>MNCI01038293.1:275991-350744 GCA_015680685.1 Gnetum montanum | reverse complement strand
ATATATATATTACTATATTATATACATGTATTAATTTATATATATGGATTTAAGTTATGGGCAGTTGCCCAAAATAATGTTTTATTACGGAATTTGCATCTCTATTCCAATTAAAGTTTATAACTTGTCAGTGTCCTATGATAATTGTTTCTTGATTTGAAATGGACTAGCCCATATTGTTGAAAACTTATTTGGCTTCTTCATATTTCATAATTGTACTAGGCCACCAACTTTAAAAGTTATTTACAGAGCCTTTCTATTGAACCACCTTTTGACTTAAGAAGCATTATTTAATAAATTATCCTTAGCTCTATCCATTTCGGCTTTTCTTTTAATGAGAAAAGTTATGAAACTTCTATCTTTATTAATTTTCTAACTATACTTTTGCACAAAATTTGGCTGAACTTATAATCTTGTTTGTAAGTCTAGCAAGAAAACCATAGACCAAGTTATAAGCTAACATCCTAATAGCCTTCTTAAATTTGATACGATCAGTCCATAATGCAGATTGTAAAAAAATCAATCCAATTTCCTGGATTCCCATATATTGACTTTTTGATGTAGAAAATAAAATTTTTATTCATAGATTTAGTTAAGCCATTTCCTTGAGGATAATAATTTAAAGATGAAAATAGAAAGATGAATTTTTCCAATGCCCATGTTATAAATTCTTCAAATTGAAAAGTAGGTTCATTATCAAATACTAGCACTTAAGGTAGACCAAAAGGACTTATAATTTGATCTTCTAAGAACTTAATCATGTCTAATGCTAAAATTTTTCTTAGAGCCTTTGCTTTAGAACATTTGGTAAAGTAATTGGTAGCTATGAGAATAAAATTATGTCTAGCTCTTGAAGGAGTAATTGTGCTAATAAAATTTAAGTTCCATTTTTGAAATGGTCTATCCATAATTACTAGTTTTAAGGAAGCTCTAGCCTTTTTGATTTTTGGTCCATGAACTTGACATATGTGACATCTTTGAATCCTGGAACTAATATCTTGGTACATACTAGACCAATAAAACCCATAGTGGAGTATATGTTGCATAGTGGACTTAGAAGACTCATAGAACAAAGTAGAATGATTATGGAATTGTTCTAAGATATGATCGATTCAATCATTGTGAACACATTCCAAAAAAACTCCTTTGAAATCCTTTCTATAAAAGATTCCATCTTTAATCACAAATTTATTTTTCTTTTTGATGAAAGCTCTCTTCTGACTTGTAGTTAAATTATTCAAAACCTTTCATGTATCAAGGAATTCTAGAATTTCATTATATCAGTTTCCCTCATGAATCTATACACACATCATTTTCTCTAGCCATTAACTTGGCTAATCCCATTTCTTTAATGGTTTTTCATATCTCTAATGAAAATCTAAAACCTTTAGGCTTTATGATCCACTTTCCTCTTTTCAATCCAATTTCATTTTGAGCTAAGAAGTGTTTGACCATAGGCCCTATAAGCATAATGTGAACTAATGAGCTTTCCAAGTAATATTTGAATTGCTAATGTGCTTTAATGATTAGGAATGTGTATTTTTCTATGTTTGAATAATTTAATTCTGAAACTTTCAATTCATCTTGACTTCATCTTTTTAAGTTAACGTAGCTACAATTGAATCATTTGAAGCAAAAGCATATAACCAAAAGTCTTCTTGCAATTTTGGTTTTGCCAAGTATGGAGCCTATTGAATGGACTTTTCAATTTCTACTAATTCTCTCTTTGATTCTGGTGTTTTCTCTACTAGGACATATTTCTTTAGCATATGCATCAAAGGTTTAGTAATTTTAGTGAATCCAAGGATAAAATTCTTAACAAAATTTATCTTTCCAATGAAAGATCTAAGAGACTTTTTATTTGTAGGATGCTTGATATTCTATACTACTTGAATTTAAGAGTTATCTATAGCAATTCCTTCTTGATAAATTACATGACCTAGTAAACTTCCAAACTTAACCCCAAAGATATATTTATTAGGATTTAATGAAATACCATACTTAAAACATCTATAAAAAACTTGTTGAATATGAATAATATGATCTTCCTTTCTTTGAAAAGATGGTAATATTATCTGTGATGTCCAAAAATGTCGGTGGCTAGAACACTGAGAGGTCAATGGGTATACAACCTAACCCAAAATTTTTGTGAAGGTCATGTTGGTAAATAGAAAGTAAGTGCCCTAAATGTTCTAGTCAATTAGATAGGGACTTATGTGGTGTTAGAGTGACCTTTTGTAAGAGGGGTTTGTAGAGCGTTACATGCAGACACTAGGGCAACAAAAAAGAGCATAGTGGAGAGTCCCGACCTAAAAATAGTGACGTGAGCATGAAAATATGTATTGAAAAATGGAGAAATGAAAGATTTATTCTCAATATTAGAGAAAAAAAATTCTTAGAAAAGAAATAAAATAGAGCCTGAGAACAAAGAAATGCATTGCCCCAAAACTAGGGAGTGTAACTTTTGCTAAATAGGAGGTGAGAATGGTATATAGCATCAGGTAGGCATAGTGGCAGTGCAATAGTGTAGTCATAGTCTCTGGGATGTTCAAAATGCAAAGTTAATGGTTGCAAGGGAGGTTGAACCTGCTGGGTTGGTTGTCACCATGTTCTGCGGGTGCAATGGTGGACTGCATTTTGGTAATCGCCAAAGTGTGAAGCTTAGGTCCTTGGATGTGGGAGTGTCAAGGATGCTCAAAATGCTCGATGCTATTTTGATTTTCCAACACCTAGAGTGTTGATCTTTAGGGTATTTTTAGGGCTAGGTTTAGCATGAAATGCAGATAAGGTGTGAAGTGGCATAGGTGCCACATGGCATGAGTGTAGACAAGGTTACGCTAACATGTTATGCTCTCATGAGAGTAGCAAGGTGTCATGCTATGAAGGACAAAAATGAATATCCAGAGACTATGGAACTATGACCACATTTTCTAGACTACATGTGCCAAAGTTTGAGAGATTGCAATGTACCTACAAATAGTGCACTATGCCTTCCCCTCTTTTGAGTAGGGCCAATCGTAGGGATAATTTTGGGGATCAACTTGGGGGGTGGATGCAAAAGGAATGAAAACTACTAATCTTGGCTATTAGAGGGATGTTGAAGTTGGGATGAATTCCAATTCCAAGTTCTAGAGGCTTCTGGAGGCTATTAGAGGCTTTTTTTCTAATGTCAAGTTGGCTGGGCTCTAGAGCATAATGCAACACTTAGTGTAAATTTGGAAAATTTTGATTTTTTTACACTGTTTATGCAAGCTATGTTGGAGAGAATAGAAGGGATACTTTGGAAAATTTTGATGAAATATGCAGTCTTTCTTTATGGCACATTGGCTATGTTGTGCATTGTAGTAGGATAGGAAACCATAGAAGTTAGGAAATGTGTCAAATGTGTCTTCCATGTCAAGCTAGCTTGATAGATCCTTGTCCAACACTTAGGAAAAATTGGGCACTCGAACCTAAGTCACACTCACTACACTGTGGAGCATAGCAACCTGAAAGATAGAAAATTTGCTGAACTGTTTTTTCCATCCTAAGCACTTTTGACAAACTCTAGCCTGGTACTTGGATGAGCTGGCAGCTGGGACATGTGTCAAGTTGGGTACACTAGGGAGAGTAGCAAATGTGATAGCCCAAGAGATAGAAAATTTGCCAAATTATTTCATCCATCCTAAGCAACCCTTGACCACTTCTAGCTTAACACTTGGGCAAACTAACCATGGAAGTGTGTGCTATGTTGGCTATGCTAGAGAGTGTAGTAGGTAGATTGAGAGTGTAGCAGAAAACTTAGAAAAATTTTCATGAAACTATTGCTGACACTTAGAAAAATATTGCAAAAAAGGGCTAAATGTGTTATGATGGCTATGTTGTAGAGCGTAACACTAGACTTAAGAAAAATTTGTCAAGTTTTAACAAATTTTTCGTTAAATTGCAGAAGCCTAGAATTCGTGGTGTTTCATTAGCTTCTCTTTGTTGATGTTTGGAGGTTTGACCTGAGAGACATCAACAAAGAATACAAAACACCATAGTGAACATGACACAAGAACCACATGTTAGTACCTAATTAGACAAAACTTTGTATGTTTAAGAGTGCCCAGGGGGATAGAGTATGACAAGGAATAGGTTAGGGAGATGAGTCAAGTGATAACAAGTGATAAGGATGTTTATGGTGCATGTGGCTATAGGATGCAATGTTATGATGGCTTGTTGCCAAAGAATGATCCCTCATTGGAGTGCTTATGAGGGAGTTAGCATGTAGAGGTGGCCTACCCTTAGGATTTCGACCTTTTATCGAAGTGCTTGTGAGATGGTGTATCTGGGGGTGGACTGGTTGTGAAACACTAACTGTGCAATTTTACTTGGGCACTTGTTTTGTCCCATTTTTTCTTTTGATTTTTTTTAAAAAAATTTCCCTCTTTTTTTATTCTTTCTCTTCTTTTTTTATTTTTATTTTTCTTTCTTTTATCTTATTGAGAAAACTGCGCACCACTCAACAAAATTTTCTTAGAGGAAACTATGTCACATCTGTAGGATAGATGTTTCCTCCTCAAGATGAGTTGTGTTACATCCATCTAGGGCTTTGACCAGTCCACAAAGGCTCCCTATGGGATGAGTTGCATTACGTCCATCATGGGTCCTATGGTTGACTATAGGAAAGGTTCCATGCGCATCAGGGAAGCTTGTAGGGAGTGTGGGAGAATGCAAGATCAAGAGGTAGAGGTAAATTGGCTAGAGGGGCAATAGGGATATGCACTCTTAAGTAGTTTAGTGAGTCAAAGCAAACACATCGAAGTAGTGCAGTGACTTGCCACTACGATGAAGTGCACTCGTTGAACGACATCATTGAGACTTCACCCTACAAATGCAACATAGAGAAAACAAGAAAAACAAGCACCATATGAGATGAAGTTGAAGTCTAGTCTGCAAGGGCATTGCAAGGGTCGTGAATGTTTTGTCAATTCTAGGTGCATGTAATGTTCAAAGTAGGAAGGCTAGTGTAGGCATCGATGGTGGCCAACTCTAAAAGCTCCAGTAGCTACACCAGAAGTGAGCACTCAAGTGGCTAGAGGCAAGGGCGATGCAAGTGCTTGAGAGCTCTCACCAAAGGTAAGAGTTAGAAAACCTAGTAGCATGGCAAAGAATCATGTTGTTGGATGCCCTTATAAGCTTAGGAAATGATTATGGTCAAAGAATGGTAGCACTATCACTAGGCCACAATACCTTTCGTTCTCTAGCAGGTGATTCTAGTGGTGAGAGCTTCGACTAGGATGATTGGTGATGGTGAAAGTATCTCCAAAAGGTCAGTAAGATGTCAAAAAGCATCTCTAGAAGATTTGCAAGATGTCAAGAATGGTGATGCTACAAATGTACTAGAGGGTTTTTCCATGATGATGTGAACTTCATTCTAAAATTGCAATGCCCCATCCCATCCTGCCTGAGAGGTGTGGGTAGGTGACAAAGGATTGGAAGTATTCATGCTTGCTTATTCATGAAACTATGTGTGTCAAACTATGGGTATTGAACTATGAGCCTAGTTTTAGATCTTGGTAGACCACATGTTGTGCTAGTTTAAGGTCCTAGCAGACTGCTATGCTAGTTTAATGTTGTAGCAAATGATGGATGACCAGTTTAAGGTCATAATAGAACGTGTTATGGATGCTAGTTGAACATCATGGCCCAAGGACATTTTGTGCTAGTTTAACATCATAGTAGATGTCTGTGCTAGTTTAATGTCATAGTAGATGTTCTGTGCTAGTTTAATGTCATAGTAGAGTTTTTGTACCAGTTTAATGTCATAGTGGATGTTCACTTACCTTGCTTTTTCATTGGCACAATACTATGTACTAGATGTAGTATGGCTTTAGGTTTGAGTGGTTAATTGGATTGGAAAATTTATTACTATTTAGATTAGCAAGCTTGAATGCTCCATTATCATAAACCTTTATGATGAAGAAAGGTCCTTCATAGTTAGCTAAAAATTTGTCCGTGGGCTCGTGAACAACCTTGAGGACTAGGTCCTCTTCCTTAATTGAGTGTTGATGTTGATTGTGATGGTGATTTTGCTGTTGCTTTTCATGGTATCACTCAATTTGATCAAGTGTTTGCATTTGCTCCTCCTCCATAGAGTCGAGGTCAATGGTTCTTAACTTGTTATTCTAAACCTCATCAATGAAGCTTGAGAGGATAATACAGAGCGATGGGACCTATAGTTCAAGAGGCAACATTGCTTGAAATCCATACACAAGACTATATGGTGTCTTACCTGTTGCTATTTTTCATGTCGTATGGTAGGTCCATAGCATGTAGACTAGTTGTTGATGCCATCACTACTTGCTGTTGCTAAACATCCTCTTAAGAAGGTTGATGATGACTTTGTTTGTAGCCTTAGGTTAGCCATTCACCTATGGGTAGTATAGTGATGAAAAGGAATGTTTATTGCCAAGGTATTCGTAGAAGTCTTTAGTTTCTATACTGCTAAATTGTGGCCCATTTTCTATGACTATGGTCATGGGTAGACGGAATCGGGTCACTATGTTATTTAGGATAAATTTGCAAAATTGCTAAGATGTTATCTTCCTAAGGGGAATGGCTTCAGACCACTTTGAAAAATATTTAGTTGTGGTAATGATGAGGCTATGTCTTGTGGAAGACTTAGGTGTTATAGGCCCTATGATATCTAATCCCCAATGTTGGAACAACCACATGATCTTCATAGTATGTAGCTCAATGGATGGCACATACATTAGGTTACCATGTCATTGACACACATCACATGTCCTGACCTTAGAAATGAAATTGTGTTCCATGTAAGGCCAATAATAGCTTAGACATCTAATTTTTGCTACCATTGCCCTGGGGGCTATGTGGCCTCCACATAGTCCCTCATGGACTTGATCAATGATCATATGCACTTTAGTACCACTAACGCAAGTTAATAGTACTCCATCATAGGATTTGTGTCATAAGGTGTTGTCACCTACAAGGATGTACTATCGTGATCATTTTCATACTTTCTTTTTGGGCAAAGGTTAGATTTTGTGGAGGCTTCCCCTATTGGAGGTATGTCTTAATATCTTCATACCACTCTTGGGTGTGAGCTACGCTTGTCGCATTTATGGATGTAATGCTTCTTATTTGAGTTATAGGTTCAGCGCAATCCACTATTAAAGTGGGCAATGCAGAAAACATGTTGGGTGCTATGATTAAGGCTAAAGGGTCTAATGCATCAACAATGGCATTTTGATTTCAAGAAATATGTTGGACATCAACAGCTACAAATTTGTTAAGAAAATGTTTTGCCAAATCATAGTAAGGTTGCAAGCATAAACCTCTATATCTTGGTTGATAACTAGCTACGCCTTGCCTGAGACTATTATGTTTTGGATTCCTAACTCTTGAGCTACTAAGACACCTCTAAGGATACCTTCATACTCTGCTACGTTGTTTGTGCAAGGAAATGCAAAGTGATATGCTAAGGGTCAGATCTCCCTAGAGGGGAACATGATAACAATAGTAGCACTACCACATTGTGTGGTTGAAGCACCATCAAAGTGTAAAACTACCTCAATGTTTGTAGATACTTGACTTATGCTATTGACATGCTCATCTAGAAATTTTAGATCTATTGTTGCTTGATTGTCTATGGGTGAAGCAATGAGTTGTGCGGCTATTACTTGACCTTTTGTGGATGCTTGCACTATGTAGTGTAGGTCAAACTCCACAGTTATTACTTTCCATCGTGCAATTCGACTACTTTCATAGATGTTCATAGTAATCACCTAGAGTACATTGTTTTTGTAGATAATGTTAACTTAACTATGGAAAATATAGTGTCTCCATTTCTTGAGTGCAAATACTAAGGTAAGACAGTTCTTTTCTACATCATTGTATTTTGCCTCATGGGCCACTAGTGCATGGCTTAAGGAGTAAATAGGGATCTTCGAGCCATCATCTCACTTTTGGCAAAGCAGAGAAGTAATGGATGTATCTGAAGTTGCAAGGTAAATGTAGAATGGCTTATCTCCTTACGGAGGATAGACTATTGGAAGTTGAGCCAAATGCCTTTTGAAGTTGGTAAATGCCTCTTGGCATTGAGCTGTCCACTCAAAGTGGACCTCCTTTTTGAGAAAATGTTACATTGGTTGCAACTAGTTAGTTAACCTTGTGATAAACCTATGTATGAATTGTAATATGTCTTGTAACCCATGTAGCTCCTTAAGGTTTGTCAATGAACCTAATTTGGTGACAGCCTTAACCTTATCAGGGTTTACATGTATACTTGCTTCTGATACTACAAAGCCTACCATGTGATCGGTTTGGATGCTAAAGACATACTTTTTTGGATTTAGCCTAAGGTTAGGTTTAAGGAAATGTTTTAGGATATGATTCAAGTCATCTGCATGGTCGTGAGCTAACTTGAACTTAACTACTATTGTCAACGTAGTCATTGAGTAAGTCTAGTAGATAGTCGCTAAAGATATACATGTTTGCACGTTGGTAGGGGTCTCTTGCATTCTTTAGTCCAAAGGGCATCATTGTATAGAAAAATGTACCCCAAGGGGTCATGAAGGTGGTGTTGAGTTAGTGCTCTAGGTTGATCTAAATTTGGTTGTACCCTGAGAACCCATCCATAAAGGAAAACAAGGCATGACTAGTCGTAGTATCAATGAGTTGGTCAAAACTAGGCAATGGAAAATCATCTTTGATGGTTGCCTTGTTTAGATCCTAGAAGTCTATGCAGATGTGTATACTTCCATTTCTCTTAGGGAAAACTATGATATTTGAAACCTAGTCAGTGAAGTCAACTGCTCAGATGAAACCAACATTGTAAAACTTAGTGATTTCATTGTGAATGGCCAATGCCACCTCAGGCTAAACTTTGCGAGCTTGTTGTTTAACTGGTTTTATGTGAGGATTGAGGATAATATTATGTTATATTATGTGAGGGTCTAAGCTTGGCATATCCTTGTAGAACCATGCAAACACCTTCATGTTATCATTAAGGACTTTCGAGATGCTTGTAGTTTCAATGTCTTCACCTCACCTTTACATGTTACTATAGGGACTTCTATGAGATGATTCTCAATTATGTCACTTGCTTCTAAGTCTAGAGCTCTAACTAGATGGTCTAGCCAGTATTGAGATGTCTCTAAGGATGCTACATTTGTGTCATAAGTGGACAGCTCAAAATCTAGGAGCTCAGTGTTTATACATCTTGTGGAACCAACATAAGGTCTAGTCAAGACTAAGGACGAATGAAGACTCTCGTATATATTCATTTTGCAATTCCACCCAAAAATCTTGTAAAATAATTAGAAAAACATCAAGAAACACATGTGTTTATAAATAAAAATGAGTAAAATAAGGAAGATAATGTTCTAAAAATTTTCCTAATCATGTAATTCATAAAGTAATTTTGGGTCCTCAAATAGCCATAAAATTGCTAGTTTAAGATCATAGCAGACCATAGTTTATGTGAGAGACATGGGTTTAAGAAAGGCTTGGGAGGTTTTAAATATGGGGCTAAGTTGGATGTTTATTGATCAATTGGAAGAAAATGTAAAAAAATTTCTAAGCATAGGGATGCTGAAAATTTTTAAAAAAATTTCTAACTCTAGGTGCTACGCTTGTCCCGTGTTACCCATAGGAGACAGGATAGTCCTATGTTACCTCAAGGACATGGAATGTCCCAAGAGGGTGATGTGTCTTTCAACCTAGAAGGGTATAAATAGGGGTTTTATCATAGTAAACCTATCATTTTCATAGTCAAGCAAACAGTCATTGAGCGTAGCATGGCTATGACAAAGGAAGATAGAGCGTAGCAATGAAAAATGTGTAGTTAGAGCGTAATAGAGAGGAAAGAAAAAGGCAAAAGCATAGAAACTAACCATGATGTGTCGAAGAAAATGCCAAGACCCTGGCCTTACCAACATAAATGAAGGAGATCATACATTGAGGCACCTTCCCAAGGTGTGCATAGAGGACCATAGGGAGATGCTATTAGCCACGTGAAGTGCGATGCTCTCCTTTGGTGGTTCTCTTTCCTTATTTTTGTGTGCTTTGGGGTTTTGAGGTTTTGAGGATAGCTTGCCATGGGTAGAGACTACCACCATCATCATGGCCATCATGAATAATGGACAGGGAAGAGAGTGTGCATGGTACATTTGTTTGTTTAACTTTTTTAAGTTTTTTGTCATGAGGGTTTGGCATCCTATGCACAACATGGAACATGGGTTTTTTTTAGTGTCCTATGCATAGTGCAAAATAGGTGTTTCTTAGCATCCCATGCATGGTGTAGAATAAGGAAATTTTTAGCATCTTACAAGGGTTTTTCTAAATGTCTCACACTTAGCATGGGACAAGTATTTCTTAGCATCCCACATGTGATGCGGAATAAGGAATTTTTTTACATCCTGCACTGTGGAATGGGATAGGGGTTTTTCTTGGCATCTTGCACGTGACATGGAACAAGGGTTTTTGGCATCCTGTGTCGTGGCATGGGATAGAGGTTTTTTCTTAGTGTCTCATGTATGACATGGAACAAGGGTTTTTTGGCATACTACGCTGCAACATGGGATAGGACTTGATCAAAGTGGCTTAGGGACAAAGATAGAGTATGATAATCTAGGTAGGACGATCTTGAGGGTCATAGTTGTCACGCTAGGGTGTGTCCTTTAGATCATAACAAAAAGCTGAAAATTTTTTGGTTTCCTAACGATACACTTCATAGGCAACGCAATGGATAGTTAGAAAAAATTTGTAGTTGTTACTCTCTACGAGGAGCGTAACTAGCACTTAGAATTTTTTTTGCAATTTTTATGCTTTGTGGAGAGTGTAAGCAAAACTTAGAAAAATTTTGTAGTTGATATGCTCTACAGGGAGTGTAATCAATACTTAGAATTTTTTTTTGATATTTTCAAAATTGTAATGTTCATAAATATGTGACATAAATGTTAGTGTTGTGCCTAGTTGGGAACTAAGCACGTTACATGGGTATGCCGACATCCCTTTCCCATGGGGCTTTGTGGAAAGTTAATAATGTTGAATGTAATTTTTATGCATTTTTTCTATTTAATGCAAAAATTTTCCTTTTGCTGCTATTGTGGCATCATAGGGCATTATTGAAACTCTTCCTCATTGTAGTTGAATTGGTGGGCATTTTATGCTGCATGAGCGAGCCTGTGCCAAATGTGCCTACACTTGACACACGTGTGGGCCACTAGGTAGTATGGTTTAGGTCAGGTGCACAAGAATTCCTAAATTTTTTGCTCTGCTAGTCTAGTATGATGATTTGGTCACACTTATTAGTTGAAGCAGTGGGCATCATAATGAAGACATTATTGCCCAGGGAAAATGGAGGTAATCTAAGGTTTATGTTCGATGAGCCTACTTGTGATGAAGGAACATAGAGCTTAGGCCAATGCTAGAAGGGCCTTAGGCTTTTATCCAAGATCTAGGAAATGCTTGAATTTTAGTGCTACAACAAGAATAACACTATGTTCATCACTCGATGCCTTTACACTCTTTTCCAGAATCCACCTGGGATGGTATATTGCACTAGAGGGTGAGTCACATTTTGATTTTTTGTATTTCTTATTAGACTATGACTTAAGATGCTGAATGCCCACGTCTATTGCTAGGTTTTTCATTGACGTAGATGGCCTTCATGATGAAGAAGGGGTGTTAAACTTAAGCCAAATTTTCCTACAAGAATTCTCATATTTTGAGAATGTTCATGCAACAATGGTTGGGCAAATTGAGGTAGACTTAGTGGAATATCCTCATAGATATTCCAAATGTTACGAGAGGTGTCAGGCTCTTGGTTGGTTGAACGTTGAGTGGGAAACTAGTATATCAAGCATGGAGGAAGTTTTAGTCCTACTACTACCATCCTACACACCATTCATGCCATGTAAATTGTATGTCACTTTTATATGCACTTTTGCTTTATTTTTTTCATTATGTTACTGATTTTGCCTTTGCTTATTGCAGCTATAGCTAAATCAAGAGAGGTCATAGTGGTTGCTATAGGTTGCATTAAGAACACACTCATCTTTAAATATAGTGAGGTTGAGAGTTTGCAATGTTGGTTTTGTTATGAGGGCCCAACATAGAAAGTAAGGAATCTTCAATAGGCTAGGCTCACGGACCTCTTCTTGGTCATTAGCCCAAGCATCCTAGTGGTCAAAATGATTGCCCTAATTAACTTCTTTACTAAGAGTGTTGATCGCTTTAGCACATGAGCTTACAATGCACGAGCGAGCTTTGAACTTATAGAAAAATTCTTCATAGACCTCTTTGGTATCCCCTTTGAGTGTCTACTAGTGGTAGAAAAGACCGAAAAAGACCTAGGATGTTGAGGAATGGTTGGGAACTTCCAAGGGTTGTAAAAGAATATCAATGAAGGAGGTGAAAGTGCCCATAGTCCATCACCTCTACCCAGTCTTTCGAGCTCATGTATTCCCAAATCTGCTTTCCCAAGGAAAGATCCTCGAAGTTGAGAAAGCTTGGGTCATGAGGGATGTAATCAATGAGGGGACATGGTACAACTAGGCTAATTACATTGTTAGTAGCTTATGTGCTGAAATTATTAGGTTGAGTCACAACCTCTAAGCATGATTGCACGTGCACTTTTCTTTCTTCATGGCATGCTTATGAAGATTTGTAGAAATTCTAGTGGTTTGTGAGAATGGATGGTGGATGGTGCAAGAATGCACTCAGATCTCTAGGTCGTTGATCCACCACCTATTCCACACCATGTGGTTGTAGGATCCCCTAGAGGCAATCGATGAGTCATTCTCAGTAATGACCAAGGGCAATGTGGGACAATCCTACCATACACATGATAGTGTTGGGGAGGCCCCACCAACCAACACTAGGAATGTAGTGAGAGGGGAAAGAATCATTATCGTGTAGTGAGATCATCCAAAATAAAGATCAAGAAGCAACACCATACATAGGAGCCTATGCGTGAAGTGGAGGAGGGTGGAAAAAAGCTATGATTCAAACTCCATGATATGCATTTAGAAATTGCATGTAAGTGTGCATTATTTGAAACTGTAATGTGTTATTCTATATTACACTTATTATTAACAACTATAACTCTAACTTGTGTTATGTTAGGTAAGAGGACCCCCACAATGGTAGTGGAGCCTATGGAGGATGATGTCCCTCAGCTTGAGGAACAAATGAAAGATGAAGATGAATGTGAAGCTACCAAAGTGTTAAGGAAACTTGAGGAAGAAGGGTTGCAATTCGAAGGGGGTGAGTTTGAGAATTTCTTTGATAACATGTAGTTGGATGATTCCCCTACTATCACACCTAAGGGCTTGTTGGGTAGGAGCTTTGCACCATCATCTTTGTTTTTGTTATTATTATTTTTATTTTCTCCTTGGCTATTGATTACCTGATGATCACAAAGTGTGTTATGTTACAACAGCTAGTATTTTTGCTGAATGTCCAACATCAAAATCCACCTTCTATACATAATCATGGATAAAGACTCCAGATAAGTTTACCTTCATGCAAGGCATGGTGGATGATATGATAGACTACATAAAAAAATGGACCCTGAGATTGGTGTGTCTATTTTATTATTATTAATATTATATTTCATTTTTTACTAATTTTTTTGGTTGGTTTATGATTAACGTTATTTTGCATATTATGGCATGACAGGCTTAAAACTTAAATGGGACTTGAATAGAGTAATCCAGGTTGACACTATACCTGAGTTTCCCCCTGAGGTAGAGCAGGTGCCTCATTGCATGTATGACGAGGTAAGCAAGTGCATGCTATATTCCATAAGAGCATTGTGGGAGTGTAGGTGTGTCAATGAGCACCCGTGGAGATGGGTGCAGGAGGTTCAGGAAAAGAAGGCAAACTAGGAGGTAAGAGTGGAGGATTTATAGTCCTGCTATGACTTTTTAGCAGCATGTGACAAGCTAGACGGTAGTTGGTGCACGATTGAAATTGGTTATGCTGGGTACTGGTCAACTATTCAGGGCAAGAACAAGGCCACCTATGAGGTGATTGAGAAATGGTTGTAGATGGACCTCTTAGCAAGGAAAAATCAAGATTGGAAGGACTATAGAGTAAAAGTGTACCAGTGAGGAAAAACTCAAAAGAATCACAAGCACCATTACAACCAAGAACATGAAGGATACTGTAAAAAGTATAAGGAGAAGTCTATGGAGTGTCGATGCCAAGAGATATTTCTTAATGCAATTAGTGTAAAATAATCTTACAAAATATTCATGAGCAATGTACTAGTGAGTGAGTTCTTCGAAAGAAAGATCGTTGTACCTTTCAGAGAGGTGACTTCTACAACATTCTCACCAAGGCCACCCTCATGGATGACCATAGAAAAAGGAAAAACCCTTGTGGGCATTGACTTTGGCAAGGAGGATTGGACATAGTTATTGAAGAATGAAATCCTTCGATGCCTAGTGAAACACCGTGAAAATTGTGAGTCGGCCTCAGGCAAAGACTCACAATTCAGGTGAGAGTGCATATCAGCTTTTGGTCAAAGACAAGTTTACGCTCTGTTATGCACGGTAGCGTAATGAGCCCCAAAATAGTCAAAGGCAAAGTCTAGAGAAGTGCAACAGCTCAACCCTTTTCTCTTGGCATGCGGATAACTCATCTTATGCTTGTTATGCAATGTTGCGTATTAGAGCGTAATGCATCGTCAAGCTAAACATTTTTTACGCTTCATTATGCGTGGCTACGTAAATGAGCATAAAATAGCTTGAATCCATTGCTTTTATGCTTCGTTACACTCTTACATGCAACGCAACGCAAATGAGCATAATATAACCCAAAGATAGTTAAAACATGCCCAACGCGCATCTGTTCTTCACACGCACAATACAAAAATGAGCGTATTGTGCGTAGTCACAGTTTGACACAAAATGGTCAAGTCAATGGTACCCGAAACGTTTGGGATACATGTCATTAGGGGTGCGCCTTTTCCACAGGATGTCGCAGCCTATAAATATCCCAGTTGACAAAGATACAAGGGTGGTTGGCAAATCAAAGAGGCAAGGGCATTTTTTGAACATTGGAGCACCTATCACTTTGAGTAGAGATACAGAGAATAGCACTTTGGCAATTGTTGACAGCATCACCTTCCAGCAGAGACAGAGTACAGTTCGCTTGAGCATCGACAGCAAGAGGCGATCTGGAGATCATCTGGTAAGATTAACAAGATCTATTAATCAGATGCAGTTGATTGATAGGTGTTCGAGCTTGACCTTCCTTGTGCTCCACCTGTGATTTTCGAGGTAGACTAAGCTCCATCCTGCATCCTTTGTAACAAAATTTTTCCTTGTTATTTTGTGTGCATTTTGCACAAGGTAATCGGGATCTTCTTATTGTAACTTTGTGTACAGAATACATAAACTACTTCTTTGGGTCAAAGTATGCATCCTTAAATCACGTACCTCACTGAATCTAATTTGTGTTCGCCGTGTTAACGTTATCATCGTTGTTGCAACCTTAACTACATAGTCTTCTCTCCTTTTACGATCTATCAAATCAAATCACTCCACAGAATATTTATAACCTTAAACCGATTTTACTAATTTTTAAATCCCTGTCTGATTGACAAGAACGTTCAGGGCACCGCGGATCCGTTTTTCCAGCATAGCCCTCACACGGATCCGTGGTTAAAACTGTGTACACGGAATTTCGTTCGGTATTTCCAGCTGTTGACGTTTTCCATTGTTATAGTTTTCTGGAACTAGAAGGAGGTCCTCTTAGTCTCCAATCCATTATTTTTGGGTAGCCATGTTAGCGATCTATACCCAAAATCGTAAATGTAATACCTCCAGGGAAGCTTTCGATAAGTCGTGTGGTGTAGATCGGTCTCAGCAACGATTCCTTTGGGATCCTACAGGGTAGAAAGCCTATTTGTGAACTTATTGTCGGTTATCTTTTATATCCTGTTATCAGTCATCGTTAATCACTTTGATCAATGGATTCCTTTTACACAACCACAACCACCATGGTCCCTACTGATTTGGGCACCACATCTGTGAACCCTATTCCTGTTACCAGGCCAGCTCCTAGCGTAGCAGGACCTTAAGGGCCATTGCATCGATCATTGAGGCTGCAAGGAAAAGACCCTGTATTTACTATCATAACCCCTGAGGATTACAATTTCATATGTGTTAAGATCCAGGCAAAGCTTGCCCTTAGCCGAGCCGAAATCGAGGCAAAGCGGAATTTCGAAATGATCCATCAAGGGGGTCATGATTTCAAGCCAACAGCTTATGACATCATCCCTTTAATTAAGCATCAACATGAACTCATCACACAGTTGATCATGGCCAAGAGCCAGGTTGCACAGGTTATGGTGGAACCCCAGAATGGGGAGGAAGAAGATGATGAGTTTGCGGCCCAGTCCGAACACTCATTCCACACTCTGAGCCCCCATACTTATGTGAATCCATCATTCCCGCTCAACAGAGAGGCAGCCCCTCTTAACCCACCCATGACCACACAGATGCATATCCTTGTTATTCTGCAAGCCACCATGCAGTCGTCTGGGCTGCAAGTACAGATACCTCACAATAATAAGGGGGCAGTTTTATCATCGCGTGTACTCAACATTCTGGTAGTGGTTCCAGAGACCACTACACCCCATTTCATCCCGCAAGTCTAACCCCACGCCATCTCAACGACGCGCCTGGCACAGAATTTATTACTCCCGCCCCCTCCAACTCAATAGATCACCGTAGCCATTCAGCCGCAAACATACGTCCAACAGCCTATTGCGAGTCAGTGGGCCAACCCTGCAGCACAACCTAACCAATCTGCGGTATATGGTGTGCAGCCCTCGGTTGCACCCGGGACATAGGCTCCATAGGCGGTCCCTCAATATCCCTATCTGTATCTTGCGTAGCAGGCGGCAGCTAATCTCTCTTCACAAACTGGAGGGTGGTGGTCTTCACAGGCCCCCCACCTGTAGGGGTCCCCACCCTACCAGTAGCAAGCCAGCCACTTCCTTCGTTTCCATTTCCTAACGCCATGCTCCCAGTCCAACCTCTCATGCCTTCTGCATAGACACCTCCATCAACAGGTCTAGACCAAGCCTTCCAGCTTATACAGACTCTTACCGAGGAGGTTCAATGCCTCAAAGCTGCTGGTTCTGATACCATTCAGATCATGGACTTTTACTAGGATGATCCGATTAGTCCAGTGGTACCAATGCTGTCGTTGCTGCCAGGGATGTCCCTCCCTCATTTTACCAAGTACAATGGGGAGGGAGATCCCAACGCTCACTTGGTCACCTTTAGATCTGAGTCCTTGTTGCTACAACAGTGGCCACATACGATCATCCGAGTCTTTGCAATGTCTTTGATAGGGAAAGATTTGGATTGGTACCGAGCCCTCCCACGCTCTTCCATCTCAACCTTGGAAGAGTTGCTGATGCAATTTGTGACCCACTTTAAATACAATCTAAAGCCAAAAGTCACATTGGATTAGCTCATGGGGGTGAAAAAAGACCTGCTCGAGCCCGTCCAAAATTTTATACAGCGCTGGAACGCTACTTTGAACGAGATCCGTGAGCCAATCGTGGACTCACATCTGCTGGCGATATTCAAAGGAGTAGTCAATGAATTTATTAAGTCAAAGCTGTATTATCTTTCCCCCAGCAATTTACATTAGGCCTTCGCTCAAGTCAGAAGCATCCAAGATGCTGCGGAAGCCAGCAAAGACCCGACGTATGTCACCTATAGGAATGTGCACAACAAGGCCAAAGACAAAGGTAAGGTGGTGACAATGACAGTAGCTGCGCTAATTGAAGGTGCAAAGAACAAGACCAAGAAGGCATCTACAAAATTGCCTGAGACCACGCCTAGTGCCGGCACCAGCCAAGACACAGCTGCAGCTGCACCTAAAAGCTCCCCCAGCCAAAATGAAACTTTGAGCGTAAAGATTGTTCAAAGTACGCGGCCTTGCGTGTAAAACATTTCGAACTATTGAAACAACTGTTAGCGGCAAGATACATTCAACCTAAGAAGGTATCCGAGGAAGCTCTGAAGCGTCATAGACGTCACTGTGAACTACTGAAGAACCCCTCTTTAGCCTTTCCTAACGAACCATCAGTTCCGAAGTTTTTCAGGCTAGATCATTTTTGTGACTACCACCAGCTGTGTGGTCATGACAGGGATTACTGCTGGGCGTTGAAGGATGATATTCAACGCATGATCAACGAAGGTCATTTAAAACTAGACGGCAGTAATTTGACACGCCTAGAAAACCAAACATTGCATGTATATAAGGACCCATTGAACTTAAAAAACACTTCTTATATAATCAATGTGGTGAGTATGGACAGCGAGTGGGAGGGACCGCCAAAACAACCTTTTGTTTTGCATGTGCCCACCAACTCACAAAGGTGTGCAACCATTTCATCAGTAGCCAGTGGGGTCTCGACACCGCCCTTCATTATATGGGCGCCTTCTCAAAGTCACCCTCAGTCACACAGCAACAGTCAAGCCACGGCTTTGTCCGCGCCCATGCTTAGGGCACCCTTTATTATCAGGGTGCCAAAACCATAGGTTGCTCCTCTCACGCAGGGGCAGACCTCTAGTCAAAATAGCCAAGCATCGCCTCCTAAGAGAAAGGGAGAGGACATGCCAGTTAACGCAACGAAAGACCATTTTAAGCTTGGCTTCCCCAAGCCTAGGCCCTTGGCCTCTGTACCTTCATCTCTGCCTGAGAAACAGGATAAAAGCGCAGAAACACAGCCACCTTCTCTTGGCAAGAAAAAGAACAACCCTTCGACTGACACCGTTCCACCTCGAGAGATCCGTCTCTTGGGTCGAATGGAAGAGGACAAGGAAGAAAAACAACCCAGCCAAGAGAAGGGCCTCCTCGATGCATTTACATAAGTCAAATAGGCTCTCAAGCAAAAAAAAAACAACGTTGAGCCTTTACGACCTGCTTATGACATCTCGGGAACACCGTGAGGCTATGGTAAGCATGCTAACATCCATATAAGTGGATGGAAGCTTACCAGTGGAAGAGGAAGCGATACATGCCATCATGTTTCCTTCTGAAGCTGAGCAACCCAAGCCTACCTCGCTGACCTTCCATGATGAGTTTATCAAAGATGATCTAGACAAAGGTCAGGTGATAACCGAACCCATGTTCATCACTATCCGGGTCAGTAAATACCGAATCCGGAGAGTGCACGTGGATGATGGCGTAGCTACCAATGTCATTCCCTATTTTATCGTGGATAGGTTGGGACTGGTCGACTAGATCATGCCCACGATGATGGCATGCATAAAATCATTCAACGGAGCACGGGTTCAAGTCAAGGGGACAGTGCGTATCGAGTTTGTCATGGGGGATCAATTCCCAATAGAGGCCACCTTCTTAGTCATCGAGGAGATGCCGGGGTTCAACCTAATCTTGGGGAGGTCGTGGTTAGCCTAGCTGAGGGCGGTTTCATCATCGATACACCAAGAGATACACTTGCCCTATGCAGGAGGGGAGGTTGTGATACGCGGTGATGAAATCACCCCCAGGACAGTCAATAACATTGAAGAGGAATAGGGTTCGGAGATAGAGACGATTGACGATCAGACCCATCTCCAAATCCCTCAACAACCCGACAGCAATGATGACGGTCTAGCCTAGGCCGACCTGCCATTTCCGGATGGCAGCGTAGAGGAGTCAAATCATAAGTCTCCTCGCCCTTACGCAACGCTCAACGTAAAGGCCATTAAGAGATAATTGCATATTAATGGTTGAACAATGGTCTTTGCGTATGATATCATGTCTTTGCAAGTCATTGTGCCTCATACTTAGCAATTTCTTTTGTTGCAATATATTCTTTTTACACTACACTTGCTTTCTATTTTTACGCTTGTCATTTCTTACGTTTTTATCGTATCCATGTTAATTAGGCTCTCGCATCATTTTACGCATTTATGCAAGATTATATTCTATTAGCATTTATGCTTATGAAGGCCCGCAATGGCCTAAAATTAGTTAGGGCCCGTAACGACCTTAACTGACGGCCCGCAATGGCCTTAAACCAGTCCCTAGTTTACGCACAATCACATGATGGCCCACGATGGCCTTAAATTAGCCATTACATTCTATCATTATAACTTAGGAAAAATCTTTAACCATTACATTCACGCTAATGCAGATAAAAAGCATAAAAAGCCAAAAGTGAACTAAGTGACATTTAGAACATCCACTAAGTCTTATAGCAAGTCTTTTTCACCATCCATAAAACCATGCGTAAACCACAATTACACATTTCCTCTACTACCACTGTCACCAGTATCTCTTAAGTTTGGATCTAGCCCTAATGGATCGTCCTCTAGTGGGCCCTCATGTCTGGGAATTAGTCTTTCACGAGGAATTTCTTCTTCATGAGGTCTTTGATCTGGCGCCGGCTCCACAGGAGGACGCTCTTCATCGCTGCGTTCTTTGTCTTGTACTGCTTCATTAGCTTCCTTCTCTTCCCTATCCCCTTATGGCACCTAAATACAGATAACATCAAACTTAGAATAGGCACCACAGTCGAAACAATTTTAAATTTTATCATGTCTAAACCTACTCGTGATGGTCCTACTTCCGCTGCAAATGGAAGCTTGTCTAAGCCAGCCCACAGGTGCTTCATAATCTCTTCCTTCGTTAGATCTGGCCACACATCCTCTCCCAAGGCAACTCCAACCTTCACCTTCCCTTTTTCCATGCTAGTCCAGTTAGGCGGGTCAGGGAAGAATCTAGGGACTGTCCTCTGGCCCCTAGGGAGAGTCATCTCCCTTTCCAGAGATGCGCTTACAGTCACCTACTCTTCAAACTTTTTGAAGGCTTCAGATGCTCCGATGACGTCCAGGAAGACTTCCTGGGATAGGGATTTGATGACAGAATCATGGTAGAGTTTACGATAAGTGATACTTTCTTGCTTATACAGATGTTTGTGGTCCTTCTCCTTCTGCCCCCATTCTCGCAGACATGCACAGTAATCCCTCCAATCCTGGCTCTTTTAGGCTAGGAGTTCTATCTACATCCACTGCTCCACCAACACTCGACTGGTCTGTATGCTATTTTTGATGGTCGTCCAATAACGGGAATAATTGATAACAGCGGTACGCCAGTCTTCATCCCCCATCTCTCGTGCCTGTAGGAATTTGTACCGTGACCTTAGGTCTCTGACCTCTTTGGTTAGAGACTCAACCCTCTGCTCTTTCCTCTGCAACCTTTTCCAGAGGGTCTCATTGACACCCCTACTCTCCCATAAGGAGCATGTCAAGCATAATGTGCATTTACGCATTTCATCATAAATGTGGTGTGGCATGGCTGCTCCATCAGATGGAGGCTCCACGGTGTCTAGATCAATGGGCTCCGTGGGATCCCATCGAAGGTGAGCTCCTAACAGAAACAACCATCAATGTTGGTGACACATTACCACTCTATAATATCACAAATTTGCTACAACTATAACGTACCAACTCCAGGTTCGACGTGCTCTAGGCTCTCGATCATGTCACTGACAACGCCTTCCATGAAGGAAATCTTGTCAGGGAAGTCTCCCCACACTCTGCTCATGGCGACAAACATGGATACATCCTCTTCTCCTGTAGTGTAATCCAATCAGAAACTTTATCCATTAACAGAATCCTGCAAACCTTATAACACACTCATTACCTCTACCGATGACATTGGCAACTTCGCCAACATCTTCCCTCTCCTTTTCTTCTTCATGCACTCGAGGTTGTGCGTCACTGGTCCGAACGGCTGGGGCCTCCTCATGTACCAGGCTCTGTGCACGGTTCCCACTAATAGCTGGGGCCTCCTTACGCACAAGGGTTTGTGCACCGTTCACGCTAACAGCTGGGGCCTTTTCTTCCAAAACTGAGGCCCCTTCCCCGCGACTTAGTACCACTGCCCCTGTTTCAGGGGTTAGTTGCTCTATAATTTTTACTAGTAATACCACAACACTTAGTACACCATTCCAAACATTCTAAAATAAACATTGCATAATATAGTTTGCAATATATCTTCTTTACGCTTACCAGGTGGAGGCTTACTCTACCAAACTTTGACCGCCATAGTTCGGCCTACGCCGCTTCCAGCCTCCGCAGAGGCCTCGGTTATACGAAGCCTCTTGCTTTGAGGTGTAGGTTCCACGATTTCCTCCACCAGACGTTTCCCCCGTGAGGCATCGCCAATGGGAGTAGGCATTATCCCGCCTACATTGTCGGGGCCTCGCAGTCGAGACGTCGCCAACCCCTTTGTCGTTATAGATAGAGACTCCCCGATCCTTTCCAGCGAATCCTGCCCACAGGTAGTGCTGAGGATATGGGTAATCCAAGCTTTGGACAGCTGGTCTCGATCTTGCAGCACCCAAACACCATTCCTTTGGATAACCAGAAACTTAGCAAAACGCCGAAGGTAAGCTATAAAGAAGGCGTAATGCACATTGAAACGAGACTCAAGCTTCTTGCGAAGCTTGATCATCTCATTGCGTAGCCCCTTGGCGAAATAGCTTGCCCAATTGAACTGGGTCCCCTCTTCCAGAACCTCCCGCATAATATGGGTCTATTCTATAGAAAAGAACTTCCCTTGTGAGAGTGTTTTGGGAAAGGTCTGGGCCCAGAAAAGGGGATAAAGTGTCTTGGAAACGTCCGTTTCAAATCTTTCGCAAGGAAACCCTTTAGCCTCCTTTGGGACTCCTACCCACTCCTCCAACCACTCCTGAAAGTCGAGACTCCTCTTCACCTTTGCATTTATGAGAAGGCCATTCGAGGGGATGCCAAATAGGTCTTCAAAGAGTTGAGCGTTAATGTCAAAACTTACGTGCACGTTATGCACGTGCATGCAAAAACGCTTTGCCTTTTCATTGAAGGAGTTGTTCAGGGTCAGCATTTCACTGGCTGGGACATCAGGAGTTGCAGCTAAAAATAGGTGCATTAGCCCTGTTTCTTGGATATTGGTGGTCACCGCAACTGGGGCCACCGAGTGGCTAAGCTAGCATTGTGCGTTCTTGATGTCATCGTAGCGAAAGAGGATAGTACATGCCTCGCGGCCAGAAATCGTAAGGGTAATCTCCCGAGATTCCCTGACTGTACAGCGTAAAACACAAATCAAACAAAAATACTATTACACAACGCTCACAATTTACGACTACACTACACAATAATCGAATATACAACAGCCTTACCGGGTCCAAATGGTAAAGGAAATGACGGAAGGTTCCTCTGCACGTCCGCAATGGTAAGGAACGGATCTAAGGTCCAGCCATCGTGCAGCCACCCGAGTTCCTGGTAACTCTTAAAAGCCTCAGCATAGCGGGTGGGGTACTCACGCATGTCGAAGTCGATCTACCCTATAACACCGGCACGCACGTTGCTAGTTGAAGTAAATGCCTTTATTGCCATTTCGGCCCATGACAGCGTGTCTCCATTTCCAAATAATTTGTTTTCATGAATGAAAAACCTATACCATACCACATTGACTTATCTTGCACTTTCCACATAGGCTTATCTTATACTTTGTAAAACACAGAGAATTGACAGATAACAACAATACAGTTAACAAAATTTGCTTACCCGTCTGCATAGTCCACTGTGCCTTGTGGGTTCTGGAAGTAGGTTGAGACATGGGGAGCCACGAACAGGGTGTTATATGCATGATAACAACTAAACTGGGCCATGTCCCAGATCCAGTTTAGGCACCTTAAACCTCGGGCGCTAAGCTCTCGATCGTCGGGACGGCCTGTATCGATGGCTCCGTTTGTCAAAAAGGCCAGAATCCCTTGTGCAGAAGCCACCAGCAGGTGCTCCAAAATGGCACCAGTGATATCACCGGATAAATTGGACCACACAATGACACTAAAGTTTCGTAGTAAGAACTGCAAAAACTTCAGCGCACCCCTTCGGAACCAGATGGCCTTCCCCTGCAACCGCATTTACGGAGGAGGGACATTGGGGACGATGGGGTTTATACAGCACAAAACCCCAATAATATCCAAGATGATCAACATAGGCTTTAACGTAACGCTGTATAGAAAATTCAATACATACATTAATGCCTAGATTTACATTTTCTTGATTAATACAGAAGATTTACAAACTACGCCTACTTATCCATGCCGAAATCCCCCAAACCCTTGCCAGAACGCAAGGTTCGTCTCTGATAACGATGATAGACGCAACCCTATCAAACCCTCGCATTAACTCAAGGTCCATAATTTGAAATACGCATTTACGCAAAAGATATTACAAAAATAGACATTAAAACAGGATAGGAGTGCAAGGAATGGCCTACCAATTCAAGGGCGTAGGATCACGCACATCAACCACCGCTTGCGAAACATGCTCCAGATTTGCTTGCACCTCATCAATTTTTGCCAATTTTATATTCTTTTTTTTTGATTTTTGGTGCCATTGTAGCAGTTTTCAGGATTTTCACAGTTTAGCACTTGCAAACCTTCGCAAACCACACGTTCGAATCTTCCGCTCTTTCTCCTCTCGCTTAGCAACAGTCACGAATTTGAATTCACAACAGCCAACAACCCCTTTTCATAAAAAAACTACCTACTTATATGTGGGCATCACTAACTTGATATCCGATTTCAGCGGGACTTTCCTAAAATGGAACCCGAAAATCAAGATATTAATGCGGCTGATATCACATGTGCCACTTTCCGAAATGAAGTTAAACTACCACATCTTATCACCTCGTAACCGGGTAGCATTCATTATAGCCTGTTTACAATATTCAAAATTCTGTTAGCCTTCCACATCCAACAACATCACGTCATCTTTCTCCTAATTATTTACGCACTTTACGGTTTTGCAGGATAGACGGCAAATGGACGCAACACTTTCAGCACTTTTAACTTTAACAGGCCCATACGGGAGGGTAGTTAGGCAATTTGACCCTACACTTGTAGACATTAACTCCCCTTTGGATGGCGTAACCATAGTAGCATCGGAAACGTCCCTATAATGGCCAGAACAGTCGACGCACATGCTAAACCTGGAGGCTGGGGACATAACCAAAGATCCCATTAACGAGGTTCCTATCGTTACGCATAGGGGTGAGCCCAAAATGCTTAAGGTCAGTTCCTTATTAGACGAGAAGACACACGATGTCATAAAGCAAGTCTTGTAAGACAACATCACAGTCTTTGGATGGTCATATGAGGATATGCCTAGACTAGATCCTAGGTTAATCCAACATAACATAATCTTAGACCCGCAGATTAAAGTAGTTAGGAAAAAGGTATGGAAAATTAAGCTAGAAATCACGCTAGCTGTGCATGATGAAATCACCAAACTATATCAGGTTGGTTTCATCCATGCGGTCGATTACTCAGATTGGGTATCTAACATTGTAGTCATCCCAAAGAAGACTGGAAGCATACGCATCTGCATAGACTTCTCGGATTTGAATAAGGCCACAATCAAGGATAACTTCCCACTATCGAGTATCGACTAGCTAGTCGATACGATAGCTGGGCATGCGCTTCTATCTTTCATGGATGGGGTTTCAGGTTATAACCAGATCTGCATCAACCCAGAACATCAATTGACCATGACATTCATGATGCCTTGGGGCACCTTTTGCTACACTATGATGCCTTTTGATCTAAAGAACGCTGGAGCAACGTATCAATGGGCCATGACATACATTTCTAGTGATTACCTCTTAGAGAAACTGAATGATTATGTAGACGATATAGCTGTCAAGTCTTTAAAGTCTGAGGATCATTTAGAAGACCTGAAGTTAGTCCTTAAAAGATGCTCCAAATATGAGCTCTGGCTTAACCCAAAGAAGTGCGTATTCAGGGTTAAAACCAGACACATGCTGGGGTTTATGGTGTTAGAAACTGGCATACGAGTTGACCCTGATAAGGTCAAAGCCATTGTAGAGTTAGCGCCTCCTACAGACCTCAAGAAATTACACGAGTTACAGGGACGATTACAACTCATACGTCGTTTCATCTTGAGATTAACCGATAAGCTACACCCTATGCAGCATTTTCTCAAAAAGGGGGTTACTTTTGAATGGACAGAAGATTGCCAGCGTGCATTTGATAGCCTGAAACAGGAACTGCAACATTTACTGACAGTTTTCCCGCCACAAAGGGACTTACCATTTTACATTTACCTCGCAACTTCAGACGTAGTGTTAGCAGCATTACTTTGTCAAAGGAGGGATGATGGGTCGAAAGTGCCCATCTACTACTTGAGTCATGCTCTATG
This sequence comes from Gnetum montanum, assembly GCA_015680685.1. Taxonomy (NCBI): domain Eukaryota; kingdom Viridiplantae; phylum Streptophyta; class Gnetopsida; order Gnetales; family Gnetaceae; genus Gnetum; species Gnetum montanum. The sequence goes on along the minus strand of MNCI01038293.1, from coordinate 324,501 downwards.
TGCGTACGAAATGAGGTACAATGAAGTCAAGCGTAATTACCTAACATTAGTTTTTATGCTAAAAAGTGTAGACATTACCTCTTGCATAGCCAAGTTAATATCATTTGTAAAAATAACATTCTTAGGACCATTACACATAACCTATACGAGAGCAGTAGGATAGCTCACTAGAAGGCTATGACAACAGAATTCAATCTGCACTATATTGGCCAATCTTCTATGAAAGGCCAAGCGATAGCTAACCAGTTAGTAACGGCACTAGTTAACAATCACGCAACCATAGAACCAGAGTTCCCTAATGAACATGTACATAGTGTAAGCCCTATCTTGATAGGCCTCAAGGTAACGTTGTATTTTGACATAGCCTCAATTACCAGAGGTGGCAGTGCTGCCACCGTTATTACGCTATCACCTGAGGATGTGTGTCTACACGTTTATTTCTTGACCTTCCCCTGTACGAACAATGTGGTAGAGTTCGAGGGGCTCCTTAGGGGATTACTAACTACCAGCGAACTCGATGTTCGACACCTGGCGGTTAGGGGCGATTCGATGCTTGTCATAAATCAGATCACAGGAGTCTACACCTGCAAGGCAGTACATTTGCAGCCCTACTGCGATAAGGCTAAAGAACTTCTGCGACGATTTACGATCATCGATGCCCAACACGTGCCACGCACTGACAACACACTGGCCGACGCACTGACCACACTGGCTCTGAACGTGCCTTCACATCTATTTGACACCTGCCCTACATTGATAACAGATTGCACAAATCCTATCATTCAGGTGATGCAAGTATGTTCTCTTCTCGAAGAAAGCACGCCTAAATGGTACGATAACATTAAAACCTACCTCCTACAGGGTGAGCTACCGCCTGAATTGACACGCACGTAGAAAGATGCAATTGGCAAGTGGGCTAAGCAATACATCATCATAGGAGACAATACTCTCTGTAGATGCTCTTTTGATGGTGTGTTGCTTATCTGCGTTAACAAGGACCAAGCCCAACGTATCGTTGGCGAGGTTCACGAGGGACTATGCGACGGCCACGTAGCACCATGGGCTATGGCCTTAAAAATCCATTGCTTAGGATACTACTGGCCATGCATGGAAAAATATTGCCTGACAAAGGTTAAAACCTATGACAGGTGTCAGCGGCACATGAATCTCATACATGTGTCACCTACAGAATTACATACAACACAGATAACATGGTCATTCCAATGATGGGGACTTGACATCATAGGCCCCATCACACCGAAATCTTTCACATGTCATAGCTTCATCATTACCGCTACCGAGTATTTTACGAAGTGGGTAGAAGCTATTCCTCTATGGAAGATCACATCTCAACAGATTTGCTGTTTTATCTTAGACAATATAGTAACCAGATTTGGTCTCCCGATGACTATCATGACTAACAACGGGCCACAGTTTAGTAGCACGGAAACCAAATCATTCTGTAACAACCTCGGCATTAGACAATCTTTTTCTTCCCCTTACTACCCACAAGTGAATGGTCAAGCTGAAGCAACGAACAAAGTGATCATCAATCTACTCAAGAAAATGCTCGACGGAAACAAAAGACAGTGGCATGAACAAATCCTCTATGTGCTATGGGCATATCGTACTACATGTAGGACAGCTACAAGTAGTACGCCCTATAGCCTGGTTTACGGATCTGAAGTAGTGCTGCTCCTCGAGTTGCAAATTCCTTCTCTGAGAATGGTCCTCTCCACCATTATAAATGAGGCTCAACACACCGAGTCTCGGATAATGGATTTGAATTCAGTGGAAGAGAAGCGAATACAGGCTCTTGACACGATTGAAAAATATCAAGATAAACAGAGATAGAAACATCATCACAACCTTCAACAGCGCCCGATCAAGAAAGGAGATCTAGTTCTTAAGGCCGTTCATGAACCAGTAGGAATTTTGTCTGCGAACTGGGAGGGCCCTTTCTTGGTGACTAACACATACAACAACGAAGCATTCAGGTTAGTAGACGTCAACGACAGTGAATTACTGAACCCTGTAAATCACGTATATCTGAAAAGTTATGACATTTAGCAGCGTCTATGGTGTGAAAAATCAGGTATGGCAACCATCGTCTGCTACGACGCTAAACTGGCAACAACCATCTGCTATGACGTTAAACTGACAAAAATCATCCGCTACGACATAAAACTGACATTCCTTGCACCTGTCTGCCATGATGCTAAACTGGCATTGATTGTCTACCATGACACTAAATTGGCACGTTGTAACCGTCTGCTACGACGTAAAACTAGCAGTGTTGTACAGGTTCACTAAGACGAAAAACTAACATCTTTTGCACGCGTCCGCCATGACGCTAAATTGGCACCGGCTGTCCGCTATGACATAAAACTAGCACAAGTAAGCAATCATCTGCTAAGATGTAAAACCAACATAGCTTTGTCCCTGGGTCATGACATGAAACTGACATCCACAGCATGGTCTGCTGAGACCATAAACTAGAACCGACATCATCCGCTACGATGTAAAACTAGCACTTCTCGGTCCGCCCAGACTTTAAACTGGGACCATGGTCTGCTGAGACTTAAAAATAGCAATAACAATCTACCAGGACTTAAAAATGGTTCTTACAGACTGCTGCCAGGAATATCAGGTGAGCGTGATCATCTCTGTACAGTTGCACAACAAACGGGGTGGGACACTGGGACAGTCCCAACGTCGCCACCCCATTGGCATCCTACTGATTCCTTGGATGAGCTGAGAGGCATCTTACTGATCCCTCGGAGATGCCGTCACTACGCCCACTGCAGCAGTGGTACCTATGAGAGTTTAGTCTCTCCATCCAGATCCCTGATGAAATCCTTGTCGACAACGACCTCGGAGACCTCTGTTGATCATCGCTATCAGACGCTGGCTTCGCAGATCCATCTAGCTGGTTCTTTGCCTAACCAGTTAGGTGCACTGTGTCTGATGTATTTTGGAAATGATATGCTGGGCCAATCGTCAGGATTGGTGACTCTGGCCTCATGCTACAGCTCCTTCTCCACCGCCCGACCGCTTTATCTCGCCTCAAGCAGTACTGGTTTCGACAAACTCGCCTCCAATTTCCACGAGCAATGGCATTCTCTGTTTTTTCCTATGGTTGCAGGTTACTTGTTTCAAGGATATCGTTCAAAGATGCATTCATCTGAGTGGTGAAGTACAAACAACGTTTTGAGATGGTTGCTTAGGTTTGCCCGACCACTTAGAACTACATGCCTATACCCCTCATAATCCTACCCTTAGCTTTTATTTCATTTCATCCCTACCATCTGCTTCCTGTATGTAACAGCTACATACACAAACACCCATCCTTTATACTCGCACTACAATCTAATCCATACGCAATCAAATATTGTAACAGAGATATCGCAAAAAGTGATGCGTCGTGCTCCTTTTGCAAGCATTCCTGCCATAATCTATAATAGAGGAATCTCAGGCTGATGTGCTATGCTTGCCTAAAAGCATTCCTGTTGACATAAGTGTGCGTATGTTTCTGTGCGTTCAGTAAGCGTATGCCATACTTCTACCGTCCTGACCTGTTTGAGTCTTCCCCAAACCTGTTTTCTACCATATCATTTTATCTCCCATTCCCTCTAGCTTTGCTCTTCCATGTTGACAGGGTAACACTTGAGTAGCCATGGATGGACGTTGTTCTTGCTTCTACCAATTCAGTGTTTCATATTCTTTGTCGACGTCTTTCGGGCAAGCCCTCTAATCGTCAACAAAGAGGGGCCATTGAAACACCATGAAAATTGTGAGTCGGCCTCAGGCAAAGATTCGCAATTCAGGCGAGAGTGCATATCAGCTTTTGTTCAAAGATAAGTTTACGCTCTGTTACGCATGGCAGCATAATGAGCCCCAAAATAGTCAAAGGCAAAGTATAGAGAAGTGTAATAGCTCAACCCTTTTCTCTTGGCATGTGGATAACTCATCTTATGCTCGTTATGCAATGTTGTGTATCAGAGCATAATGCATCGCCAAGCTAAACATTGTTTAGGCTTCATTATGCGCAGCTACATACACGAGCGTAAAACAACTTGAATCCATTGCTTTCATGCTTCATTACACTCTTACACGTGACACAACGTGAATGAGCATAATATAACCCAAAGACAGTTGAAACATGCCTAACGTGCATCTGTTCTTCACACGCACAATACGCAAATGAGCGTATTGTGCATAGTCACAGTTTGACATAAAATGGTCAGTTCAACGGTACCCGAAACGTTCAGGATACACGTCATTAGGGGTGCACCTTTTCCACAGGATGTCGCAGCCTATAAATATCCCAATTGACAAAGATACAAGGGCGGTTGGAAAATCAAAGAGGCAAGGGAATTTTTTGAACATTGGAGAACCTACCACTTTGAGCAGAGATACAGAGAATAGCACTTTGGCAATTGTTGACAACATCACCTTCTAGCAAAGACAAAGTACAGTTTGCTTGAGCATCGATAGCAAGAGGCGATCCAGAGATCATCTGGTGAGATTAACAAGATCTATTAATCAGACGCAGTTGATTGATAGGTGTTCGAGCTTGACCTTCCTTGTACTCCACTTGTGATTTCTGAGGTAGACTAAGCTCCATCCTGCATCCTTTATAACAAAAGTTTTCCTTGTTATTTTGTGTGCATTTTGCACAAGGTAATCAGGATCTTCTTATTGTAACTTTGTGTACGGAATACATAAACTGCTTCTTTGGTTCAAAGTCTGCATCCTTAAATCACGTACCTCGCTGAATCTGATTTGCATTCACCATGTTAACGTTATCATCGTTGTTGCAACCTTAAATACAGAGTCTTCTCTCCTTTTACAATCTATCGAATCAAATCACTCCATGGAATATTTATAACCTTAAACCGATTTTACTAATTTGTAAGTACTTGTATGATTGACAAGACCGTTCAAGGTGTTGTGGATCCATTTTTCTAGCATAGCCCTTGCACGGATCCGTGGTTAAAACTGTGTACACAAAATTTTATTCGGTATTTCCAGCTGGCAACGTTTTCCGTTGTTACACCTAGAGGTTGGCCTTGACAGGATGCACCTAGACATGGATGCGGGCCCTTTGCTGGTTGATTTAGTTTACCTTATTTTGATTTACTTTATTATAATGTTGCATATCACCTCACTTGTTGGATAATTTATTATTTTATTTTTATTTGGTGCAGGTTTTGGGTGATGGCATAGGACCCAGTGGAGTTGTAGAAAAAGAGGAAGAGGAAGAGCCCTAGCCCCCACCATTACACATTGTAGGTTGAAATGCTTAAGACATAGCCCTGCTATTGGGTGATTTTGCATTTTTTGAAGATTTTATGTTTTGGATGTAAACGTGAACTTCATACATTATTGATAGTTAAATGAAAATGTTACAATTATTTTCTTGTCATTTTGTGGTATTATATGTAATATAATTTTAACTTATGATTTTATTGATGTAGTTAGACCCCTTATGGACCCCATGCTAGTTTAAGGCCGTAGTAGAAGGGCCATCGCTAGTTTAAGGCCATTTCAGGCCATTGCTAATTTAAGGCCATTTCAAGCCATCTATAAATGGGAGTTGGTTGTTAGTTTTAGGCCTTAGTGCGTCGTGTGATAGTTTAGGGCCTTCCTAGGCCATGAAGTACAAGGAAGCAAGTTGCCAGTTTTAGGTCTTAGTGGGCCAAGTGATAGTTTAACGCCTTTTCGGGACCCCTTTTTTTGTGAAAAAGATAAATGAAATCACACAAACTAAAAAAATGACACAACTAATGTAGGATGTAAACAATAATGTGATCATAATTATATAGGAAAAGGAGAAAGGGAAAGTTTAAACATGCAAGCAAACTAAGGGCATGCCCTAGTCGCGTAGGTGCTTTCTAACTTAATGTAGGTTAGGCAACACGTAAGGCCTAGGAGGCATAATACAGTATTACCCTAGACCTTTCTCTATTGTAGAGAAGGGTAATTCTACCTAGAGAGCTCCCTCAAGGAGGTTTCTTTCCTCACTTGGTTGTTTAATATCAGCTAAATAAGATTGAATTTCACTTTAAGCTGGCGATGCATCTTTAGAGAATTCTACCTTCAACCATTGTTCAGTATCTATGTTGTTGATGGTCAAAGAGGCTACATTGTCATCAAAGATCACCACCTCTCCACCCTCATAGGGCAAGTGGATCTCTTGGTGAATGGGTGAAGAAATAGCCTATAGTTGGGCTAGCCAAGACCTCCCTAGGATTACGTTAAATCTAGGAATTTCTTCAACCACAATGAATTCAATGTTAGCAGGGAATTTCTCCCCTACCACAAAATATATTGTGACTATTCCTTTTACAACCACATGCCCTCCATTGAAGGATTTCAGGCATGTTGTTTTTGTTGGCCTAGTTTGGTCAACCATGCCAAGTTTGTCGACGATGGGAAATGGGATGAAATTTTTTGTTGCCCCATCATCAACGTGCACCCTATGAATTTTGTGTTGGCCTATATGAATTTTTATAAACATGGGTGCAATGGTTACTTGGCCCTTCTTAGGATCAACCTTGACTGCCTCTTCATGAAATGTCAAGGGTGTTGACCTTGACTCTTTGGTTATGGGTGGAAGAATTATGGCATGGATGGTCTTTTCATTTGCTAGAATATCTTCCTTAACAAGAATAGACACCAACATATAGATCAATGCCTCATGATGAGTAGAAGAGGTCATAATCAGGTCGTATAGGCTCAAAGTTGTGTTCTTTTGTTTTAGAGCATGTTTAACTTACACCAATGTGTCCAAGAAATATTTTTCACTATCTATTGTTTTGGTGGATTTTACCTCCTCTATGCATCCTAAGAGAAAAATCTCCCAGGGAGGAGATTTAACTTTTGGTTGTGCAGTGAGCCTTCGAGCCTTGGTGCTTGTTTGTTGACTATTTGTGTTGGCATTGGTGGCCTAAGACAATGAGGCCATGGGGACAGATAATAAGGGCATGGGCTTAGGAGGATCTTGCTCAATGTGCTCTCTAGTCATCTTGTTAGCTAGAAACTCATCATGTCTCTTTGGGTGGGTAGGTTGAGACATAGTTCCCACCACTGGACCCTAGGCATGTGGGGGATTCGCATGTTTTGACACCTAAATGATAAAAGATGTATGGGTTTCCATCGCCACAATGTGCTGTGGGGCCTTAACCACAAAGCATGTCATGGGCATCTGAGGTGGTGCTTTGATGATGGAAGGAAATTGAGGTCTAGTTGATGTTGAGGCCCTAGTGTCATCAAAGGGCACACAAACCACAAATGGTTCATGTGCTAGTTCTATGTCATTATCAACACTAATAACATTGATGATGTAACCTACACCACTAGCACTGAGAGGATCCTTGTAGACCTTCATGGATTTGTTTTCTAGCCATACATGACTACTTTCATCAAGGACCAGTTTTCCTTGATCAATCATGTGTTGGACATCATATTTCAACACCAAGCAGTAGTTTGTGTCATGGCCATGTAATTGGTGGGAGTTGCAGGATTGGTATAATTTGAAGTTTTTAGGGACTAATGGCTCATTTGGCATAGCTGCAGAAGGGTTTTTGAGGACCTCATAGTATCTCTCATGGCATTTCTATGCATCCTCTAACATTTTTTTTTGCTGAATTCACCCAACACTAAGAAACTATTCTAAAAGCTCTGATAGCTTGATGGGTAAGCGGGTGTACTTTGAGTGATCCTTACACTCAAATTTTGGCCTTTGGGGAGCTTGCCCTACGACTACTGATGATGCAAGCTGGTTGGTTCCCATGGTGCTAGAACCTGATGCCTTGTTATTGTTGGCTGAGGATTTAGCCACCCTGATTATTGGCTTAGTGTTATTGGGTTTGGCTTCATTGGCCATAATTGCAACAATTGTTTTTGCCTTTCCCTTTTTTTTATCCTTTTTTGTATGTGCATTTTTGTAGGCTACATAGGCCATGTCCTTACTGGCTTTCAACACGTCTTGTATGCTCTTCATTTGAGAAAAAGCTTGGTTGAGAGAGTGTAGGGCTAAGTAGCACAATTTTGACATGATAAAATCATTTACTGCATCCTTGAAGATAGCCAGTCAGTGAGTTTTGGTTATTGGCTCACAAATTTCATTAAGGGAAACACTCCAACATTGTATAAATTTTTGCATTGGCTATAGCACCCCTTGTTTGATGTTCATCAGTTGATCTAAGGTAGCTTTGGGCTTCAAGTTGTACTTGAAGTAGATCACAAATTGGCTGAGCAACTCCTCCAAAGTTGAAATGGAAGATCTAGGGAGCGCATAGTACTAATTGAGAGATTTGTTGATCAGGGACATGGTAAAGACATGGGTGATTGCATGTGGCCATGTTTGTAAAATTAGGCACTCAGAATTAAAAGTTCCCAGGTGGGCATTGGGGTCCCTCTCATTGTTGTATTTCGTGAATTAGGGAAGTTGGACCCTAGGAGGTAATGTGAGTGGTGAAATTGTAGACCTAATGAGATCATCTTGATATAAGTCCATCACATGGACCATTTTTGAGTTGGCTGCTTTAAGTTTCCTAACCTCCTCCATGAGAGTTTGAATGAGTTGGAATGCTTGGTCCAAGCTCGGAGATGTTGCAGAGGGTTGTGTTGGCTATACTATGGTGGTGCCATCTGAGTAGCCCATAGCCTTGTTGTGGGTTGTGCCACCACATGTGATGCTTGTTGAGTCTATTGTTGCATGTATTGTGGTATGAGTAACAATTGTGCTATGGGCATAGAGGTCATGGCCCATCACGTGGTTGAGGCTTGGGTTGTTGTTGGTAGTGCTACTAAGATGGCTAGGAGAAAGGGCACATGACCTATCCATGGTTGAGATATGGGCATTGTGTGCACAAATGGCAGTCTTGGAATCATGGATGTCAATAAGAAAAGTTGCATAGGCTATGAGGAGATGACAAAGGGAAAAGTGGTAGAAGGTCCTACACTTTTTTGCACATGTAGGACTTGGTGACTAGTTACCACAGGTGGGGACTTAGGTTGTAGAAGTGTCACTCTTGCCTCAAAGAAGGTAGAGGACTGTATCTAGTGTAGCATAAAAGTGGAGGTACATTGTTGGAAAGAGGCATAAAATGGAACACCATTGTTTGAATGAGACTCAAGCTCCTCCTACCCATCTTGCAAGGGCTCATCATAGTTTGATATTGCATCTTATTCTTTTGGCCCATTCACCCTAATAAGTTGTTATAGGATCCACTTAAAGTTATCGATGAGTGGGATGATTGTATCAGGGGTGGGAAAAAACTCCCCATTTCGATGGATGATTTCAAAATTATGCTTCGCTTCTATTTCTTGATAGTCTAATGATAGGCCCACCTAAATCTTTACACAAAGGACATTGTACCATTTGTCATCCAACGCCTTGTGTTCAGGTCATTGGTTATGCACTCTGAGAGACTATAATTATGGTTGTATAGGGCTAAGCGTTTGCTCAATGTCTCCCACTTGTTGAATGGAACAAACCACCTCCATGCTCAAGGTAGTGGTCAAGGTGTTGATGGGGTTCATGTTGTTGTGTAGAAAAATGTAAGGAAAGAAAGGGCTAAAAATGTCAAAAGAAAATGACCAAGTATACAAGCTATGAAAGGAAGCCAAAAATGACTAACTCTGGAAATGTTATGAAAAAGTGACTATCTCTAGTATTACACTCATTATGCTTAAAGAGATTGTTACACTTTGAAGGTTTTTTATGCTCTCTAGAGCACTTAGAGCTTAACACGATGGACATAGTTGGGCTTTCATCCCATAGGGTTCCAGGGGAATCAACAATTAGGACTAATCTACACCAACTAAAATGCAAGTGACTCTTGCGTTGGCCTATGATCTAGCTACTATTGTGGTAGGTCCATAAGGGTGTTATTTCTACATTAGCTTGCCACTAGTAATGGGGGTGTAGAAAGCACATGGGACTATCCTTGAACACAAAAGGAATGGGAAGCCCTCATTTTAGCACCAAAAATTATGAAATTCAAAAATGTTGGTGGCTAAAACATCTATAGGTTGATGGGCATATAGCCTAACCTTGAATATATGTGAGGGTTGTGATGGTAAATAGAAATGAGGTGCCCTAAATGGTTTGTTCGATTAGAAAAGAACTTACATGGTGTTAGAGTGACAATTTGTAAGAGGGGTTTGTAGAACGTTACGTGCGGACATCAGGATAGAAAATAAGAGCATAGCAGAGAGTCCTAGCCTGAAAATAGTGATGTGAGCATGCAAATATGTATTGAATAATGAAGAAATGCAAGAGTTATGCTTAGTATTAGAGAAAAAAAATTTCTTAGAAAAGAAATGAAATAGAGCTTGAAAATAAAGAAATGCATGGCCGCAAAACTAGGGAGTGTAACTTTTACTAAACAAGAGGTGAGAATGGTACGCGACATTAGGAAAACACAGTGGTGGTGTAGTACTGTAGTCATAGTCTCTGGGATGTTTGGGATGCAAAGCTAATGGTTGCAAAGGAGGCTAAACCTGTTGGGTTGGTTATCTCCATGTTCTGCAAGTGTAATGATGTACTGTGTTTTGGTAATTACCATAGTGTGAAGCTTGGGTGCTTAGATGTGGTAGTGTCAAGGATGGTCAGAATGCTCAAATGCTCGATGTTCTTTTCATTTTCCAACATCTAGAGTGCTGATCTTTAGGGTATTTATAGGGCTAGGTTTAACATGAAATGTAGAATAGGTGCCACATTGCATGACTGTAGATAAGGTTATGCTGACATGTTATGCTCTCATGAGAGTAGCAAGGTGTCATGCTATGAAGGACAAAAATAGGTACCCATAGACTATGAAACTATGACCACATTGCCTAGACTACATGTTCCAAAGTTTGAGAGATCACAATGTACCCACAAATAGTGCAAAGACAATGCAACTTGGAGACTACACTTTGGGACTACATCTTCTCATCATTTGAGTAGGGCCAAGTGTAGGGAAAATTTTGGGGATTAATGGGAGGTCCAAAAGGAATGCAAATTGTGATTTTTGCTGCCTGAGGAACATCATTGTTGGGAAAATTGCTGATGCCAAGTTTTGGAGGCTATCGAAGCCTTTTTTCTAGTGTTAAGTTGGCTATGCTCTAGAGTGTAACAAAACACTTAGTGAAAATGTGGTAGATTTTGATTTTTTTTACTCTGGTTATGCTGGCTACACTGGAGAGCATAGTAGGGATACTTTAAAAAATTTTGATGAAATCTACAATCTTCCTTCATGGCACATTGGCTATGCTTTGGGGTGTAGTAGAATAGGCAACCTCAAAAGTTAGGAAATGTGCCAAATGTGTCTTCCATGTAGAGCTAGCTTGAAAGATCCTTGTCCAAAACTTAGGCAAAATTGGGCACTAGAACCTAAGTTATGCTTGCTAAGCTTTGAAGCATAGTAGAGCATAGCAACCTAAAAGATAGAAAATTTGCCAAAATGTTTTGTCCATCCTTAGCACTTTTGACAAACTTTAGCCTAGCACTTGGGCGAGCTAGTAGCTAGGACATGGGTCAAGTTGGATACGCTGGGGAGCATAGTAAGCATGATAGCTTGGGAGATAGAAAATTTGCCAAATTGTTTCATCCATCCTTAGAAACCATTAATTACTTCTAGCTTGACACTTGGGAAAACTGGCCATGGAAGTATGTGCTATGCTAGCTATGTTGGGGGAGGGTAGTAGGTAGATTGAGAGTGTAGCATGACACTTAGAAAAAATTTCATGAAACCATTACTGACGCTTAGAAAAATCTTGCAAAATAGGGTTGAATGTGTTATGCTAGCTACATTGTAGAGCATAACACTAGATTGAGGAAACATTTGCCAGATTTTAACACTTGGACAAATTTGTTGTTGAACTACAAAAGCCTAGAATTGGTGGTGTTTCATTTTCTAAATAAACCACAATGAACATGTCTATTAAAATATCTTAATTGTAAACTATACTTTTTAATAGACATATAGCTTAATTTTGATTCTCCAACTCTCTTTGTATCTTTATTGAACTCTAGAGCCTTTCTTTGCTGATCCCCTATCTATTATAATTAATATGTACTAATATTGGCCTTGACATATTTAAGATCTTCAATCAAATCATATTCTCCATTTGCATAAAAGCCAAATTTCTTCATCCATTTATTAAAATTTTGATTTTGGGTAATTTTCTCTACTTGATCTTCTTTATTTTTTCTTTTCTCTCCTCTACTTGTTTAAAAAACTTTTTTGTTAGTAGATGGATCAGAAATGACATTTGGAGGCTTGGAAGTAGTTAATCTTTCTTTCTTTTTCATATATTATATTCATTTTTTTCATTGTTTTTACACTCTTCATTTGATGATATATTATTTTCAGAACTTTATAGAGAAGAGGTATCATTAGATCCATTGTTAGAATATTTCCTTATATAATGAACATTAGATAGCTCATTATCCAATTCAATATCAAGGAAGTTAGACATAGCAAGATCACTTTCATCCTCATCTTCTACTAACTTAGTATCTTGATGCTTATGTTTCCTATTTTTCTTTTCCTCATTGATTTTAAATTTCACGAAATCTTTTTCTAGTTTCTCTATATTGTTGGACATATCTCTCATTAATTGTCCATTGTCAGATTCTCTACTTTCTAACTCTTGTTCTATCTTAGTACAAGATAGCCCTAGTAAGGCTTTAAGTTGAGCAAAATATTGTACAGGAATCATCATTTTCTCTTCTCTTTTTTGAGTTGTAATAAACTCTTCATGATTCAAGTTCAACTATTTTCCTAACTATATAGCTTCACTATAGTAGTCATTTAACATGAGCAAGTTTGGAGTTCTTCTTAACTAGATTGAAATATGGGATTCATAGCCTTAAGATAGGTATCTCTAAGCATTTCATCTAATGGTATATACTATCATTAAAAGATCCCATAAATTTGTTGAAACTTAATGTTGAAATATCTAATTGGCTCTTTAGCTCCTTACTTGGCTTGTACTAGCCCATGTTATAGTTGTTGTTGATCTAATTAATTGCCAAACTGGGCCAAGAAAAGATTGGTATATTTTTCTATTAAAAAACTACAATGAACATGTCTATTAAAATGTATAGTTTTTCCATTTGAAAGTTAGAATATTTATTTGAGTGCCTGCAATAGGAGTCAAAAAGTATATAGATCTTTATTTGAGCACTATTGTACCTGAACCACACTAGTATGTACAACAATAAAGACAAGGCTTTTGATCAAACCTTGCAACACTTAGAATAGATTAATAATTTATTTATGCATTTATTATCTTCATTAGTTATGCCATTAATTAAGCTAAATTAGACATTAAGCAATTAGTTAATTAATTAAGCTAAATAGATTAAATACATAAGTACAACCACTTCGAGTGTAAACATGTATTCCCTTGGTAATCCTAATAGTGTTATTTCTTGATGCACCCAGTAGCGTAGCGCTTGGTAACCCCATAGTGGATATGTGTACTCAAGATGTGTATGGAAAGTGGGATCAGATGCTTATGTTAGGACTAGTTAAGTAGTTAAATTAAATTAAATTACTTCATCTCTCTACTTTAAGAATCAAGGAACATAAAACATAAAATAATAAAAATCATATGCCTCAATTACACTTAACCATATCTTCGTCAATGTAACTGGGAAGACAAAAAATGACCATTAGGGTAGGGTTTACTTTCTAGACAACTAGTGTACTAGAAGACATAGAGTTCATAGAATTTGACTGGATCGTGCATGAACACTTCATAATTCTTATGGTTGAGCATAGGGGTACCTTCACTACTCATCACTAACTCAAATAAGTAGATGTATTCTCTAGTTAAGAAAGATTTTCTATGAATGAGAGGCTCAAAGAAATATTTATTAACTAGCTTAGGAATATCATTGTAATTTTGAAATCCTAATGGTGTAACTCTTTGTCAACGATTTGCCATCCTATTAGAATTCCTTTTGATTGTTGAACTCTTAAATTTATTTCCTCTTCTCTTATAGACTAATAAACTAGATAGAAGGGGTTATCTTCTTATCCTTCTAGTCGTTACTCCAATACTTGTTCCAAACTCAAGAACTTTCTTTTATTCCTTTTTTAATGAATAATTAGTCTTATAATTAAGAATTTCTTTAGAACCTTTGAAATCTTCTAAACTATCAGTTCGTTTGGTCCTGAACCCAAAATAGTATCTAAAATTTAAAGACCTCCTAGCAAAACAAAAAGAACTATTGGTGTTCTAGGACTATTGATCTCTTTGAATGTAATCAACTTAGGTAACAAATGTTTTACATGCCTTCTAGTTCCAAAATAACTATTGGTGATCATTTGGGACCAGACTACTAATGAATTGGCTTTCAGGCCAATGACTTTGGTTATGGGAAACAAAGGTGTTTTTCAAATAGGGTTTAGGTGCTTGTTGGTCTTTGGCAATACCAAGGCCAAGATACCTCCAAATAGACTCAGTGGTTATGAAATGAACTAAATGTAATTATGTGTTTGTTGTTGTGAATGTTGAGGTGGATGGGTTGTGTATGAAACTGTAATTGGCTATCATGAAACAAATTCAACTAACTTTGTCAAATATTTTGAGTAGTTGAAGCTTTCTATTTTGTCAGGTCACTTAGTCTATATAGTCCCTATAGTAAATTAATTATAACAATTAAAATCTTGCAAAATAATTTAATTACAATTCTACCAATCTATTCCTAATTTCCCTGAGAGAGAAAGTTCCACTAGAAAACTAGAAATAGAGTAAGATTCAATGGACCTAGAAAAAGAAAGAAGATTTATGTGAAATCTAAAATATTTAATCAAGATAACCTAACATAAGGAAATACTTCATGATAAAGCTATTCCAATTCAATCTAACTACAAATTGTCTAAACCCTCTGACCTCAACAAGCAATTTCATAAAGGACAATCTTTTTACATTATCAAAAATGTTGGATCAATGGCAAAGTATGAGTTTCCATTTTGGCTAGTTAATAGTTGTCAAGAATTTCATTCAATAGGGCCTTCAAAAAATTTGACAATTTTAGGATCGAAATACCAAGCTAATACACTTTAAAACAATGAAACTATTTCAGTTGTCTCAAAATACCAAATATTTTCCTAGATTATCTATGCTTAAAATAGGAAATTTCATTAAGAAATTACTATTAAATTACCCTAAAGGCTTTTCTAAACATAAGTCTTTTATAGAAAACCTTAATAGAAGTCTAATATTGTGCAAAAATAAAGCTATAAAGGCAACCTAGAAAAAATCCCAAAGTTACATGCCAAGAACAATGCTATGTAAACTATAAGTAACTAAAAAAATGGGAAGAAATGAACCCACATGATTAAAACAAAGTAGTTGAATTTATGTCTTTAGCAAGCTATGCTTTACAAGAAATCTTCAATATTCTTCAAAGTTACTTCTTCCAATTCTCTCCCTTTTTTACTATCCTTTAGGCCTTTTTATAGTGGCCTTGGATAGTGACGAGTGGTCGAGGTACCCCTACAACCAACCGTACAAATCATGAAATGTTCACGCGTGATTCAGTCGAATTTCATAGAGTCGATAGTTTTTGGTACAGTAGTCTTCTAGGAAGTGAACCTTGCCCTAAAAGTTATTCGTTGTCTTCTCGATTACACTTGTGATGCACATGGTATGGTTAACTGTAATTGAGGCATATGATTTTTATTATTTTGTGTTTTATGTTCTTTAGTGTTTAAAGTAGAGAGATGAAGTAATTTAACAACTAATTTAGTTTAACTAACTAACTAATCTCTAACTAGTCCTAACATAAGCATCCAATCCTACTTTGTCCTATTACAACAATGCAAGTTCTTGAGGTTCTGAAGGACCCTCATAAGATTTAAGTACATTCAGTAGCTAAGGTAGCTATGGTTGTCTTGTGATGGTTGCAACCTCTAGTGGAAGGCAAAAGGCATCTAGTAATGCCTTCATCTTTTCTTCCCTTCTTTGAGGATCATTCAAAATTCATGTAGCATCACCAATGTGGGCTGGAATGGGGATATCCCACGGATAGGGCATTATTGGGAACATCTCCTTTATGTTGACAAACCAGCCAGCTAACTATTTACATTTGATATCGAACACCTTGACTACGTTTTGCAGTTTTTGGTAGTTGTTCATCCTCTTGATCAAGTTCTTAGTAATTGATCATTGATCAGTGAATTGTGCTTTGAGAACTTCAAGTTCAACGTTTACCACTGCAAGCTTTTGCTTTGTGTCTTTGTAATGCTTGAACTTGACCTTGTACAACAAGTACAATCTAGCCACTTGTTTCTCCAATTCTAACCACAATCATCCAACAATCAACATGGCCAAATTTGCGTAATAGAGATTAGTGAGCTCCATGTATTCCATCATCTCTTTAATTTGCAACTCCTTTACATAGATTTTTGCTCTGTTGTAGGCATTTATCCCATCAACGATGGGTTGCCATCTTTTCCTTATCAGAGTTGTTGGAAGATTTCATTTACTTTTACCTTTGCCACCTGGATATATTTTTCATTTACTTCCTTTTGTAAACTAACATGTTCTCTGTAATGGTCTTTAACTCTCTCAAATTTGAGAGCATGCAATTTCTAGGTGATTACCTTGATTGTAGTTTTCTAGTGAAGGGTCTGAACCTCCCCCATGAGATTTCTATTTTCTGCTACCAATTTCCTTAGTTTTGTGTTTTCTTTGGAAATTTTCACCTGCTATTGATGGATGAAATTGATTAATTGTTATTTATGCTCATCAACATTTCTCATGTGATGGTTCTCTATGGTCAATTATATGTTCTCATAGTAGGTCTGATCCAATGCCTTTTGAATCTTGTGCTATGTGGCCTCTACCAAGGGTCGGTAGAACACCACCATCTCCATTGCACCATCAACCCAATTTTATTTAGTGTGAAGCTATTTCATAGCTTCATTTCTTGTTAATGTCAGGTTGAGAAATGTGAGGTTGGAAATTTAGGTTTTTAATTCAGCAACTTCTATAGCCAAGCATTTGTTTAGCTTCTTGGCTATTTTGAGTTGCTCCTGCAAGATGATATTCTTGCCCCTTGCTTCTAGAAACTCTGATTGGGTTGTAGTAATGTTGTCTAGAAGGTCAAAGATATTCATAAGTGGTTGTCTAGTTCCCACCAGTTAGTCTAGAAAATCTTCATATTATGTTGTATTTATTTTGTTACTTGTGAATCCTATGGACATTTGCACATCTTTGAGTGTAGTGATGTCTAGTGTAGATGATGCTGGTGCATTGAGCATTTTGGCAATATGGTTAGCAATCACTTCTGCTATAGTCTCTTGTCCCTGGTGCTTCATCACTAATAAAATTACCCTTTCATCCTTCTTCAATCTCATAAAGAAGGTCACAACATTTTTAGATATTTCTAGAAGTGATTCTTATTCTATGAGAGATACTATGACCTCTTTAGTGCTTGAATTCAACTTGCAAGAAATTGTGCTCTTTGGGCTAAGAAGATGGGTCCACCTCCATCCATCAAATTGATTATTTTGGCCACCTCATTTAGGTGATGCATTGCTATTCTATACATGGATGGGTCCCTGCAACTCATGCTTGATCATTACTCTTATTTTCTCAAGAGCCATTCTTGATATTCATGCAACTGTTGGGTAGTTGTAGAGATGTCTAGTATAGTTTTTTGAGTGGCAGGTGAAGGTGTTGGTTGCTACTCCTCTTCTTGGATAGTCATTGTAGGTGTTTTTCCTTTCATTATTTCTACCCAGTTGGTAGTTGTAACATACCTAATAACATTGCTGGTGTAATGGGCTATTCCTCCCCTCTAACAAAGTTTCCTAATGAGGTATGGGAAGGGGAGTGTCTTCCTTCCACATTCATTTTCTTTAGACTACTTCTCCATCTATAGATAGATTAGTTGTGGAAGGTTGATGTAGAATCTCCCACTCAAAGCGATGCATGCTTGGGTAGAGAAGGTAGTGATTTTACTTAGCCTCACCATGGGATTAAGGTGGAAGGCCACAATCTTGTAATGTATCCTTTCTATTGGTGTTAACATGCCAAACTCCTTGCAGTCAACACTATAGCACCATTGAGCCCATTCTTTCTTGATGTTGGGATCTACTTGCATTGGGATCTTAGTAAGACTTGTCCCTGTTTTTAGGAACCTAAGCACTACAACAATGGCCTACACTGAGTAGGACACTAAGATGTCCTTGATTTTTACCATTGATCTAGGCTACCTGGTGTTCTAGAATAAGAATGTCTCTCCCATGTACCACTCCCTGATGGAAGTCATGATTGGTCACATGGAAGATGCCTTTATTTGGTCCTACAATTATTTTGGTGCTTGCTCTAGGAATGGGCCAAAGTTTAACTCTTGGAGCATTACTTTCTAGACCTCTCATGATCTGATCTAATTCAAGAAAGCATTTGTCAAGGTCACCTTGAGATTTACTTATGGTGCTAAAGCATCATACCAGTGGGAGTATTCTATTGTTGTTGTTGGTTCTAGAATTTGTTTGATAGATTCCACTTCTGTCTCTTCCCTAAGAAGATTTGTGGCATGGATTGCAAGTAGTTCTTCTTAGGCCTATTCTTAGCCTCTTCTGATTCTAGGTTGTTGCTCCCTTGGTTGAGATGGTTTTTCTTTTTGCATGTGCTTTCGTTTTGGTGCCATCTTTGATCACAACATATCCATGGATTAGTAGATATAATATGTAACTTTAAATTTTTGAATACCTTCTCTCGTTAGTTAGTTACACTTTGGCCAAGGTTGGACCATGGAAAATTAATTATTTTATTAATTATTTATTGTAAATGTCACTAGAGATTGTTGGAAAGGTTTAACTCTTGTACTTTGGTGTTTAATAGTTGATTTCTTAGTTAAACCCTTGTGGGAGTTAGAATAATGACAAAAAAATTTCTATAAAAAATNTACTATATATATACGTGACCCCACTTTGAAAATTTTACATTTTCTCCCAAATGCCAAATGAGTTTTTCAAATTTTTAGAGCTCTTAACTTTCTAATCATTTATCCAAATCATTCTATTCTTTAGCCATGANATTTGGCATTTGAGAGAAAATGTAAAATTTTCAAAGTGGGGTCACGTATATATATAGTATTTTTCCCTTTTATTGATAGGTCCCCATATACAAGGCCTCATATATGGGTCTTCTTTGTTGATAGAGCCCAATATATGAGGCCCATAGGCAAAAATTTGAAATTTGAAAATGTAAAAAAATATAATGAATTTTTTCAATGAATTTGGGATTCATGGAGTTCTAGAAGAGCCAAGAATATGATAAAATCATTGAAGAGGATCTTTGAAAACTCAAAAATTAAAAAAATTGATGAAGAATGTTTATATTAAATAAAATATGTAAAGGAGCACATGGTTTGATGTAGAAGATGGGTGTACAAAAGATTCTGCTTACAAGAATGCCTAAGTGTAAGGTTTTTAACAAACCGAACAAAGGGATATGTAAGTGGATCCTTTGCATAGTAGGCACATGCCTTATTTTCTCTTATGTAACCTCAACCTAAGGAGTCCATGGGCCCCATAGGTGATTAATGGTTGATGAAAGTTAAGGATCAAAAGCTGAAAGATTCTACCTAAGAATTCAAATACTTTAGACCAAGACATGAAATCATGAACATGAACTTTGGTAGTGAGGTGAATTATAATTAGCATAGATGGATGATGGAGAAGGTGGAATAGAATTTTGAATTGAGGTCATAAGAAGTTCCTTATGGATTTTTTTTTTAAATGACCTGATAAGAACCATCCTTAGTCCAAACCAAAATCAATCACTTTCATTGACTTCACATCACCACTCCAAGTTTAATCCACCCCATCAAGACACAAAAGTGCATCCATAAAACAACCATCATTCCATAAAGAGAAAAAAAAAGAAGTAGGAAGTGAGAGAGGGCCTTAGTTAGAGGGGATCTTGAGGCATGGGAGACATGTTTTTCTAGTCTCATAACTAGTTCTTGTAGCAAATTTATTTATTTAAGCAGTGTGCTTTGGATTCCCATCATGTTTTATTTTTTTTCCTTTTTCCTCTTCTTTTATTTTTTTTTCTTTTTGGGTGGAAGCCACACCATGTAAATACTTTATTAGTTTTGGATAACATGGAATGGTAAGAAGTCCAGGAAAACACTCGAGCACCCAAGTAGAAGAGTACAAAGAGTATTGAGTCTTCTTGAAGCCACCTACTGTACAAATCTTTAGATCCTTTCCAATTCTAAAACCTACCAAGCTCACAAATTTATTAAAAGTTGATTTAATAAAAAGGGACCTCAAACTTTCGAAACAAGGAAAACCATAGAGTTTGTGGATGTGTAGATGTCATGGACTCACTACTTGTTCCATGAAAAAGAAACCATGACTAAGCCATTGGTACAAAAATTTAAAAATAGAAACTAGACATTAGCAAACCAAAAACATAAAGCAAAAACCACTATTAGTAGTAGCTATAGCACCATTGTGTCCTATTGGCATAAAGCACATTTTATTAGCAAAAACTTAAAAATCACACTGAAAAAAAACAAAGGAAAATATATAAGAAAGTGTAGAAATATTTAAGAAAGATTCAAACGTACTAATAATGGTGTAAAAATAGGAAAAATTTGAAAATCAAAAGTTGTAAAAAAAATAACTTGCAAAATAAAAAATGTGAGAAATAAAAAAAATAGAAAAAATAAAGAGCCATGGATGGCCATCTCCCCCATGAATGAGTTGGAAGGAGGAGATCTAAATAATTGAGTGTGGTTGTCCATCCTTTGAGGGATTTGTTGTACTGGTACCTTAGCTTGTGGAAAAGCTTCACTTGTTGGATGTTGACCAAATACTTTTTATGTGGGTTGTTAGGTTTGTATATGGTCATGGACTTGGGGAAAAAGGTTTCATCAATTATATAAGGTTCCTCCCACAACATTTGGAACTTTTTTTTTGGGGTACATGTATGGGACTCCAATAGAGAACCTTATCTCTTAGTTGAAATTTCACTTTCCGTATTCTCAAGTCATGTCATTGCTTGATGAATTCCTTGTGCACTTCATTCAAACATAGGGATACTAATCAATTTTTTTCTAGCACATTAAGGTTGATCAATATTTCTTTTTGTGCTAGACTTAGGTTAAGGTTTAGTTCCTTGGATATTGAGAGTGTATGAAGCTTGGATTGAATTGGGAGCATTAGAAGTTTCTCGTACACTAACTCATAGGGAGAGTAGCCTATAGAGAGCTTCCATGTTGAGTGGTAGGCCTAAAGGGTACTGTTGAGTTTTGTGCTCTAGTCTCTCCTATATTTACTGATAGTTCTTATTAGAATATTTGTAATCTCTTGGTTAGTTACCTTAGCTTGATTGTTGGCTTGGGGGTGATAGGGTGTTGTTAATTTATGTTCAACCCCCAAGAGTTGCATGAGTTTTTGAAAAGTGGCACCTATAAAATAAGTTCCATTGTCAAAAATTAGTGCACATGGCACCCAAAACTTGTTTATAACATTTTTTTCTACAAATCTAGTAGTAGTGGATGATGTACAGTCAATGATGATTGCTGCTTTTGCCCATTTAGTGTAGTAGTCGACTGCTACAATGATGTATGCCTTTTCATTGGACATGGGTATGATGAGACACAAGAAGTCAATGCCTCATATGTCAAAGGTCTCATATGGTTGAATTCACTATTTAGGACCCTCCATTTGAGGAGTCATCACACCATCTCATTGACAATATTCATAAGATCAAACAAAATGGTGGGCTTCCTTGAAGATTGTAGGCCAATAGTATCTTGCCATCATGATTTTTATGGTTGTGCGTCTCCATGCATAGTGGTCTCTACAAGGGCCTTCATGAGCATCCTAGAGAATGTGTAGTTGATTTGCATTAGGAACATACCAATGGACCAAGCCAACAGTGCACACCTTGTAAAGGTTTCTGTTGATTTCCATGAAGTACTTTGCCTAATGAAGAAACTGTTGTTTCTTCCTAAATTCTAGATCTTATGGCATCTCTTGGGTGAGAAATTAAGTGAGGATGTCATCGTATCATTTTGTTTCTATGGGTACTTGGTTATTTATTACTCATATAAAGAGAAGTTTTTTTGGAAATTGATCAGAGAACAAGCTCTTCTCATCTTTGTTGGCTCATCTTAACTAGGAGAGATAGTTAGTGACCACATTCTTAGTCCCTTTCCGATTTACCGTTGTGAGATTGAGTTCCTTTAACATCACAAGCCACCATATGATATGAGGGCTCACCATTGGATTATTCAGTAGGAAGTAGATAGCACTATGATATGTGTGCAGAAACTCCTTGTAGCTACACACATAGTGCATAAAATTTTTAAGAGCATACATCACTACCATCAGTTCTTTCTCAATGTTGTGTATTCAATTGTGCACCCACAATGATTTGGCTTGTCCAGTGGATGTAATATAGATTTCTTATCATCCAACTATGTAATCATGGCTTCCAAGGCATAATTAGATGCATTGGTCATTATGTAAAATTTTCTAGACTAGTTTGGTACTTGTAGAATTAGAGTTTCTATGAGTTTGTCCTTTAGTTTTTGGAATGCATGTTTACACTCCTTGGTCTAGATGAATGAAGAATCTTTCTTTGTAAGATCAACCAATGGCTTTTTAATCTTAGAGAAATTCTCTATAAATCATCGCTAGTAGTTAGTGTGTCTAAGGAATGATCACACATTTTTTATTGTCTCTAGTTGATGTGTGATTCCTTGGATGACCCTTATCCTTTTAGGGTCTACCTCAATCCCTTCTTGTGAAATTTAGCGCCCTAGTATCATGCCTTCTTAGACCATTAAATAGCTTTTCTACCAATTGATCCTAAGGTTTGTTTCAAAACATCCTTTTAGTACCTACTCAAGGTGATCCAGGGCTTTCTCAAATATAGCCCCATAGGTAGAGAAGTCATCCATAAAGACTTCTACCTTGCTACCAATCTACTGTTCAAAAATACTAAGGACCAGGTGTTGAAATGTTGTAAGGGAATTACATAAACCAAATGACATCTTGCAATATGCAAAAGCTCCCCAGGGACTCATGAATGTTGTCTTGGCTTGATCTTTGGGCACAATCTATATTTGGTTATAACCACTATAACCATCCAAGAAGCTATAATAGCAATGCCTAGAAATGGTATCCAACACTTGCTACCCAAATGGAAATGGAAAATGGTCTTTAAATGTTGTCATGTTTAACAGCATAAAGTCGATGCAGACCTACCACTTACCACCTTTCTTTGGTACAATTATGAGTGGGCTAACCCACTCACTATCTACGCGATTGGATAGATGAACCCCACCTTAAGGATTTGTTCTATTTATTTTTTGATAATTTGCTTTAACTTCTAGTTCAATGGCCTTTGTGGTTGCTATCTAGCTTCATGGCTAGGTTGGTGTAAATGCAATGCTAGCATATCCTTGGATCGATTCTAATTAGCTTGGGATATGACGNTTTGGTACAATTATGAGTGGGCTAACCCACTCACTATCTACGCGATCGGATAGATGAACCCCACCTTAAGGAGTTGTTCTATTTCTTTTTTGATAATTTGCTTTAACTTCTAGTTCAATGGCCTTTGTGGTTGCTATCTAGCTTCATGGCTAGGTTGGTGTAAATGCAATGCTAGTATATCCTTGGATCGATTCTAATTAGCTTGGGATATGACAAAGTAAATGCTATTGGCCATTTTTGACCACCTGCAACAGCTTATCTTTTTGTTCAAAAGTAATATTTACATTGATGATAATTAGCTTGCCATTATCTAAAAATGCATACTCCATGCCGACTAGTATAGTTTTTAGCTCTAGGGGCTCATGCTTGAAATTATCAAGGATTTCCAACTCTCTCCAACATGTATCATCATTTTCATCATTAGAGAGTTGGTGA
The DNA here is from genome assembly GCA_015680685.1 of Gnetum montanum. Classification (NCBI taxonomy): domain Eukaryota; kingdom Viridiplantae; phylum Streptophyta; class Gnetopsida; order Gnetales; family Gnetaceae; genus Gnetum; species Gnetum montanum. The sequence goes on along the minus strand of MNCI01038293.1, from coordinate 300,580 downwards.
TGAACTTGCTCAGGTTCATCCATGCCTTTGACATAAGCACATGTTAGGCTCTCAGTTGGTTCCATGCATAATGTGTTATTATCAGAGTTAGCTATCAGCCATTGGCTACCCTCCTATTTTGTGGCTACTACATACAAGCACCTTTGGATATTTGTTTTATGTGCACATTGATTACATGCTTTGGGAAATGTACTTTTAATGAACCATATTTTTGGCACATAATTGCACCCATTATTGGTATACATGATGCATGGAACATGCTTCTTCTCTAGTCATCCAAATTCATTTTCCTTGGAGATTTCCAAGGAGAGGTCCCTGATGCCCATTCATGCATCAACCACGCTTAACCAAGTCCTTCCCATAATTATGGGAAAGTCACCTTTGTAGTTTTCTACCTTGATCACCAGAATATTGGTAGGATAGGAAAAACCATAGACTATGGTCACAATGTCCCCAACTAGCCCCAAATGGATAATGATTGATTGGTCTATTAATTCTAAATGGATATTTCTCTTATTGAGATGTGGTAGGTTCCAGGCCTTGTACATGTCGTAGGAGATGAGATTGACACTAGAACCAGAATTAAGAAGAGCTTTTCATGGCTCATGTTCAGTAATCTACAAGTAAATAAGAGGAATTTATGGCTTAGATATTTTCATGCAAAGGTTGCCAACCTTGATCTAATCAATGATAGCATGGGTTAACATTGCGGTGTGGATTTGAGGCAACATTTAGTTTGAAGGGCAATTGAATGTGTTTGATGCAAAGGATTACGATGTTAGAGATATAGGGTGATTAGTTGCATTAGGTTGTGAGGGTTTGGGAGGAATGTTGGATTAGAAAAATTATTATTTCTTAGATTGGTTATCCAAACCACTTAACTAGAAGGCCAGTTATAAATTTACAACCCTTGTAGCATTTCGATGATATGGCTGTGGAGAAATTTCACCCTACATAGATAGAGTAGGAGGTAATTGGGTAGAGGGCAGAGGAATGTGTGCAGATAGATGTAGAGGATGGTATGCATATGGGCTCTCCCATTGAGTAGATGATGAATGAGTTTGATGATACTCTAGAGGGTAATAGTAATGCTAGAATGAGGCATGGCTTGTAGAGCTTCATGTAGAAATGGGTTGTTGAACATAGTACCCATATGGATTTGGTTGCTTGTAAGGGCACTACTATCTTAGTGGCGGCATCTCCCATGACTGTGGTTATTACCATTGTTGATATTGTTCATATGGTTGTAGTGGAGCTCCACTTGGATAGTAAGCCTATTATTTCTGGTGGAACTACCTTGGATCGCCTTGAGGATAAGGTAATCATCTGGGTGCTTGCCTCCATGCTAGTTGAGGATTTAATGTGTACACCTGAGACTCATGTAAGTGTGAAACTAAAGGAAAACATCCCTTAGGATGGTCATATTGACAAATGTCACATCCAACATCATCATCCGATTTTGTCTCTAAAACTTCTTCGATTGTAGTAGCTTTGGCCTTACCTCTGTGGTAGGCATGTTTAACTTCTTTCTGGCTCTTGTGGTCATGATCATTATTTCACTTTGGTATTCTTAAGTAATCTTCATAGCAGTTTTGAAATTCTCATCCAAATAGTCCCTTAATTTATCAACCTTTTCTAAAATATCATAAATAGATTTTTGAATAGCCAAGGTTTTCTTGTTCACCACTTCGTTGAGTGGTGACTGCTCCTCATCATAGAATCGAACCTCCATTTTCCTTATGGAAGGGTCCCTATTATATTCTTCTAAACTTTTCCTTTTTCAAAACTCACCTTCTTATTTTGCTACCTACTCTATTAGCATTTTGATCTAATGAGCTCTTAGTTTAGATAGTCTCCCTTAGGCATAAACCCTAAGCATTTGGATAGTCTTCCTTGGGTGTAAACCCTAAGATTTGTTCCCTCTAAGAATAACCATGGCTAGGGCATCAGTATAAGAGAGAATAATATCTATCAATGGTAGCATCCAAGGGTTCATGTGTTTCCTATTTCCAGCCTTGGATTTACCTTCTCAGATTGGACACTCTAGAGTATGTTTGGTATTTTTCATGAAATAGTTCTAGCATGGTACTCCATCTATGAATGGATTTCAGCTCCAAGGACAAGTACCAGCTCTATGCTACCTTGATGAGTTTCTACCAATTATTTTCAATATTTTGCAAGGTACAAGCATCGTGGAAAGCTTGTAGATCTATTTGAAAATTAGAGTTATATCCCCACTCAAATCTTGGGATATTATTCATGTCTAACTGCTTGATTCGACTATCTTTCACATGCCTAGTTGGAATCTTAACTATCTTTGTAATGTTAAGCATGTTTTGAGTTGCTAATAAAGGCTCATCATCATCATTATTTCATTATTGCTGGTTGTATCCTCTATTACCCATTCATTCATTATGGGCTTGGTGATTAGTATTGTTGTCTTATTGAGCACCTCCATCATGGTTATTCTTTCTATAACATCTTTTATAATTAGAAGATGAAGACGAAGAAGAGGATGTGGATGAAGAGGATAGAGAGGGAGGAGGATTTCCACCACCATGGTATGTGCCAACTCCCCTTTGGTTGTCATGACCATGTTCATCGATTTTCTTATTGTCTTGATGCTTATCTGATTCCTTACCTTGAATGCCATATTTTCTTGAACCCAGATTATTGCTTGTGGACCATAGGTTCAAGATCACATCCACATCATCAGTAATAAGGGGTGGAGAATTTTCATGTTGAGATCCCTCAGAGGGAGGATCCTTGTTGTTATCTTGGTTTAGTAGGAACAAAGAATTAGTGAACTATTTCCCCTTCATAGCCTCATGATGCTTCTCTAGGTTTTGATCTCACTTGTAGTATGTTTTAGTGGGATGGTAGTCCTGATAGTCGTAGTCATGCACAACATACTCTTCTTGAAGATTGTGGATGCCTAACTTTTTAAGAGTTTGAAGTGGCATCATGGGCATAGATTAATTAATAGGCATTACAACATTTCTTTCTATATCACACCATCGTAGTTGCTCATCCTAATGTAGGATGAAGGTGAAGTTAGGTACATACTCATCTAGATGAGTATATGCCACCTTACACTCTTGTGGGACTAATAGTTTGACATCTTCATGCCTATGAGAAGAAGAAGAAATTTTGAAAACAAATAAAATATTAGTGTTCTTTTGTAATTATATGTCGTGTGAGAGTGATGTTGACCTTGGGCTTTATCCAATGATATTAATGATATTCACTAATCCTAGATAGCACACGATTTAACAAACAAAGTCCCTAGCAATGACACCATTGATGAGTGATCGAGGTACCCCTACACCTAACCATATGAATCACAAAGCGCTCACATGGGATCCAATCAAATTCCATGGACTCTATAGTTTTTGATACACTAGTCTTCTAGGAAGTGAACCTTACCCTAAAGGCTTTTCGTTGTCTTCCCCATTACACTTGTGATGCACATGGTATGGTTAACTATAATCAAGGCATATGATTTTTATTGTTTTGTGTATTATATTCTTTGGTGTTTAAAGTAGAGAGATGAAGTAATTTAACAACTAATTTAGTGTAACTAACTAACTAATCTCTAACTAGTCCTAACATAAGCATCCAGTCCTACTTTCCATACACATCCTAAACCCATGTATCCATTGTTGGGTTACCAAGTGCTACACTACTATGTGCACCAAGCAATAACGTTGCTAGGATTACAAAGCAAATAAGTGTTTATGCTCGAAGTGATCGTACTTATGTATTTAATCTATTTAACTTAATTAATTAACTAATCACTTAAGGTCCAATTTAGCTTAATTAATGGCATAATTAATGAAGACAATAAATGCATAAACAAAAATGTTGCAAGGTTTAATCAAAAGGCTTGCCTTTATTGTTGTACACACTAGTGTGGTTTAGGTACAATAGTGCTTGAATAAAAATCTGTTTACTTTCTGACTTCTGCTGTAGGTACTCAAAGAAATATTCTAACTTTCAAATGCATAAACTGTAAAATATCTACTATTGCTATGATTTGAATGATGCATAAACATAGTTGGGAGCTAGTATTTATAGCTTTTTCTACAGGACAACATCGATGGGGCCTCGTAGACGTAGCAAATACTATGTCAATGTGACCTCATCAATGGGGCAACACCACATAAATGGGGCCTTGTTGATGAGGTTGTGTCAATGGGGGATAGTCAATGCAACACTTTGACATTCATTAGGTAGTTACAATCATCATAAAATATTAAGGTAAGCTACAATATTTAGGGAAATAATTCATAACTCCCATGACAAGTTGTTACTTCCAAAGGAAGTTACGATAAAAATTTTCCATAATTTGCCAAATGTCATGTCAAATATAAACAATTAGAATATTTAATTGTGCTTCTATACAACTTTCATTGGAATTTAAATTTAAAAAAATGGTCTATTTTTCCCTTTTCTAAATCATAACTTTCCCATGTACACATGTATTACTTTTGTTCAAACTTATATTAAAATTCATACCTATCATAATAATATATATAGTTTTTATTATATTCCAACCCAACCTTTAAATTTCAAAAATAAAATGTGATTCTCTCTTATCAATTATGAAAATGCATGGGAAAAGGTTTATTGTTTGTCACATGTTACAGGAAGGAGGGTTCATCATTCATTGTGTTGTGCTCCTCCATTTTTGTGGGTGTCATTCTGGTTAAGGGAGAGTTATGATGGTGATGTTGGTGTAATTCTTATTTTGATGTTGCTAATGCTATTTTTGTTTCATCTAATCACTATGCATCACTATTCATAGCATTGTTGTTACTCTTGCCACTATGCAATAGCAAACTCCTTGCATGCATTCTACCACTAGCTATGTTGATGATGCTTATTGTGCTACTAATGTATCATTTACCATGTTTGCTTTTGCTGCTATAGAAGTTTTTGCTTCCTCATGATGGCAAAACCTTAAGAGGAGATGCATTAAAGAACATCTGCAATTGAGAAAGAGACTGAGTCTAAGGTTGTGTTAGCCATATAGTTGGGGCTATACTTAGGTCTATACCTTGAAACAATAATTTTCTTCCATGGAGAGGAATCAATTTCAGAGCCACAAACCTTCTGAGTGCCATAACTTTAACACCACTTATCTAATTAGCCTTATTTTTTTATCTTCTAGCTACTAGATTTAAGCTTTACATCATGGGGGCCATGAATCTTTGGTTTATGATGGAAAATTTTTCAAAATTTTTTCTAAATCTTGAAGTTTAAACTATTAAAATATATTAAAATTGCCATATCCATCTAGTTAAACCTCATAAACAAAACTTTGGTAGCCAATGAATAAAATAATATTAAAATAACGAATCTACCATGATCACAAACAAACCTAAGTATAACTTAACCAAATGAGAAAGGTATCAAAAAGAGCCAAGGGTTACACATTAATTGCTAATTCTTGGTTACATTTGTGATCATAGACAGTAGAAAAGAGGAAAGCATCGATAAGAAAATCATCATAACCAAGGAAGAATCAACCATGAGGAGGAAAGGGCCAAAAATAGCCATGGAATCCTTAAGAATAGAAGGCCAAAGCAACTTATAGCATAGGACCTCTTTGGGAGGATCCCAAAGTGGAATCTATTTGATAGGTTCCCACTGCCAAAACTGACTAATCAAGGCAAGATGAAGTATCAAGGCCAAGACTCAATTTGTTAAATAGATTCCACTTTGGGAGGATCCTGAAGTAGAATTTATTTGACAGATTCCCACTGTGGAAACTAACTAATCAAGGCAAGATGAAGTGTTAAGGCCAAGACTCAATCTAGAGGTCACATTGACAAAGGTCTATCTTGTGAATATTTGAACCAAGGAGGTCCAAAGTTCAATTTTTTAAGAATGGAACTTTGAATCCTTCTTAGAATTAGCACCTTAGGAAGTACACACACAATTGTAGGGGTGTCCCATGTGGTCCATTCTTTCATATAGTGGAGAATGGTACATGAGGGAGACTTACCTATTTTGGAGCAATGGACAGGGAGATGCAATGATCAAAATTAAAGATATTACCATATCCTACCTAGTTAAAGGCACTGCAAAGGTCCTTGGTTTAACTAATACGGTGGTAAATTTGGTGAATATATCTATCTAGGTAGACCTTGGAGATAAGAAAAAGTGGATCCAACATTGCTATGGGGTGGATCGCAAGGAGTACAATGCACTAACCAAGGTAGAGCGTGCATACTTCAAGATAGAGGCCTATCACTAAAACCCCATAGTGAGGCCTAAAAAGGTTATAGCTTTCTTTGCCTATGCATGTGTTGTTCTAGGTGATAAATTACTAGTTAACCTTTTTCATCTCATCTACCTAGAGATTGAGAAGCACGTTAAAGAAAATGAGAGAGGAAGGAAGAAACTCCCCTTGATATGACTCATTAGAAAACTCTACAAAAGAGAGGGCATAACATGACATGCTAATGATACACTCCACCATGCTCTTGGTGCATCTTGGTAGGAAATGATGAAAGACAAATCACCCTTTAAGTTGCTAGAAGAGGAGTGGCCACCACTGCCACCTATTGGAGAGATCATACTAGAAGTGTGTGTAGTTGTAGAAAGGATCAAAAAACTTCATGAGTAGCTTTTGTAATAATAATAGGGATTGGCAAGTTATGGAGAACTGTAAGATTATTGTCCAGTGTTGAGCCATCTCAACAAGGTTACCAGGACCATTAGCTAGTTGGAGAAAACAATCCTACATTTTCCTACATAATGAATGCAGGTGCTTGTGAGAACGAATCCTAGAGCCTAGAAAGTTATGGTGTCTATCCCTGGACAAGAGTTCCTTGAAATTTCTAGAACTACTACAACTTTTTCAATGTGTCTAAAGAAAGGCAAGGGGGTAACTATCTAGGTGATGAAGCACCATGGATAGGAGACATCAATGGAACTAGTGGCTAATAGGATGGCTGAGGTCCTAAATGATCCTACAGTAATAGTACCAGAGATTGTTACCCTTAAATATGTTCAATCTTTAATAGGAGTAGGAAGTGGTTGGCTTAGTGTAGTCCAACATGAGGAGGTGTGGATCGATTGATGGGAACTAGGCAACTGTTTCCAAAGATCTTTAATCTCCTAGATGAAATGAAAGTAACTTAGTTGGAGGTGCTAAAGACCAAGGGTAAATTAATCATTGCCAAAACCCAGTTCTAGGCAGCCACCATCGAAAACCAATAGTTGGCTATCGAAGTTGTGGAATTATGGGCTTATCTCTCCAACCTCGCAATTCTCAACCCAAACCTTAACAAAGATGATGCTTCCCAGTAGCTTCAACATAAACTCAGAGAAGCTAAGAATGAAAAGGAGACTATGGTATTTGATGCCTCCTTATCAGAAGCTTTAGCATTCAACACCAATAAGAACTTGGCTTAAGTTTACAAAGAAAACTTGGTCCTCACCAAAGATATTCACCACCTACAAAAGGTCAAGTAGCAAAAGGACAAAATGGTTGAATTTATTCGACAACAGTAGTAATAGTTAGCTAAGGTGAACCTTAACTTAAGAAGGTTGGCAATGGAAAATTGAAATCTCTCTATGGAGGAAGTTTGAATGCTTTATTAAAAGATGGCCATTGAGGTAGTTGCCTGGAAGAATGAGTTCCTGAAATTTGAATGAGTGAAAAACCATTATAGGGACTAGGTTGGGCTCTATAAGGGCTTGAAAAATTGGTGCTAGAAAATTGAAAATTTGATCACAAAACAATTTAGCCTTGAATCCTATGAGCCTCAAAAAAAAGGATTTGGAATACCATAAATGATTTGGTAGGTTGCATAGGGACTTAAAGTTTTATAACAAGCATATTTAACAAAAAAGAGAAAATAAAAAAATGCAATGTGGAAGACTTCAAAAGGTGATATTAAAAATATAGTAAAAATAATTATATATATTGGAAAAATAAGAGTTGAAAATTTTATATTAATTGTGAGAAAACAATGTTGATATAGAGGTTAGAGAATGCAAAGTATTTTCAAAATATAGTGCAAATGGTAGGGTATGTGTCATGCTTAATCTTCACTGGTATTCTAATTCATCTATGGGATATATGCTGATTTTGTTAAATTGTAAAAAAGAAAAAAAAAAGAAAGGCACTGAAAGTGGTGTTGAAAGGCTGTAAAATCTGCAACTTTACTTTACTATTTTTTCTCTGGGAAGCTTGATGTACCAAAAAGTCTTGAAATCGACTATAAATCTGGCCTAAATAGGTTGTGATCTGTATTGGTTATAGTTTCATATGCTCATATGAGCATTACAAGTTGTGTGTAATGTAAATATGCAACTCATAAGCTATTGTATTTATCTTTTAAGCTAAAAATGCTAATGTATTTAATGTTTTAACTGCTAATGAGTAGCGAGGTACCCCTACCCCAAACCATAAGAATCACAAGCATTCAAGCATAATTTGGTCGAATTTTGCAGACTTTATCATTTCTAGTGCACTAGTCCTTTAGGAAGTAAATCTAGCTTTAAGGTTAATCGTTTTCCTCCCAATTACACTTGTGATGTTTGTTGGTATGGTTAAGTGTAACTGAGGCATCTGATTTTTATCATTTTTTATTTTATCTTATGGGTGCTCAAAATGTAGGTAAAAAGGAGTTTAATTAACTAATCTAAATGACTAATTGACTAATCCTAACATAAGTATTCGTTCCCACTTTTCATACATTTCCTAAACCCACATATCCACTACTGGGTGACCAAACACCATGCTACTGGGTGTACCAAGCAATAATTTTGCTAGGATTACCAAGTGAATACATGTTATGCTCAAAGTAGTTGTACTTATGTGTGTAATCTATCTTGCTTAATTATCTCATTAACGTAATAACTAGAAACTATTTGATAACTAATCGAAAACATTTAATAAATTATTAAAAACATTAAATTCATAAATAAAATAGCTAATCTATCCAAAGTATTGCAAGGTTTATTAGAAAGCTTGTCTTTATTGCTACACACACTATCATGCTTAGGTACAACAATGTTGAAATAAAGATATGTACACTTAATGACTCCTGCTGCGGGCACTCAGGGAAAAAATTCTAAATTTCAAATGGAAAAAAATGCAAGAGCTTTGCTACTACTGAAATCTTGACTTCTTATAAATGCGGCTGGTAGGCACATATTTATAGATGACAAATAGACACTATGTCAACAAGGCCTTGTCGATGCAAGACGAGATGCATTGACAAGGCCTTGTCAACGTAGTTGGTTGCATTAATGAGGCCTCATCAAAGCAACCAACTAATGATGACTTATCATGCCCCCATGACTAAATTAAAACTCATCCTCAAGTTCTTTTACAAAATTGGGAAGGTATGAAATTATTGATTGACTTTTCTTTCAACAAAACAAGCTTGATTAACCTGACCAAAAATGGAGTGCCCAGGTGTATGGATCAACACATTACAAAATGCTAGTGTTTAGGACATAAAATTGAATAGCATAATAGAATCCTTTAAAAACCGAACAACACATTCCTTGATGATGTGAAGCTTGTTGGAGAAGATCAAATGGTCCTAGGTAGTGGTGGTTCCTAAGGCTTCGAGGAACCTTCACCAACTTCACGCACTAGCGGTGGTTGAGGCAGTTGTGGTTGTCCTGTTGCTATTGCAACTTCAGGTGGAAGGTGAAAAGCATCTAGTAGTGCTTTCATTTTATCCTCCTTACTCCTAGGATCATGCACCATCCAAGCAGCTTTCCCAATGTGGGTTGGAATGGGCACATCCAAAGGACATGGGATCACTGGAAACAACTAATTGACATTGACAAAATAGGCAATAAGTTATTTGCATTCAATGTTGAATGCTCGCATTGTGTTCTTCAACTCCTGGTAGTCATTCATCCATCTAGCTAAGTCCTTAGTAATGGATCATTGATCTATGAATCATCCTTTAAGGACTTCAAGTTCAGCATTAGCAGTCTCAAGCTTTTTCTTGGTGTCCTTATGGTGTTTGAACTCGATCTTGTATAGCAGATACGAGTTAGCCACTTACTTCTCTAATTCTAACCATAGTTGTCCAGCTGTTAGCATTACCAAGTTTGCATAACAAAGATTGACCAACTCCATATACTCTATCATTTCTTTGATCTACAGCTCCTTCAAGCAGATATTCGCTTTATTGTAGGCATTAATCCCATCAAGGATGGGCTGCCACATCTCTTTTATTTTTTGGAGTTGTTAGAGGGCTTCATTTACTTTGGCCTTTGCCATTTGGATTTATCTTTCATTAATTTCCTTTTGCAAGCCAACCTAGTCCTTATAGCGATTTTTCACTCTCTCAAACTTGAGAGCTTCATTCTTCCAAGTAGTGATTTTGATGGTAAACTTTTGTCGCAAGGTGTGTATCTTCTTCATTGATAGACTATGGTTCTTCATGGCTAATTTCCTCAGTTTAGTGTTGAATTTAGCAAGTTTCTCCTGCTGTTGATGAATGAATTCTTGCATTTGATCAAAATTTCATAAATGATGATTTTACATGGTCAATGTTTCATTTTATTGATGCATTTGATTTAAGTTCTTTTTAATTGAGTGTGTTTCAGCTTCTGTCATGGACTATTTGAATATGGTCATTACTACTTCCTCCTTAGCTTTTTGAAACTGTTCCTAAAGTTGCTTGATAGCTTCATCTATTATCATTGTTGGACTGAGGATTATTTGTTTTGAAAGTCAAGCATAAAGTTCAGTAACCTTCATGGCCAAGAATTGATTTTTCTCTTGGGCTATTTCTAGTTGCCCCTCCAAAATGATGCATATGCCCCTTGCATTTAGCAACTTTGATTAGGTTGCAGTGATGTTCTTCAGAAGATCAATGATATTCAGAGTCAGTTGTCTAGTTCTTACTAGTCGTTCTAGTAGTTGTTCATGTTGGGTTGCATTCAATTTCTCACTAATCATGCTTATGGACATTTACACATCTTGGAGTGTAGATACATCTGTTATAGAAATCATAGGTGTATTCAGTGCTTTAGCTACATGGTTAGCTACCACTTCTTCTACTATCTCTTGTCCTTGATGCTACATCACCAAGATAGTTACCTCTTCACCTTCCTCTAACCTCATCAAGAAAGTGGCAACATTCCTAGAGATTTCTAGGAATAGATGATGTGTTGCTAATGACACCGTCATCTCTTGAGCATTGGAATCAAACCTCAAAGACAATTGAGTTCTTTGGACAGAGAAAATGAAACCACCCCTCTCCATCTGGCTAACTATTTAGGTCACCTCATGAAGGTGACTCATTACTGGCTGATACATAGATGGATCCATCCCACTTGTTCCTGCCTATTTCTCTTGTTAGCTCAAGAGCCACTATAAGATTTGTCTCATATGCTCAAGGACTACATGGGCCTTTAGTGTTGTGTCCTAAGTGGGTGATGGTGGTTATAGCTCCTCTTCTTGAATGGTTGCTAGTATTTTATGTTTCATGATTTCTACCCATGAGGCTAAGGGAGTGTGCTTGAGAGTGTCATTTAAATAGTGAACAATACTTACCCACTTGCAAAGTTTTTTGATAAGGCATGGAAAGGGCAGGGTCTTCCTTCCATGTTTATTCTTCTTAAAATTCTTCTTGATCTTCAAAGAAATTAGTTGTGGAATGTTAACAGGAAATTTCCCACTCAAAGAGATGCATGCTTGAGCAAAGAAAGTAGTTACCTTACTTGGCCTCATTATTGAATTGAGGTGATAGGCCACAACCTTAACATAAATTTGCTCTGTTTCTGTGAGCGTGCCATACTCTTTATGGTCCATCTCGTAGCATTGCTAGGTTTACTCCCTTTTTGCCTTAGGATTGTCTTTTGTTGATATCTCTACCAACTGTGATCTAATGTATGGCAACCACAGTGCCTATGTGATGACCTTTGTCAAGTAGGACACTTGAACATCCTTTATTTTTACAATGGACCCTAGCCTTTGGCTATTCTAGAAGAGATAGGTCTCTCCCATGTACCACTCCCCACTAGTTGTGATGGTTGGCCACATGGGAGAGGTTTGCAATTATGTTTTGACATCCTCTAGAGCTTTTTCCAAAAATGGTCCAAATTTTATCTCATGAACAACTGATCTTTGGATCTTGTGGGACTTAATGACATCTAGGTAAGCTTGAGTAAGAGTGACCTCAAGCCTTGACACAGGTCCTAGCACTTCTCCTCATTGAGATTGTTCTGTAGGCACTTTTTCTTTTGGAATCTGTTGAATAGATTCCACTTCGGGCTCCACACAAAGAGGTCCTATTGCATGGGTCACCTCTTGTTGTTATTGGCCTTGTTCCTATTGGCCCCTTCTAGCTTTGGGTTGTTTCTCCCATGGTTGTAAGGGTTCTCCTTCCTATAGATGCTTTTATTTGGGTGTCATCTGTAATCACAATAGAACCATGGATTAGTAATCATTGTGTAACCTTAAAAAAATTAGGATACCTTAACTCTTGAGGATTATTACACTTGGCTAAGTTGTGATTATGGTTGATTTAATTAACTTAATTTTTATTTATATTTATGACTTATCATTGATAATTTATCTTGAAGGTTGTTGGAAGGGTTAACTTGGAAAAAAAATGATGTTTATGTATGATTAAGGTTACTAACCCCTTGGGGGAGTTAGAATTTTTTTTTTCAAAAAATTGCATCAGAAACCTTAAGTTTTGTGGCCTCCATGATAAAGATCTTATCTTTGTTAAGTGCAAGCTCGAAAATGGAGTGATTTGGACAAGCAGTTTGAAAGTTATGGACTCTAGAAGGTTTTGCGCTTTGAAAAATTACAATGTTTCCCCATGTGTTATGAGAAAATGACAAAAAATTCCAAAGTGTTTGGCTGTATATGTAGTATTTTTGTATTACATCGATGAGGCCTTGTTGATGGGGCCTTGTTAATGTGGTTAGCTGCATCGTTGAGGCCTCATCGACGTAGTTGTTCACCATCATTGACTTTGGTCAAAATTTCAAGATATAAGAAATTTTTTGATGAGATTCGTGTCAAATGAAAGCTTAGAAGACCAAGAATAGTATGAAATCATGAGAAGAGGGCATTCAAGTTCATAAATTTTAGAAATGGAGAAAAATTGATTCAATGGATGAATGCAAGATTAAGGAGTACTAAGTAGTTTACATAATGGAAAATAAAAAATATAAGATTGTAGTGATGTCAAAGGTAAGGAACCTTAACTAATCAAGACAAAAGCTATGCAAGTGGATCCTCCCCATAGTAGGCTCATGCCATTTATGCCCTTGCATAACCTCAAATAAGGAGTTTGTGAGCCCCATAGTTGATTTAATGATCATGACAAGTTAAGGACCAACCTAAAAGAATCCATTCAAGAATCCCAATATGTCATACTAAGAGATAGACCATAACATAGAACTCAGTAGTGAGGTGAGTTATGGTAGCATGGATGGATGATGGAGAAGGTGTAATGGAGTTCCAAATTGAGGTCATAAAAAGTCCCTTGTGGAATTGGGTTAAAATGACCTGAGAAGTTTGATCCTCAATTCAAACTAAAGCCATCCACCTTCAATGACTTCACATCATCACTCTAAGACCAATCCATTCACTCGAGACACAAGAATTTCCCTGCAAGACAACCACCATTCCACAAAGTGGAGAGAGAAGCACGAAGTGAAAGAGAGAGGTCCTTAGTTAGAGGAGACCTTCAGGCATAGGTGTATGTATTTTGAGTCCCATAATTAGTGCTTGTAATCCTTTTATTTGTCCAAGGGATGTTCTTTGAATTTTCATTTTTTTTGAAATGGGAACCACACCATGCGAGGACTTATTCATGTCAAAGGAGTGTGCTTTGAATTTGCATCATTTTTTTTCTTGAATGATGGAAATCACACCATGTAATGACATTATTTTTCTTCCTTTAATTGGGTGGTATGAAATGGTAAGAAGTCTATAAAAAACACTTAAGCACTTAAGCAAGAAGAAGAGTACAGAGAGTATTGAGTCTCCTTGAATTCACACCCTTTACAAACCTTTGGATCCTTCCTAATTCTAGAACTACCAAGGTCATTAATTGATTAAATTTTTTTAATGAAAAATAAACCTCAAATTCCCACACAAGGAAAACCATAGAGTTCTTTAGATGATTGGATGACGTGGACTCATTACCTGTCCCATGAAAAATAAACCATGTCAAATTCATCAAACATTAGAATTCAAAAATAGAAACCAGACATCAATAATCAAACATTAAGCACAAACCATCATTAGTAAATAGCAACAACAACATTGCGTCCTGTGACAATAAAGTCAATTTATTAGCAAAAATGAGAAAATATCACACAAAATCAAAAGAAATAAAAGAAAAAAATAATTTAAAATATATAATAAAGTGTAAAATAATAAAGAAAATTTAAATGTACCAAAAATGGTATAAAATTAGAAAAATTTGAAAATAAAAAATTTGTAAAATCAAAAATGTGAAAAAAGGGTAGAAAAACTGAGAGGCCATGATAATAGTTAGCATGGATGGCCATCTCCCCCATGACTGAGTTGGAAGGAGGAGATTTGAAAAATAGAATGTGGATGTCCATCAGGTGAGGCAGTAGTTACACTCGCCAATCTTGGTTTTAGGAAAGGTTTGACTTGTTGGATATTGACCAACTACTTTTTATTTTTTCTATTAGGTTTGTAAATTATCATGGCCCCAAAGGAAAATGTTTGATTAATTATATAAGGTTCCTCCCAAAATGTTTGAAATTTTTCCTTTTGAGGTACATGTGTCAGGTTCTAGTAGAGGACCTTATCTTTTGGTTGAAACCTTACTTTCCTAATTCTAAGGTCATGGAATTGCCTACTAAATGCCTTATTCACCTCATTTAAAGATAGTGCCACTAAGCAATTTTTATCTAGCACTTTTAGATAGATAAATCTTTCCTTTTGTGCTGAAGTTAGGTCAAGTTTTAGATCATAGGCTGTTGAGAGTGTACGAAGCTTAGATTGAATTGGAAGCATTGGAATTTTTTTGTATACTAACTCATAGGGAGAATATCCAATAGGAAGTTTCCAAGCTAATCGGTAGCCTAGAGAGCATCATTAAGTGTTGTGATCCAATCCTTCCTATATTTGCTAATGGTTCACATTAATATTTTTGTAATCTCCCAGTTGGTTACCTCTACTTCATTGTTGGCTTGGGGGTGGTAAGGTGTTGTTAATTTATGTTCTACACCCAAGTGTTGCATTAATTTTCTAAATTTGGTACTTGTGAAATGAGTCCCATTATCAGAAATTAGTGAATGCAACATCCCAAACCTATTTACAATATGTTGTATAAATCTAGTCGTAGTGGATGATGTGCAATCTGTAACGGCCATCACTTCAGCCCATTTTGTGAAATAGTCAACTTCTACTATAATATATGCTTTCCCATTACACATGGGTGTGATGGGACTCATGAAATCAATGCCCGATATGTCAAAATGTTCTAGTGGTTAAATCCATTGTCGAGGACCTTCCATACGAGCATTCATCCCCTCATCACATTAACAACATTCACAAGACTTGACAAATTGGTGGGCATCCCTAAATCTTATGGGCCAATAGTATCCTTCCATTAGGATTCTTATGGCCATGCATTTCCCTACATAGTGGCCTCTGCAAGGTCCTTCATGAGAATCCTAGAGAATTCATAGTTGATCTTTGTCAAGGACACACCAACGGATCATACCATCAAAACACACCTTGTAAAGGTGTCTTTTGATTTCCATAAAGTATTTGACCCAATGAAGAGATTTTTTTCTTTTTCCTAAAATCAAAGTCTTGTGACATATCTTGAGTGAAAAGATATGTGAGGATGTCATTATACCATATTGCTTTTTCAAGCATTTGTTCATTTATTGCTCTAGTAAAGAGGAGTTCGTCTAGGAATTGATCAAAGAGAAATCTCTTCTCCTCTTTGTTATCACATCTTAAGTGAGAAAGATAGTTAGTGACCACATTCTTGATCCCTTTTCAATCTACCATAGTAAGATTGAATTCCTACAAGATCACAAGCCACCATATAACATAAGGGCTCACCATCGGCTTATTCATAAGCAAGCGAATTGCACTGTGGTCCATATGTATGAATACTTTGTAACCTAGCACATAATGTCTAAACTTTTCTAGTGCATACACCACTACCAGTGATTCCTTCTTCATGGTGGTGTAATTTAATTGTTCTCCCATAATGCTTCAACTTGCATAGTGGATATAATATGGACATTTCTTATCATCCATCTATGTGAGTACTACTACCAAAGCATAGTTAGATACATTTATCATGATATGGAATGGTTTGGATCAATTTGGTGCTCATAGGATTGGTTTTTCTATCAGGTTCTCTTTTAATTATTAGAATGCATTTTCACATTCCTTGGTCCAAATGAAAGGTGCATCTTTCTTTGTAAGCTCTACCAACAGCTTTGTAATCTTAGAGAAAGTCACAATAAAGCATCAGTAGTAACCAGTGTGTCCAAGGAATGACCAAACATATTTGATGGTCTCTAGTTGGTGTGTTATTCCTTGGATGATCCTCATCTCTTTTGGGTCTACCTCAATCCCTTTTTATGAAATTCAGTTCCCTTGCACAATGCCTTCTTGGACCACAAGATGTCTCTTTTGCTAATTGAGCCATAGGTTTTTCTTAACACATCTCTTTAGTACTTGCTCAAGTTGGTTCAAGGATTGCTCAAATGTAGCTTCATAGGTGGAGAAGTCATCCATGAAGACTTAAACACTACTACTAATTTTTGTTGAAAGATACTAAGGACCAAGCATTAAAATATCGTAGGGGCATTGCATAGGTCAAATGAAATCTTATAGTATGCAAAAATCTCTCAAGGACTCATGAATGTTGTCTTGGCTTGGTCTTCTAATGCAATTTGCATTTGGTTATAGCAACTATAGCCATCCAGGAAAATATAATAACAGTGCCCAGATATGGTGTTTAATACTTAATCCATGAATGACAAAGGAAAGTGATCCTTAAATGTTACCATATTTAACAACCTAAATTTAATGCAAACCCACCATTTACCATCCTTCTTTAGTACAATTACGAGTGGGCTAAGCCACTCACTATCCACAATTGGATAAATAAACCCTAGCTTAAGGAGTTACTCAATTTCCTCCTTAATGATTTGCTTTAATTTGGAGTTAGTCACCTCTACGACTATCTTTTAGGCTTCATGGCCTAGTCAGTGTAGATGCAATGCTAGCATATCCTTGGATCAATTCCTATTAGCTCTAGATATGACCAAGCAAAGATTATTGATCATTTATGTACCACTTTCAATAACATTTTTGTTTAGGAGCAAGTTTGGAATTAATGATAATTGGTTTATCATTCTTCAAAAATTCATACTCCATTTTGACTGGTAAATTTTTTAGTTCTAAGGGCTCTTGCTTAAAGTGATCATGGATCTTCAAGTCTCCCCAATAGTTATCATCATCTTCATTAGAGAATCGGGAATGGACTTGTTCAATTTTGTCCATGCCTTCTACATATGCACAAGTTAAACTCTTAGTTGGCTCCATGCATACTGTGCTACAATTTGAATGAGCTATCAACCACTGGGAGTCCTCTTTCTTTGTGGCTATTACATACAAACACCTTTGAATGCCAATTTCTTGAGCACATTGATTACATGCCTTAATATACATGCTTTTGATTGATCAATTTTTTTCTTGTTGTCACTATATGTGATGCATGGAATACACTTCTTCTCAATTTTTCCTAACTCATTCTCCTTAGATATTTCAAGAGATAAGTCCTTGATACCCATTCGAGCATCGACCGTGCTTAGCCAAGCCCTTCCCATGATGATGGAGAAGTCACTTTTATAGTTTTCCACCTTGATTACTAGAAAATTAGTAGGATAGGACCACCCACAAACTATGGTCACAATGTCCTCTACTAATCCCCAAGGGACTATAATAGACTGATCTGCTAATTCTAAATGGATGTTTCTCTTCTTAAGAGGTGGTAGGTTATAGACTTTGTACATATCATGGTCTATGAAGTTAACTTTGGAACCAGAGTCAAGAAGAGCCTTGCATGACTCTTGTCTAGCAATATATAGAAAGATGAGTAGACTTGCTAGATCAGATCTTTTTGTAGGAAGGTTTCCAACCTTAATTCAGTCAGAAAAAACATGAGTTAGCATTACAATGTAAATCCTAGGTGGTACTTGGTTTGAAGGGTGCTCAAATGTATTTAATGTAGAGGATGAGGGTATTGTAGATGCAGTGTGATCAGTTGGAGTAGATTGTGAGGGTTGGAGAGGAATTCTAGGCTGGAAGAAATGTTTTTTCTTTGATCAATTATCTAGACCACTTGGTTGAAAATTTGGTTATGAGTGTATAGCCCTTGTAGCATTTCATTGTTGTGACCATGAAGGAATTTCACCTTGCATGGATGGAGCAGGAAGTAACTAAGTTGAAGGTGGAGGTGTAGGTATAGAGGGATGTGGAGGATGATAAGGATATGGATATGGGTTTTCCCATTGAGTAGATGGTGAATGTGTTCGGTGGTACTCTGGAGGGTAATAGTGATGTTGGAATGATGCATGACTTGCTGAACTTTTAGGGGAGATAGGTTGTTGAACATAGTACCTGTATGGATCTGGTTGCCTATAAGGGTATTGCTACCTTGGTAGTGGCATTACCCATGATTGTGATTGGTACCATTATTGGTACTATTCATAAGGTTGTGGAGGAGTTTCACTTGGGTAGTAAACTTTTTGTTGTTGGTGGAATTGTTTTGTATTGCCTTGAGGGTAAGGTAATCATCTTGGAGCTTGGCTACATGTTAGGTGAGGGTTCAATGCATACACTCCAGATTCTTGTAATTGTGAAACCATAGGGAAACATCCCTTTGGATTTTCATATTGACAGATTTCACATTCGATTTTATTATCAAAGTTAGACTCACAAATTCCTCTACTACAACAACTTTTCCCTTACCTCTTTGGTAGGCATGTTCAACTTCTTTTCACCATCTACGATTATGATCACTATTTTGCTTTTTGGATTCTTCAGCAATCTTCAAAGCCATTTGAAAATTTTCATCCAAAGAGTCTCATAGCTTTTCAACTTTGGCTGAAATGTTAGAAATATACTTTTGGATATGCAAGATCTTTCTATTCATCACTTCATCAAGTGGTGACTCCTCCTCATCACAAAATCAGACCTCTTGTTTTTTGATAGATGGGTCCCTATTGTACTCTTTAGCACTCTTCCTTTTTGTAGCTCACTCTCTTCTTTTGCTACTTACTCAATTAACCTTTGGATTTGATGAGCTCCCATTTTTAAACAAACTTCCTTAGGCATACATCCCAAGGATTCTTCTTGTTTCTACCTTGAGCCCATCTATGATGTGGCAAAGTTATTCCCTCTGAGAATAACCATGGCTAGGGCATCTATGTAAGAGTGAATAATATCAGCCCATGGTAGCATCCTAGGGTTCATGTGCTCATTGTGTCCAGCCTTAGATTTTCCTTCTCAGATTAGACACTCTAGAGTATGTTTGATATTTGTCAATGAACAGTTCTAACATGGTACTCCATCTTCAAATAGATTCCACTTTTAAGGACTAATATTAACTTTCAGCTTCCTTAATAAGTTTCCTTGGGAAAAGCTTAAGTTTCTACCACTCGTTCTTGATGTTTTGTAAGACATAGGTATCTTGAAAAGCTTACAAATGTGTCTACGGATCATAATTGTATCCCCCCTCAAATATTGGGATATTATTCATATCTAGGTGCTTGATCTAACTATCCTTCATATGCCTAGTTGAAATCCTTACTACCTCTGCAATGTTAATCATACTTCAAGTCACCAGTAAAGGTTCATCATCATTGTTGTGGTGATGATGCTGATTATGGTTTTGGCCACCCTTTCAATTTTGGTGGTCTTCATGATTATAGTGATTTCGTCAATCATCTTCATCATGGTTGTTTTAAGGATGACTTCCATGAAAACCATCAAATGAAGAGGAATGTTTGGAATTGGATGAAGAGGAAGGTGGACCACCACCAAAATCATGGTGTTCACCACACTCTTACATTTTTTATGATCTCCATCATTAGATCCCTTGTTATTGTGATGTTTACCCAAGTCCCTACCTTGGCTATCTCTCTTTCTTGAACTCGATTATGAATAGTTGATCACATGGTCAAGTTCACACCCTTACCATCATTAGCAAGGGTGGAGAATCTTCATGTTGATAACCTTCCAAGGGAGGATCCTCATTATCCTCTTGATTTAGTAGGAACAAGGGGTTAGTGTAATGTTTTCCCTTTATGGCTTCATGAAGTCTTTCTTGATGTTTATTTCTCTTACATTATGTTTCAGTGGAATGATAGTTCTAAGTGTCACATTCATCCACAACGTACTCTTCATGAAGATTTGCTATACCCAACTTCTTAAGGGGTTTAACTAGCATTCTAGGCATAGATCTATTGGGGGGCAAAACAACATTGCCCTCCATAACACACCATCACATTTGCTCATCCTGATGTAGGATGAAAGTGAAATTTGGCACAAACTCATCTGGATGAGTGTATACCACCTTGCATTCCTATGGGACCGATGGTTTAGTATTGTTATGCTTATGAGAAGAAGAAGATATTTTGTAAAAAAAATGAAATTTTCAATGTGCTTTTATAATTTTATGTATAGTGGGAATGTTATTGACTTTTAGGTTCATACAACAATACTAGTGGTATCCACTTAGACCTAAATAGCACACATTCCACAAACAAAGTCCTTGGCCATGACATCAATGATGAGCATCGAGGTACCCCTACACCCAAACATACAAATCATAAGCGTTCATGCATGATTTGGTTGAATTTTGTAGAATTTATCGTTTCCAGTGCACTAGTCCTTTAGGAAGTGAATCTAGCCTTAAGGTCAATCATTGTCCTTCCAATTACACTTGTGATGTATGTTGGTATGGTTAAGTGTAACTGAGGCATTTGATTTTTATCATTTTGTATTTTATATTGTGGGTGCTCAAAATGTAGATAAAAAGGAGTTTAATTAACTAATCTAAATGACTAATTAATTAATCATTTAACTAATCCTAACATAAGTATTTCCACTTTCTGTACACATCTTGAATTGATGTATCCATTTTTGGGTGACCAAACACTATGCTACTGGGCATACCAAGTGATAACATTGTTGGGATTACCAAGTGAATATGTGTTATGCTAGAAGTGGTCATATTTATGTGTGTAATCTATCTCACTTAATTATCTCATTAATGTAATAATTAGAAAATATTTGATAACTAATTGAAAAAATTTAATAAATTATTAAAAACATTAAATGCATAAATAAAATAGCTAATCTATCTGAAGTGTTGCAAGGTTTATCAAAAAGCTCATCTTTATTGCAACACACATTATCATGCTTAGGTACAACAATGCTTGAATAAAGATTCATACACTTAATAACTCTTGTTGTGGGCACTCAGGGAAGAAATTCTAAGTTTCAAATGGAAAAAATGCAAGAGCTTTGCCACTACTAAAATCTTAACTCCCCATAAACGTGGTTGCTAAGCATGTATTTATAGGTGATGGATAGACATTGCATCGATGAGGCCTCGTCAACGTAGCCAACCAACGACAATTGATCAACTACCCAAAATTCTCTTATAAGCTAGCCTAAATGATATTTATAATTTATAAGCTAGCTTAAGTGATATTTATAGCTTATAAGCTAGCTTAAATGATGTTTATAGCTTATAAGCTAGCTTGAATGACATTTACAGCTTATAAGCTTGAAATGATGTTTCCAACTTATAAGCTAGATTAAATGATGTTTATAGGTTATTAGCTAGCTTAAGTGACATTTATATCTTATAAGCTATCTTAAATGAAATTTACAATTGATATGCACCAAATTTCATTTTACACATTAAATATTACTAGAACTTCTAAAACAAGGCTATTGAATGAGATTTTTGATGGGAAAATAGGTAATTGTTTCTACTTTTTAATTTCCATCAATTACATTGAAAATTTGGCTATTAAGGCTTATTGTGCAAAAATTTGCAAATTTTCCTTAGGGTGTGATGAGTGGCGAGGTACCCCTACACTCAACCATACAAATACGAGCATTTCACATGTGATCCGGTTGAACTCCAAGGACTAAGTGCTTACGCGCCTTAATGGAACACTCAAGGTTAATCAATCGTTGTCCTCCTAAACTTACTTGTATTGTCACGATTGTATGGTTAAGTAAGCTTGAGGTATATGATTTTTATAGCTTTTATCTTTTTAATGTCTATTGCTAATAGGGGAAGGTAAAGAGGACTGAGTGACTAACTTACATTAACTATTCATTAACTAAGTTCTAATTGTTCCTAACACTAGTATCCATTCCCACTTGTTGTACACATTATGAACTAGTGCAACACTATTGGGATTACAAAATGCTAATTGTTACTGGGTTACCAAGTGCTACATGCATGCTCAAAGTAGTCGTACTGAGTGTACTTAACTAAGAGAGTCAAAGGTTGAGAGAGATATTAATTAACTAGGAAACCATTAAACATTCAACAATAATTAATTACTAATCAGCTTAAATCTGTATGCTGCAAGGTTTATCATAAAGTTCATCTTTATTGCCATACACAAATGTGTGCTTAGGTACAAATTGCTTGAATAAAGATCTCTTCACTCTATAACTCCTATTGCAGGCACATAGGAATTATTCTAACTCTAGAATGGTAAAACTGTAAGAGTTTGGCTAAGGATCTAAGTCTAACTCTCTTGAACAAGGGAACCCACCTCTTATTTATAGAAGATGAGGCAGGATGTGATATCACATGGCAAATGCAATATTATGTATGCAATATTGTGGCTCATCATACCCCCATGACTAAATGAAAACTCGTCCTCGAGTTCCTTACAAAATATTGGGAAGGTATGAGATTATTGACTTGAATGAAACTAATGGTGAATGGGGTGACACAAGAATGGATCATCATTACAATACATGGAAATATTAGTGTTCATGACCACAAGAGTGAACACTATACACATTTGACATCCAGCCTTATTTGGCAGTTGAGAGAGAAGAGGAAAAAGAAGAAGATGAGTTGCTACTGATGCCAAAGTTGCACCTTCCATTGTACATCCATGACTGTGCCATCAATTTTTTCCTTGCATAACTATTCTAGCACTAGTCCATCCTAAGTGTTTTCTCCAGCTCCAACCCATTGTTGTATGATTGCCATCTGCACACACAACACAGTCTCATATTAACAAGGATAAATAAATCACAATGCAGTTGATACCTTGCCTCGGTGTACAGTCTGTTGGCTAAGTGGTGGTATGGCTAATACAGATTTTGGAGATATAACATTGGTGACTATCCAAGGTTTAGGGGTTAGGAGAAAATTGAAAAATTGGACTAAAAAAATTGGACCAGGACCCCCATGACTAAGAGCAATCCTCTGGTAGCGATAGAATGGAAAAAGATAAGGAGAAAGAAAGATGGAGAAAAGAAACAACGACAACGTCGATAAAATGGATGTCAGAGGTGGTAATGAATAAGAAAATGGTGATTGTGAAAATGTTTAAGGGAAAGAAGTTAACTGATGCATCAAATATGAATGCCAGTGGGTCCTCCCCAAAGTAGGCTCATGCCCTTTATGCCTTGACAAACCCACATTCAAAGAGTCTGTAGGCTTTAGAAATGTCATTCGGAAGAAAGAGTTAAAGTCTTAACCATAATAATTTATCAAAAAGATAAAAATGCATCAACCAACATATAGACTACTGATACAACTGGCAATGAGGTGGAAATGGAGAAAGAATGATGGAAAGAAGAGAATGGAATGGAGTCTAAGAACAAGGTGGTGTACAACCCCTTGTGTATTTATGGTTAATGTGACTTAGTAGATCTCATTCCAAATCCAACCTCAAACAATCCACATCCAGTGACTTCACATTAATACACTTGGGCAATCCATCCATCTAAAGTAAGAATGCTTCTGTCAAAGAGTCACCACCATTCTGAGGAAACGAGAAAGGAAAAAGTAGGAAGTGAGAGAGGACCTTAGTTAGAGGGAACACATTTGTTTAGTTCCATAACCAGTGCTTGTAACCCAGATGATTATTTTTTCTAAGGGGTGTGCTTTGAATTCTTACTATTTTTTTTGTGTGAGAACCACACCATGCAAAGATTTATTATGTTTATTAGCTTGGCTTCCTGATAATGGAGCAACGTTGAAATGGTAAGGAAAACTCAAGAAGAAAACATCCAAGAACCCAAGAGAATGGCTAGCAAAAATGCATCAAATCCCCTTGAAGTCATTCCCTTTTTGATCCTTGAGTCCTTCCTCAGTTTGAGAAATGCCCAATCACTAATTCATTCATAGTTCTATTATTTAAAGAAAGGAATTGTACAGTTCCAAGCCAAGAGAGACCATAGAAATTCATGGATTCATGGATGATGTGGACTCATTTCCTATTATATCAAAAGAACCATACCTTAGTATTAACATCTTAACTTAAAGTTAAAAATCAAACATTAGCAATCAAT
>MNCI01038293.1:259341-274720 GCA_015680685.1 Gnetum montanum | reverse complement strand
CCCTTTATCATTATTTACTTGTATCACTAGGAAATCATCTGGGTATGACCATCCACACACAGTGGTAATAATGTCCTCCACTAGTCCCAAGGAAACAGTGATGGTTTGGTTAGCCAGCTCTAGGCTAATATTTCTCTTTCTTANGTACTTAGCCATTCCCTTCCCATTATTATTGGGAAGTTCCATTTATCGTTATTTACTTGTATCACTAGGAAATCATCTGGGTATGGGCATCCACACACAGTGANGATAGATTAGAGGGCTTCCAAGATCAGAGAATTTCTTGGGAAGGTGGCCAACCTTAATCCAGTTAGTTATGACATGTGTTAACATAACCATATGTGTTGATCTTAGTGTTTGGTTTGAAGGGAGCTCTGAAGCCTTATTTGATGGGGAGGCATTCAGAGGTTCAATTGTTTGTGGTTGTGAGGGCTTGGTTGGACTTTTGGNTGGGAAGGTGGCCAACCTTAATCCAGTTAGTTACGACATGTGTTAACATAACCATATGCGTTGATNGTGGGTTGAGGATTCATAGCCCTCATGACATTGTGTTGCTACGGTTAAGTAGGGAGTTCCCCTTGCATTGCTGAAGCGGGTGGTAATGGAGCTATTGGTGTGAGAGTTGCATATGGATTTGAAGGATGGTATGCTTGTGGGTTATCTACCCTAGAAGAAGGAGTTCTATAATACTCCTAAGCTTGGTGGTAATGTTGTGGTCTAACATGACCAATAGAGTCATGTGGAGAGATTGGATGTTGAACATAGTAGCCATATGGGTTTGGTTTCCAGTAGGTGTATTTTTTCCTTGGTGGTGGCATCCCCCATGACTGTGGGTATTTCCACTATTGATGTTGCTCCATGGGTTGTGGTGGAGTTCCACATGGATAATATGTTAAAGGTTGGTGGAACTGCCTTGGGTTACCTTGGGAATAAGGTAATCGTTGGGGTTCTTACTGTTTATTAAATCGTGGGTTGAGTGCATACATCCCAGACTCTTGTAGATGTGAGATTACTGGGCAACATCCCTTAGGATGGTCGTATTGGCATATCTCACATCCACTATCATTGTCCGTGTCTGAATCCACAACCTCTTCTGTGATGGCCATTTTACCCTTACCCTTGCTACATGCATTGTCTACTTCTCTCTTTTTCTTTTTGTCATGGTCACTACCTCACTTTCTAGACTCCTCTACAATTTTAAGAACAGTTTCAAACATACTATCCAGGGAGTCCCACATTTGGTCTACCTTTGCTGATACTTTGTTTATTAACTTTTGGAGCAGTAAAGTTTTTCTATTCACCATCTCTTCGAGTTTTGACTCTTCTTCCTTCTCACAAAATCTCACTCCCCTTATTTGGAGGGAAGGATCTTGGTTGTAATCTTCCACACTTTCTCTCTTCCGTAGCTCACATTCTTCTTTGGCTACTTGCTCTAGCAATCTATGGATTTGATGAGACCTAAGCTCTAATAACATTCCTTTAGCATCTGTCCCAAGGGTTCTTCTTGTTTCATTCCTAAGTCCATCTACGAGATGGTGTAGTTGATCCCGTTGTGAATAACCATGGCCAGGGCAATGATGTAACAATGTGTAATAGTGGCCCATGGTAGCATCCAAGGGTTCATGATTTCCTTGCTTCCATCTTTGGATTTTCTTTTGCAGGTTAGACACTCAAGAGTACATTTGGTACTTATCATTAAACAGTTCTAACATTATACTCCACCTTCGAATGGATTCTGGTTCTAAGGACCGGTACTAGCTTTGAGCTTCTTTCACTAGTGTCCTTGGGAAAAACTTTAGTTTTTTCCATTCATTTTATATGTTCTACAAGGCACATGCATCATGGAATGCTTATAAATGATTTTGAGGATCAGCATTGTATCCCCCTTCAAATCATGGGATGTTGCTCATGTCTAACCTCTTGATCCTACTATTCTTTTTGTGCTTTGTGGGAACTCTTATGGCCTCCGTTATATCTAGCATGCTTCTAGTTGTGAGTAGGGGTTCTTTGTGATCATCTCGTTCATAGCATCTATGGTGTCTACATGGTTCCCTACTCTCCCTTCTTCTATGCCTTGATTTCCTAGAGTGCCCTCATCCTCGTTCTCAACTATCTCGTTGATGTTTTTCACTCTATTTTCCTTGATCCTCATGGTTGGTTTCCTTATGACTGTGTCTAGACACTGAAGGAGAGGGTGAATGTGATAATGAAGGTGAAGAAGAAGGAGAACCATCACCATGATGATGTTTTCTACCTTCTCTTCTATGGTCTTAGCCATGATCGTGATCATGATCAGAACGTCGATCCTTATCGTGTGTTTGTGTTCCTTCTTTGAACACTTTGTGTTCATGGGTATTAGAACCACGGTTGTGAATTGTGGAGTGGAGGTTCTGAGACACCACCTCCTGACCATCGTTAGGAGGGGGAACATCATTTGGTGGGGAACTTGTTGAAGTAGGTTCACCACCCCCAATTTCTGTTAAGAGGTATAGAGCGTTATGGGACCATTTTCCCTTCAAGGATGTGTGGTAACTCTCCTATCACAAGTTCCTTTGACGTTGCACTTCTATGGGATGATAATCCCTTGTGTCATGATCACATGCAACGTATTCTGTGTATAAGAGCAACATGCCTATTCATGTAAGAGCAAAAAGGAGCATGTTGGGGACTGATCGGTCTGGAGGCAATACTATGTTACCCTCCAAGTCTCTTCAACGTAGTTGTTCATCTTGGTGGAGAATAAAGGTGAAATCAGGTACATACTCATCACAATGAGTATATACCACATGAAATTGTTGAGGAACTGGCAGATCTTGGTTACGTGTATTATGCCACCGACTGTCTCTTGTGTTAGTCCTAGGCAATGAAGTGCTCTTATGCAAAGAAGTAGACATTTTGTCTTGTTTCATGTGAAACTTACCGTTGTCTTATCTTTCCTTGATTAACCCAAAGGGTTTGTTCTAGCATTTCAATGATATGAATGATTTTCTATGTTCTACATAGTGCACAAACAACTAAGTCCCTAGCAATGATGCCAATGATGAGTGGCAAGGTACCCCTACACTCAACCATACGAATACGAGCGTTTCACGCACGATCCGATTGAACTCCAAGGACTAAGTACTTACACACCTTAATGGAACACTCAGGGTTAATCAGTCATTGTCCTCCCAAACTTACTTGTATTGTCATGGTTTTATGGTTAAGTAAGCTTGAGGTATATCATTTTTATAGCTTTTATCTTTTTAATGTCGTATGCTAATAGGGGAAGGTAAAGAGAACTAAGTGACTAACTTACATTAACTATTCATTAACTAAGTTCTAATTTTTCCTAACACCAGTATCCGTTCCCACTTACTATACACATCCTGAACCATTGCAACGCTGCTGGGATTACTAAACGCTAATCATTACTGGGTTACCAGGTGCTACATGCATGCTCGAAGCGGTCGTATTGAGTGTACTTAACTAAGAGAGTCAAAGGTTGAGAGAGATATTAATTAACTAGGAAATAATTAAACATTCAACAATAATTAATTAGTAATTAGCTTAATCTATATGCTGCAATGTTTATCATAAAGTTCGTCTTTATTTTTGTACACAAATGTGTGCTCAGGTACAAATTGCTCGAATAAAGATCCGTTCACCTCTATGACTCCTACTGTGAGCACACAAGAATTATTCTAACTCTAGAATGGTAAAACTGTAAGAGTTTGGCTAAGGGTCTAAGTCTAACTCTCTTGAACAAGGGAAGCCGCCTCTTATTTATAGAAGATGAGCTAGGACATGATATCCTGTACGTGATATTGTGTGCGCGATATCACGGCTCATCAGGGTGTTTCATTGGTCCCTCTTTGTTGATGTTTTAAGAATTAACCTAAAAGACATCAATAAAGAATGAAAAAAACTATCATGGATGCATCACCAATGCTTCCTCTCCACACTTGATTCTGTAGCTATTGAACCATGTCAAGTAGTGCTCACGATAGTGAGATAAGGTCATGATAGGATGTTAAGAGCTCAGAATAAGATAAATCTTATATTGGTTATCAAGGGGTTAACAAAAATTTTCAAATGTTAACATCATGGCTATTGAAAGGATAGTGACATGCTTGTTGAATGAAGAAGTCTTTATGCTATGGAGTATTGATCACTTGATAATGTAAGAAGCAACCAACACTTTGTAACAAGTCTTTTTTGGCCATTTGGCTCTCTCTCTCTTTTCTTTTCTTTTTTCTATGTGAGAGAGAGATATTAACTTGCTTATCTTAAGGCTACATTGGCTTTTTTTCTTCCTTAGCATTTTCTTTCCCTCATCCACCCCCCTCCTCTTTTGGGAGGTAAAACCTTCATTTGGATTTTATTACTAAGACTAAACTTTGCTTTCTTACTGAATGAAATGCATTATATTGAACTTGGTTTTTGACTATATGCCAAATGAGATGTGTTACATTCAATGGACTAGATTTTTACTTTCATGCTAAGTGAGATGTGCTACATTTAGTGAACTTGAGCATGAAACCTACTGGAGAAGATGTCACAAGGCCATGTTGTATGAATGTCAAATATAGGTTTTTAGTGTTAACAAGGTATGGAGGGCTATAATTTGGTTATGGAAAGTGGCTATGTATAGGCGGTAATAGAAGTGATGGGAGGTAAGCACTTTTGGTAAGATCAAACAAGCTAACTACACCTCATGCATTGAGGTTACATGGTAACTCATTGCTATGATGAGTCATACTTTTGTGGTGACTTCAAGCTTCATCTAGCAAATACAACTCCAAGAGAATGATTAAACAAGTTAAAGAGTACATGTGATTACAAGAATTTGCATAAGGCTACATGAATCAATAAGTAATTATAGGTCATAATTGTTTAGAATTCACAAATACAAGAGAGATTTGTACTTTGTTTTTTTAGATTTGTACAAAGTTTGTAGTGTTTGAGATGCCAAAAAGAAAGATAAGAGGTCACATGGGCTCGCTTGTTGTAGGCTACAAAAGTTTTCAATATCGGTTGTTTGTTCAAACTTGTCAATAAAGACAAACAAAGGCCACAAGAAAATGCGTTAATGTTAGATGTAATAAGGGCCAAGTGGAGGTTTTAGTGTTAGCTTGTAGATGATGTCTTGGGCAAGTTGGGGTTTAAGTGAGGAACTCTGTTTTAGCATTTTCTCCTCACTACTATAGTTCATAATGGGGATTTCGACCAAGGATTCTATGTGATGTTTCTGGCTTCAAGGTCAATGGTAATTAGGCCATTTCAAGAAATTAGGATTATATGGTCAAAAGGGCTTACAAGCTTTAGGTTTTCATGGTTAACTTGATCTAACAACACAAGAGGGGTTTGCTTAGGCTCCAATGGTTGGTCAACTCACTTCCACACTTCATTAGCTCAATCCTACATGACAACATGAGCACATCAAGTAGCGTTTGTGTGATATATTGCCAAAGAATGTTAAAATAATGCAAGTTAAGGCTAAAACATAACAGAATCAATCTAAACAAGGTCATAACAAGGTGAAATATGGCTAGACAAGGTTAAAACATGGTCAAAACAAGGTAAAATGAGGTAAAAACAAGGTAAAACAAAATAAAAATATTGTAAACAAGACCAAAATGGTATTTATTGATTAAGTATAATATTTTTTTAGTTATTTTATAGTTAGAATAGGCAAAAATCTAAGAAAATAGGCTTTTAATTGTCCAAATTAACAAAAAACGATTATAAATTGTTAAAATTAGGAAAATGCAAGCTATAAATTGTTAAATTAGTGGGTTTTCATGGTCAAAATGATTTAGAAAAGCCAATAATCCATATTTCTTAGTGTGTAAAGGCCATGGTCAATTTCAAGTCTAGATTCAATGTATTTAGCTAATTACCCCACCACTTTTCTACACATGGAAAAAAAATAAAGAATTCTTTTTGTTTTATTTTTAACTTGATTAAGCTTAGCGTAAAAATTTTGGAGTAGAACAAACTAATGTTTTTTCTTGTTTTTTTGTTTTTTTTTTCTAAAACTATTTTAAACTTCTTTTAAACTTATCCTTTTAAACTTTATAGGCTAGCTTGTACGCTAGGCAACTTGCATAAACTTTATAGGCTACCTTATAAGCTAGGCAGGTTGCATAAACGTTATAAGCTAGCTTATAAGCTTTATTCTGTTAACGCATTTGTGCCTGTTGTAGATACATACCCTGCTTCTTCAAATTTAAGGATATCGCTAGTCTCGATTTGGGGAGGGTTTCAGCAAACGCCATGACAATGGTAGGTGCTCTGTTGTTTGGGGGCTTGTTCATACCTGTGGCTACGGTGGTGGAGGGGGGAGTGAGGGAAGGGACGACGCGGGCGGTTCTAGAGGCGACGGACTGGGGCTGCGGCCTGCTGTGAGATCGGTGCAGCTGGATGAGGAGAAAGGTGCGGCGTCGTCCTGTGGTATTCAGCGTTTGGCCGGCCAGATCTTTTGAAAGATGCACGCCTGTGAGATCTGCATATCGTGGTTGCAATACGAATTTGCTCTCCCACTTTTCTTTTCCCTTCACTGCCTGTTTGAACACGAATTTGTCCAATCCCCAGTCCGAAGAGTCGGTGGAAGATGAGGCGTTGAGTTTCAGGCAGACATTGATGGACAAAAGATGTTTTACAAATGTAACCTGGCTGTATTTGAAACCAAACTCGGTCATGACCAATCTCAGACCACGCTTCAGATCAACGAACAAAAACGCGCCTAAATCGAAGAAGAAAATCCGCTTAGCACTGAATTTATGCCTCTGCAAGCAGTCATTCAGCACCAAAAACTAATTATGATCATATCCACCAAAATTCTCCAGCTCCGTTACATTCTCCACCGTCAGAATGCCCTTTCGAATCCAAGGCTCCAACACCTTCTTGACGGCTAAGATACGCATCGTAGAAAACGAAGTAGCCATTGCGAGCGAACAGATACGCATGGTACACGATCCATTCGTGGACATGAAGTTGGCTAAGATCACCTTACAGCGGTGACCCACAATGCAGAAACTTGAACCTGCGCGGCATTGCCGTAATCTCCGGGAGCCTCGACCAGAGCCAAAAACTTCTTCGGCTCGGTGGTGCATTCGATCCTGGGAAAAGCCTCCACCAACAATTTACCACCGGAACCGTTGCTACCAACGGGTGCCTGGAAAATGTAGTTCCGGAAATGTTGCTACCACCGTCGATGTAGTGATTTTGTTTTTAGTTATTTTGTTATCTTGTCTTGTAGTGGCTTGGTTAAAATCGTTTTGACCATTGATAGACATATATATATCTAAGCTAGTGAAACAGTTTCATTGGCAATGAGTAGAATTTAATTATTTTTTTAAGTTTTTATGTTATCAATTATCATTATAAAGGACATAGTTATAAATGTTTAAGTTAAAATATTAATAGAACTATTTAAATAACATCACTATTTGCATTCCAAACAATATATATTGATAAACATAAATTATAGTCTTCATCATTGCTTTCTTCTTATCAGATATGTATCAATACTTCCTTGAATCTTTGTTGTTAAGGATCAATTCTAGACTGACGATAAACTACATTTAAAATAACAAAGATATCAAATGATTGCAAAACCCCTAAAATATTTAGATTCCTAGATGCATAAGGAACAATATCAACCATAGGAGGAAGCTGACGCAAAGCACCTATCAGAATAATCGATCTTCCTCCAAAAACTTCATTGTGATGCTCGGGAAAAATTTCTCTTAGTTTTCTATCAATGCTCTATAATAA
This sequence comes from Gnetum montanum, assembly GCA_015680685.1. Classification (NCBI taxonomy): domain Eukaryota; kingdom Viridiplantae; phylum Streptophyta; class Gnetopsida; order Gnetales; family Gnetaceae; genus Gnetum; species Gnetum montanum. The sequence goes on along the minus strand of MNCI01038293.1, from coordinate 266,959 downwards.
TCTTCCTCCCACAAAACTCATTTTATCAATTATTATATATCTAACTTGGGAAAGTTGATGCTATATATGTATATTTGTAAAGGACAAGAGTTCTTTGCATGCACCTATTCCAATGCTCAAATTGGAATAAATGGTTGTTGCATTAATGTTAAATGTAGCAGCTCCTATTGGTGCCATGGCAAGTAAAGCATTATGTGCATCTTTTATACATAACGTAAATCTTAAAAAAGAAGAAGGAAAAAGCTCTAGCTTTGCATTGCATCTTCTATTTTTTGAGTAATATATGGATCTTCTACTGAAAATGTTGCCAAGTATTAGATGTTTTATGATAATTGCTATTATAATATTATGTATGAATGTGCGTTTTGGGTTGTGGGTTCTTGGGTTTTCTAATTCTAAGTTAGACATTTTTATTTTATTGCTTGGAGTAGATTAGATGGTCTATGTTGTTTGAGAAGATTACTCTATACTATGATATGTGTTGATGAACTTGCAGTTGAAACCTCAGATTTTGAAAACTTATTACTATACGCATGGTTTTGGAATCTTATGCCTTTTTTATTTCTGTTATCAAAGCAGGTTTCATATCCACGTAATCGTGGCATTGTTAGACATCATCTTATCTTAGGAATACAATTTTCTCTGCTTCTTTAGGACTCATAGACCTTTTTGTAGGCAATCATGCTACAAACCAAATATTCCATAGGTTATCTGTGTGTAGATGTCTAAAATGGTGAAGCAAGTTGTGAGTTTAGTTAATGATCATTAAACCTTTTTCTCATTCATGTGGGTAGACTTTTACAATACTTTTCTATCATTATTTTCTATTCATAACTTCTTCCTCTTGTTGCAATTTCTGTCTCCCCTCCCTTTTATTGTTCCATCTATTTTTCTGTGTTCTTGTTGTGAAGTCTTCATTGCATAAGAACAAATTATCATTACATCAAAATTGTTAGTGTTTCCTTAATCTGTCATCTATAGTAGCATAGGCATCTATGTTGAAATAAAGTTTGTATATCACCATTGAGGTTTTAGTTGGTATAAAGGTAGTATCATGTTCTCTTCCATGTTCAATGGTGAATCACAAGTAGTTGAACCCACGTTGGAACATGCAGAGTTTCTAGGCAAAAGGCATCCAACTATTGTCATCACTACTCCCTAACCAGAGCCCTGATCATTTTCATGCCCTAACCCTTGCCTATTGCCTCTGTTTTTCTTTTTCTTCTTGTTATTCTTCTTTTCTTCCTCCCTATCTGCCAATTCTTCCTTCTCCTCATCCTCCTCAGGAGCCTACTATGGCGGCTATTGTTGTTGATGATGATTTTGTTGTTGTTGCTAGATGAGGCTAGCACCATCGCAACACAGAAATAGATTCATCTTCACTACATGATCCAAAGCTTCTTTGCATCCAACAATGTTGAGGGTTTTGATTTTGAATCATAGAATCCTTAGAGATGACTAATAGAAGGGAGTGCATTTTGACTGTGATCTCCTTCCCGATCGTAGCTTAAGTAGCATATCCGCTTGTTATTCCAATCAAAACTTGGTCTTTATTTTGAGAAGTTTTTCTCCTTTGTTACATGTGGATTCCTCTTTGTATGTCCTTTGACCATGTCATGTCTGTGAATTGATTTTCATGTTGCCATGAATATGATTTCCTATTCCTACCTAGTTTTGAATCTTAGGTGCTTGAATATTTGGCCTGGTGCGTGTGGCCTTTCCATTGCATTTATTTTGACTTGATGGGATTTGATGTAGCATGGTGACAAAATTCACTTCCCTCCCATCCTCCATCATGCCAGATGTGTTGGCCTCTCAACCAAAATGACTTAGTAATCTCCAAAAGGACATGATGATGTATGGAGACATTATATTGTTTATCGTTTGTCACATAATGTCTGACCATTGTTACTATTTTGGTTTTCTATATTTCATATTTTTATGTGATAGGATGCATCTAAAACAATAATAAAAGGCAAGGCCACATAGTCAAACTCTATAAGAAAATAGAATAAAACAAAAATTGTCAAACTATGTGTAGAAATATGAGTAAAGGTTGCAAATGATGTTATTAAGTAAATAGGCCACATGTGAATACTTGAGAAGTAAGTAATAACTATGTCATATTACAAGTTTTAGACCATGGCTTCACCAATTTTAGGTTCTAGTAGGCCACATGTTGCCAGTTTTAGGCCTTGGCAGGTTGTCAATAGGTTTCCTAGTAAACATGAGATAACCTTGAAATAAAATAGAGGAATAAAATGAACATGGAAACATGGTTTGAGGCTACAAAAATGGGCACATGATGATCAATAAAGGAAGGGATAAGACATTGATTGCAAATCTATTGTTTGATCCTTAATATACCAAGGAACCCCTTGGTTGTACGTTCATCATTCTTCCTATCAAATATGGCAATCAGCAGGTGTTTTCATTGAACATTTAGCATTTTAGAGTTGGCATTAACATTATCATTATTAATGTTATTGTCATTGGCCCTAGTTTGAGTTTTGGGAGTTTTCTCTTGAAACTTCACCTTCAAACCTTGGTTGATGTTAACGATGTTGACATATGGTGAACATGTGTTATCCCTGCAAATAAAAATTTCATTACCTTCTTATGGCAAGTGGATCTCTTAGTGTATGAGAGATGAGACCACTTGAAGCTTTGCTAACCATGGCCTTCCTAGGATCAAGTTGAAGCGAGGTGTCTCTTCAACCACTAGGAAGTTAGCAAATGTGGGAAATTGCTCTTCGGCCATAAAATCTAAGAAGATAGAACCTCACACTAATACTTTGACCCATTGAATGACTTGAGTGATGTAGTGGCTTATTGGATTTTTTCAATTTAGCCTAGTTTCTTCACAATAGTGTATGGTATTACATTGGTTGCTGCCCCATCATCCACATGTACAATGAACCTTATACTTGCCAACATGTATAGTAATAAGGAGAGGAGTGGATAGCACTTCTTCATTTTGTGAATCAGTCTTTACCTCACTATCATGAAAGGTGCACATGGGTTAATGTTTGTTTTCCATAAGTCAAGATTGCTCAATAATAAAGTTGAATGACTCTTTATTGTTGGCCATGTCTCTGCTCATAGGAATAGAAGTCAACACTTGAGTTAGTGCATCTCAATGAGTAAGAGGGGTTATGACTAGGGCATATAGGCTTAACAATGTGTTCTTTTATTTGAAAGACCATTTGCCTTGTTCCATGATTATAAGAACATTCTTTCCCTTGGTGTGTGATGTTTTAGCCTTGGTGATTTTAATTTTCTCCATCATTCCTAGGATTTTTGGCTCTTTCAAAGTATGATTTTTGGGCCCCTTATCCATGGGTGTTTACCTCCAAGCCTTTTATTATTGGCTACCTTTAGTGGGTTTCATTGTTGGTTTGGTGATAGGTTGTTTTTGTCGCCATTGCCATGATGATCTATTACTAACCATTGAGTTATTTTCCACTATAGGTAAGCCTTGATCATTGGCTATTATAGGTTTACTTGTAGATGGTAGAAGCACCCTAATAACGAAAGGTTCCTTAGCCTTATAGGGGTCAGTAATATTTTATTTAGGTCATGATGTTGATGTCACCAAAGGAGGGAAACGCATAATGAAATGCTCTTGAGGAGGCATGGGTGATGGTACTCGTATAACAAAGGGTTCTCTAGGTGATGATTCATGAATTTTCCAGCTGTGATATCACTACTATGATATTGCAATGGCAACCGTGATATCACATCAGTTGCGATATCACATATGCAATATTGCATTAGCCGTGATATCATGTACGCGATATCACTACCCATCGTAATGTCTATAAATGAGAGGCAGCTTTCCTTGTTCTAGCATATAGTTTTAGTCCCTTAGCGAGGCTCTGGAAGTTTTCCCCTTCCAGAGATAGAATATTTTCCAGTGTCTGCCCACAGTGTGGTGATTGTAATTGTACAACATCCTTTATTCGAGTGTGATGTACTTGGACATGCACATGATTGGAAATAAAGATCAAGATTACTTCATCATTGTAGCATTCACTTAGTTTAATTAATTAATTATTATTTATTACTTTCTTAGTTAATCTCTCTCATCCTTATCTCATGTTAAACATAGAATGAGTATGACTTAATCACCAGCATTTAAGTGTGACTACTTGGTAACCCACTAGCGTACCTAGGCCATGCGCTTGGTAATCCCAATGGTAGTTGTGCACAAATTCCAAGATGTGTACGGATGATTAAGGAACGGATGCTCATCACATTTAGGCTAGTTATATTCTCTTACCCTCTCTCTCCTAGAATAGTTAATATTACTTTCCATTGCCTTCAGGAGTAGCATTATATTAGGAACCACATCATACCCCTCACTCTGGACTAAACCATACGTGACAAAGATAATACTAATCCAGGTGGGAAGACAATGAACTATGAACTAAGGCTAACTATCTAGGTACCACAACTAGTCCATCTATGGAGTTCGACCGGATCGTGCATGTAACGCTCGTATTCATATGGTTGAGTGTAGGGGTACCTCGCCACTCATCACTAGGCTTCGTGTTTTGGGATCAAGTACTAGTTGGTGGGACCTTGATAACAAAAAATTTCCTAAGAGAATTAGACCATTTAGTTGCTACAAATGGGGCTACGGTGTAAGAGTTATTATTAGTTTTTGGAGAGTTGGGCTTGTTCAACACTAACCTTCATGGTTAATCATCTTGTGGAGATAATCTTTCAATGCTAGGAAAAAATTGGTGTTGTGACCAACTAGTTGATGATAATGACAAAATTTATCAAGGTTGAAGTACTTCGAAAATTTTTGATCATCTTTAATTGTGACCATTGAATCTCTAGCTATCTCACAATGATAATCATGCCTTTTGCAAGCATTCTCAAATAGTTGCTTATGTTGAATTCGATTATCTTTAAGCAATTATTCTAGAAGCTTAGAGGAATTCATAGGAAAATTTGTGTATTCAGACATGTTCTTATGCTCAAAGTTTAGTCTTGGTTGATTAATAGTATATGATGTAGATGGTTGAGATGAATTAGAAGATGCATTATGTGGAGGTGAGTTTTGCCTCTCTACTTGTTTCGTATCCTTAGATATTGTGGCCACAGTTGTTTGCATTTGTTTGATCCTATTCTTATCTATCCTAGAGTGCTAGTTCTTGTAGGGTATATAGGATGGATCATTACTAGCCTTTGTAGCATCTTCTATATTCTTGATTTGTGAAAATTCTTGGCTTAGTAATTGAGGTTCTAAATAGTAAATATTTGACTTGATGAAGTTATTAATGGCTCCCTTAAAGATAGCCAAGAGGTGGATCTCAAATATGGGCTCAGAAATCTTGTTAAGCATTTCATTCCATCTTTGAATGAACCTTTGGATAGGTTCTAGTGGCTCCTACCTCACTGTCATAAGTTTTTCCAAGGTCGTATCAGGCTTCAAGTTGTATTTAAAGTAATTGATAAACAAGGCTATTAAATTTTCAAGGGAAGAGAGAACGTCTAGCTAAGGTTTGGTACCAGTCTAGGACCTTTCTTTTCAAGGACATAGGAAAATTATGTAGTATTGTAGAAGGTCATGCTTGGAATAGTAGGCACTCATACTAGAAGATGACAAGGTGTGCATTAAAATCTTCTTCACCATTGAATTTGGTGAAGTGTGGGATAGGCATACTCATGGGTAAGGTTATTTGAGGAACGATAAAGGTGATGGGATAATCTTAGTAGAAGTTCATAACTCTTACCATTTGGGTTTTGCTAATATCTAAATTTTGTAGCTTCTCAGTAAGGTCTTGGATTAGTTGAAAAGCTTGATTTAGACCTTATGGAGCTCCTAAGAGCTACACTTGTTGTTGGATGGCTGGTGGTTGTGAAATGGGAAACAATATAGATAGGAGAGGTCTTTTGAATACCACTGTGGGAGGATTCAACATGGAGAATGAGGTTCACATTGGGGCATGAGGAACAAAGGGGCTATTGGAAACAAATGGGTTATGTGATACACATGGAATTTGCATTCCATGAGAAGGACCAGCCATCATTATGAAAGGTTGGGACATATAGGGAATTACTGGTGGAGGTTGAGGCACAATAGCGAAGGGTGTTGATGAGTGGTGAGGTACCCCTACACTCAACCATACAAAATGAGTGTCGTACACGCAATCTGGTCGAACTCCACAGATGGACTAGTTGTGGCACCTAGATAGTTAGCCTTAGGTCATAGTTTGCTATCTTCCCACCTAGACTAGTTTTGCATATGTCATGTATGGTTTAGTCTAGATGAGGTGTATGATGTGTTTCTAATCTATGCTACTCCTGAAGGCAGTGGAAAATAATATTAACTAAGCTAAGCTATGAGGAAAAGGGTAAGAAAGTCTAATCTAGCCTAAGTGCGATGAGCAACTGATTCCTTGATCAACTATACACATCTTGGACTTCGTGCATGACTGCCACTGGGACTACCAAGCATAGGCCTAGGTACGCCACTGGGATTACCAAGCGCAGACCCCAAATACGCCACTGGGTTACCAAGCGTAGATCCCCCTAGCTACACCACTGGGCTACCAAGCAGTCACACTTAAATGCTCGTAATCAAGTCGTACTCGTTCCGCTTCTAGGAGTTTAAGGATGAGAGACTAATCGCGATGAGCAACCGATTCCTTAACTAGTCGTACACACCCGTAGATGCTCGTAGTTAAGTCGTACTCACACCGCGCTATGAAAGCAATAAATAACATTAAATAAATAACAAATAAATAAACTAAGTGAATGTTGCAATGATGAAGTGATATCGATCTTTATTGTCAGTCATGTGCATGTCCAAGTATGGCACACTCGAATAAAGACACCGTACAATTACATTCACCACACTGCGGGCAGACACGGGAAAAATTCTAACTCTGGAGGGATCAAACTGCCAGAGCTTCGCTACATTAAAACTGGGATCCCCAAACAAGGGAGAGCCACCTCTTATTTATAGACATGGCGGTGGACTACGATATCGCATACGCAATATCGCGGGGGATGCGATATCGTGTTAGTTGCGATATCGTGTACGTGATATCGCGGCTGATGCAAACCATGTCTTATCATACCCCCACGACTGAATAAAAACTCGTCCTCGAGTTACAAGGAGAAAAAGCTTCAGTGATTACACAGTGGATAGGTATGGGATTATTAACTGGAAAAAGAAATGGACTAATGCCGCAATGTGGGAAGACACAACACAAAGAAAAAATGCTACAGCTACAAAAATGTGGAACTCATGTAGTTCCTGGTGGTGGTGGCTCCTCCATGGGTGCTTTCCCTTTGTCGCGTGCTCCAAGCATTGAAGGTTGATAACATTGAAGAATAGCCTGGAGCTTCTCCTCTTCGGTCCGAGGGTCTTGGGCCATCCATGCTGATGCTCCGATGTTTGATGGAGTCGGCACATCCCACAGACAGGGTAGTTGCGGGAACATCTGATTAGCTTTGATGTACCATGCCACAAACACCCGTCGTTCCTCTTCATAAGCTCTGGCTCAGTCTTTGTATTCATGAAGTTCTATTAATTGCTGAGCCAAGTCGGTTGCCACATCTTTCTGTCCTTGGTAGCTTTCTTTTACCACCGCGAGTT
>MNCI01038293.1:225490-255005 GCA_015680685.1 Gnetum montanum | reverse complement strand
GTTGGTGGCATTGTGGAAGGAGGGAAAGGATAAGAATGCTAAAAGTTAGGAGGAATGTAGGGTGCACAAGGTGGTGGTTGTGTTGGAGGTATGGGCTGATAGTATTGTGGAGAATAGTGTTGTGGTGAGATAGAGTATGGTGGCCCAAATGAAGAAATAGGATGTTGAAAGTTATAATCATTTGAATTTAGAAAATGTGAAGGGTGGCTCCAGTCTAAGGGTGGATTCCCCCACGACTGGGATTGTTGCCACTGTGATCGAACACAGTATCTCTGTATGAACTCTGGATGTAATGTGTTTCCCCAATACTCATGTAGATGTAACAAGACTGGGCATTGGCCTTTGGGATGATCATACAGGCATATGTTGCATTCATATGTATGATTAGCAGTTGAGCACTTAGTCCCTTCATTCCTTCTTTCCGAATGTCTACTGTTTCACCCTACTTCTCGGGTTGTCAAAACTCTATCTCCAATGATGTTGATATATTCTCCACACTTTTGATTCATCCATTTCAACATTTTTTTAATCTTTGCCTCAGCTTCTTCTAACAATTGTTGTATTGGCAAAGATGATGTTTCCACCTTGAGATTTGTTGATCTCTCCTTGTTATGATCATGGACCTTTGTTGAGTTGTGATTTTGGTCCCGTTGATGTTTTTCAACACTCTCCCATGTAGCTAATTCTCCTTCTTCTTTTGCTACCCACTTGATAAGCTCTTGGATTTGATGGGTTCGTAGGTTGTATAGTTGACCTTGGGCATATGTTCCTAAGGTCTCTCTGGTTTCATTATGTATCCCATTAATGATATGGTACATGAGCCTTTCCTCGGAAAACCCATGGCCTGGATAGTTGTTTAATAGTGAATAATATATTTCTAAGGCCATGTCCAAGGGTTCATGTTTTTCTTGTTTCCATCCTTGGATTTGTTTTCTCAAGGCAGACACTCTTGCATAGGTTTGAAATTTTTTGCTAAAGACCTCTACCATTGTTGACCAACATTGTATCGAGTTTGGTTTTAACGATCTATACCATACTTTTTCTTGGTCAACGAGTGTCATAGGAAAGAGATTAAGTTTTTGCCAACTGTTATCAATGTTATTCCATGTGCAGGCATCGTAGAAGGCTAGTAAATGTTGATGTGGTTCTAAGTCATAGCCTTTTGAAAATTTAGGAAAGTTGTTTAAATCGAGCCTGGGTAGATGGCTCTCTTTACGATGCCTACGTGAGATTCGAACAACCTCTTGTATTTGTGTTAAGCTTGTAGTGGCCAGTGGGGGTTCATCATCATATGGTAAGTTAGGCTTTCATGCATTATGATGACGTTGTTTTTGTTCATGCTTATAGGAAACTCCCACTTCAGGTTGTATACTCCAACCTTCATCATCATATAGCTCATTGGTTCTCCAATGAACTTCCTCACTAAATGTGGCGGTATTATCATCTTGTCGGAGATACATTGTTGTGTGTGAATTTATGTGACTTTTTAATAATTATTATTTTTTGAAAGATATATCATTAAGTCCTTTACAACGACCTTGTATGATCTAACTAATCCAGATAACTAGCGCCAATGATGAGTGGCGAGGTACCCCTACACTCAACCATACGAAACGAGCGTCACACGTGCGATCTAGTCAAACTCCATAGATGGACTAGTTGTGGCACCTAGATAGTTAGCCTTAGGTTGCAGTTCGCTGTCTTCCCACCTAGACTAGTTTTGCATATGTCACGCATGGTTTAGTTTAGATGAGGTGTATGATGTGTTTCTAATCTACGCTACTTCTGAAGGCAGTGGAAAATAATATTAACTAAGCTAAGCTACGAGGAAAAGGGTAAGAAAGTCTAATCTAGCCTAAGTGTGATGAGCAATCGATTCCTTGATCAACCGTACACATCTTGGACTTCGTGCATGACTGCCACTGGGACTACCAAGCATAGGCCTAGGTACACCATTGGGATTACCAAGCATAAACCCCAAATATGCCACTGGGTTACCAAGTGTAGATCCCCCTAGCTACACCACTGGGCTACCAAGCAGTCACACTTAAATGCTTGTAATCAAGTTGTACTCGTTCCGCTTCTAGGAGTTTAAAGGTGAGAAACTAATGGTGATGAGTAACTGATTCCTTAACTAGCAGTACACACCCGTAGATGCTCGTAGTTAAGTCGTACTCACACTGCGCTATGAAAGCAATAAATAACATTAAATAAATAAAAAATAAATAAACTAAGTGAATGCTACAATGATGAAGTAATCTCGATCTTTATTGTTGGTCATGTGCGTGTCCAAGTAGGACACACTTGAATAAAGACACTGTACAATTACATTCACCACACTGCGGGCAGACATGGGAAAAATTCTAACTCTGGAGGGATCAAACTGCCAGAGCTTCGCTACACTAAAACTGGTATCCCAAAACAAGGGAGAGCCGCCTCTTATTTATAGACATGGCGGCGGACTGTGTTATCGTGTACGCGATATCGTAGGGAAGGACGCGATATCACATACGCGATATTGCGGGGAATGTGATATCGCATCAGTTGCGATATCGTGTACGCGATATCGTGGCTGACGCAAACCACGTCTTATCAGGTGTAGAGGTGAATAATAGAGTGAACAAGGAGGCAAGTTGGGAACTTGATCTTGTGGAGGTCATATGAAGAGTGTGGTTCACTACTAAAATGGGAGGTATAGAGTTAAACATGGTCACTTCTGGGATAGATCATTGGATAATGTCCCCTATAAGCCTATGTGCCTCGTATTCAACTTTGAACTTGTCTTGATCCTCTGGGTGGAATCCTAAACTAGCCTTTTCACTAATTTTACCGTCCTCACCTGCACTTACTAATTGTGCTAACAACTACATGTAAAATTTATGTAATTTGATATGATCATACAGTGAAGCGATGTTTTCCTTTCCATCCTTATAGGTCAATTCATAATGATGCTTAGAGTTAAACTCTCTACATGGGATGCACAAACTTGCTTGGATTTTCACACATATAAAGTTATAGTATTTTCATCAATGTTACATGTAATGAACTAAGTTCTAACTACTTGAGGAATTCCCTATTCTCTACCATGGCTAGGTCCTTAAGGTCGTGGAAATGATGTTGTGTGGTAGAATAGTTAAGGGAAAAGGCATACAATATGTAAAATTAATTAATTAGTTGAGTTGATAAAAGCTTTAATTTAATTTAATTTTAAATTTTAAAATTTTAATTTTAATAAAATTTTTAAATTAAATTATGTGGCTTGGAACTACAGCATAAGAAGGTATAGCGTAAAAAGCTCACAACATATTTAAGCTATACTATAAATGGGTTGTAGCGTGTGAGGTTGTAGCATACAAGTTGCAACTACAATGGCCTCAACATATGATTTGTAATTGTAATGAGAAAAATACAATTTTTCTAGTATTTCATTAACATGTGTAAAATAGGCTTGCTTTAGATAAGCTAGCTTGTTTGAGGGTAAACAAGTTAACTTCAATTAAGCTATCTTGTTTGGCTAAAATATGCTATTTAGCAATTAAGCTATCATATAAAGGCAGAGACCTCTAAATAAGTTGGCAAATAAGTTAGCTTATGTCACATAAATAGGCTGAAAAATAGTAAATACTCTAGCTTATAATGCATAAATAGGCTATAAAAAAGTAAATAAGTTGACAAATAAGCTAGCTTATGGAGGCAAAGAACTGTAAATAAGATAACTTATATTGGGTAAATAGGCTGAAAATAGTAAATAAGCTAGCTTATAATACATAAATAGTATATAAAAAAGTAAATATGTTGTCAAATAAGTTAGCTTTTGGACAAAAATAATTTCAAATAAGCTGGTAAATAAGCTAGCTTATATTACATAAATAGGCTAGAATATAGTAAATAAGCTTGCAAATAAGCTAGCTTATAAGGCGTAAATAGGCTAAAAAAAAGTAAATAAGCTAGCTTATGGAGGCAAAGAACTACAAATAACTTGTCAAATAACCTAGCTTATATAGCATAAATAGGCTAAAAACTATGGATAAACTAGCAAATAAGCTAGCTTATAATGCGTAAATATTTTGAAAGAAAGTAAATGAGTTGGCAAATAAGCTAGGTTATAGAGGTAGAGAATTGCAAATATGTTGGCAAATAAACTAGCTTATATCACGTAAATAGGTTGAATAATAGTAAATAAGCTGGCAAATAAGTCTAGCTTATAACATTAAAATAGGTGAAAAATTACAAATACACCAACAAATTAGCTAGCGTAAGATGAAGAATTCAAGTAGAGGCGCTCCTTCTAGTGCCAAAAACTATAAGACTTGAAAAATGCAATGCTTAAAAATAAAAAATCCCAACACAAAATAGTTTAACCTCAAATCCTATAGGCCTCAAAAAAGGATTTAGATCATTGTAAATGGTCTACTAGATCTCTTAGGGACTTAAAAATCTGAGCGTATTTAACAAAAATAGAAAAATAAAAGATGCAATGTGTAGGACTTCAAAAGCATATTGTAAAAATATAGTAAATAAGAATTAATTAAATATTGGCAAAACAAGAGTTGCAAACTTTGTATTAATTGTGAGAAAACAATGTTAATATAGAGGTAAGAGAATAAAAAGTATTTTGGGAATATAGTACAGATGCTAGGTCGTGTGTCGCACTTAATCTACATTATCTCTCGATTCATTCATGGGATAAATGTTATTGCTACTAACCTACAAAATAATCTACATTGAAAGTGGTGTTGAGAGGCTTCAAAATCTACAACTCTGCTTCATTGTTTGTACTATGGGAAGTTTAATCTACCAAAAAGTCCTAAAATTAGCTATAAATTTGGCTTAAATAGAATGCAATCTGCATTAGTTATAGTTTCATAAGCTCATATGAGTATTACAAGTTGTGTGGAATGTAAATATTGATGAGTGTCAAAGTGTCATATCAATGGTCCCCCATTGATGTAGCCTTGTAATAAAAACTATAAATACAAGCTCACATTTGTGTTTATGGGGAGTCAAGTCATAGTAGTAGTTGAACTCTTGCAAATTTTACATTTGAAAGTTAGAATATTTTCTCAAGTGCTTGTAGTAGGAGTCGTTGACTGTATAGATATTTATTTAAGCATTTTTGTACCTAAGCATGATAGTGTGTGCAACAATAAAGATGAGCTTCTTGATAAACCTTGCATCATTCTAGATATTTTAAATGTTTCATTCATGTCTTTAATGTTTTTAGTTATTTATTTCATGTTTCTTAGTAATTAAGTGAGATAGGCTAAATAGTGATTAAGTAAACACATAAGTATGACCACTTCGAGCATAAACACATGTCCACTTGGTAATCCTAGTAGTGTTATTACTTAGTTCCCCCAATAGCATAGTGCTTGGTAATCCAACAATGGATACATGGGTTTAGGACATGTACGGAAAGTGAGATTGGATGCTTCTATTAGGGCTAGTTGGAGACTAGTTAAGTAGTTAAATTAAATTAGTTATTAAATTACTCCATCTCTGTACTTTAAGTACCAAATAACATAAAACATAAAATAATAAAAATCATATGCCTCGATTACACTTAACCATACCTTTGTACATCACAAGTGTAATTGGAAAGACAATGAATGACCATTAGGATGAGGTTCACTTCCCAGACAACTAGTGTATTGAAAGACATAGAGTCTATGGAATTCAATTGGATTATGCATGAACACTTCATGATTCATATGGTTGAGTGTAGAGGTACCTTTCATGACTCATCAAATATAGAGCTCATAAGCTAGTGTATTTGGCTTTTAGGCTGAAAATACTAGCATATTTACCATTTTCACTACCCAAAATTCTAGCTTATAAGCTAGCTTAATTAGGATTTATAGCTTATAAGCTAACTTAAGTGACATTTACATCTTATAAGTTGTAAATATTATAAGCTATCTTAAATGACATTTATAGCTTATAAGATAGCTTAAATGAAATTTATAACTTATAAGCTTTGCATCTTATAAGCAAGCTTAAATGATGTTTACAACTTATAAACTAGCTTAAATGACATTTACTTGTTGGGAAGAGTTGGAAATCCCTAATAATTTCAAGCAAGAGCCCTTAGAGTTAAAAACTCTACCAACCGACATGGAGTACGCATTTTTAAATAATGGCAAGCTAGTTATCATCAATGCAAATCTTGCTCTTGAACAAAAAGACAAGCTATTGAGGCTAGTCAACAAATAGCTAACAACCTTTGCTTGGTTATATCCTGAGCTAACTGGAATTGATCCAAGGATATGCTAGCATCGTATCTACACTGACCTGGCCATGAAACCAAGAAGGCAGCCACAAAGGTGGATGAACCCTAAGTTAAAGTAAATCATCAAAGAGGAAATAGAATAAATCCTCAAGGTGAAGTTTATTTATCCCATTGTAGATAGTGAGTGGATTAGCCCACTCATAATTATGCCAAAGAAATGTGTTAAGTGATGGATCTACATCAACTTTAGGCTATTGAATACGACAACATTTAAAGATCAATTTTCATTGCCATTTGTGGACCAAGTATTAGACACCATATTTGGGCATTGTTATTATAACCTCTTGGATGGTTATAGTGGCTATCACCAAATCTAGATTGTGCTTGAAGATCAAGCCAAAATAATATTCATGAGTTCCTAGGGGACTTTAACATATTGTAAGATACCGTTAGGTCTATGTAATGCCCCTACAACATTTCAATGCTTGGTCATTAGTATTTCTCAATAGCAGATTAGTAGTGAGGTAGAAGTATTTATGGATGACTTATCTACCTATGGGGCTACATTTGAGGAAGGCTTGGACCACCTTGAGTAAGTCCTAAAAAGATGTGTTGAAAAAAATCTTAGGCTCAATTGGTAGAAAAGCCATTTAATGATCTAGAAAGGCATAATATTGGGGCACAAAATTACTTAGGTAGGGATTGAGGTAGACCTGAAAAAGATAAGGATCATCCAAGAAATCACATGCCAACTAGATATAGTCAAAGACATTTGATCATTACTTGGACACACTGGCTACTACCAACGATTTATAGAGAATTTTTGTAAGATTGCAAAGCCATTGATTAAGCTTACAAAGAAAGATTCTTCATTCATCTCTACCAAAGAGTATGCACATGCATTCTAGTAGTTAAAGAACAAACTCATAGAAACTCCAATTCTATAGGTAACGGACTAGTCTAGACCATTTCATATAATGAAATATGTATCTAATTTTACCTTGGTAGCCATGCTTACCTAGTTGGAAATTAAAAAACATTCATATAACATTCACTACGCAAGTTGAAGCATTGTGAATGAATAGTTGAATTATACCACAATGGAGAAAGAACTAATGGAAGTGATGTATGCTCTTAAAAATTTTATGCACTATGTGCTTGACTATAATGTGTTTGTGCACAAAAATCATAGTGCCATCTACTTCCTAATGAACATGCCAACGATGAGCCCCCGTATCATATGGTGGCTCATGATCTTGCAGGAATTTGATCTAACAATAGTAAATTGAAAAATAATTGAGAATGTGATTGTTGACCATCTCTCTTAGTTAATATGGGATAACAATGCTAAAGAGAGCCCAATCTCTTATCAATTTTTAGATGAACTTCTCTTTACAAGAGCAATAAATGTCCAAGTGCTTGCTAAATCAAAATGGTATGATGGCATCCTCACTTACCTTCTCACTTAGGAGATGTCACAAGATCTGGACTTTAGGAAGAAACAAAAATTTCTTCATCGGGTTAAGTACTTCATGGAAATCAACAAACATCTTTACAAGGTGTGTGTCGATGGCTTGGTTCGTGGGTGTGTCCTTGGTGTAGACCAATTGTGCATTCTCTAGGATGCTCATGAAGGCCCTTGCAGAGGACACTATGTTGGGAGATGCATGCCTAAAAAAGTCCTGATGGCAAGATACTATTGGCCCACAATCTTTAGGGATGCCCACCAATTTGTTTGATGCTATGAGCATTGTCAACAAGATGGTGGGATGACTACACAAATGGAGGGTCCTTAATAGTGGATTCAACTACTAGAGCCCTTTGACATATGGGGCATTGACTCCATGGATCTCATCACACCTATTTCTAATGGAAAGGCATACATCATTATAAAATTCAACTACTACATCAAATGGGTAGAAGTAGTAGTTTTCACCAACTTTACATCATCCACTACTACTCAATTTCTATAAGAAAATGTTGTAAACAAGTCTGGGGTGCCACGTGCATTGATTTTTGATAATGAAACTCATTTTATAGGTGCCACTTTTTGAAAACTCATGCAATGCTTGGGGATTGAACATAAATTAACAACACCCTATCGCCCCTAAGCCAACGATCAAGTAGAGGCAACTAATAGGGAGAGTACAAAGATTTTAATAAGAAATATTAGAAAATATAGGTGAGACTAGAGAACAAAACTCAATGATGCCATTTGGGCCTACCACTTAACATGGAAACTTCCTATTGGCTACTCTCCCTATGAGGTAGTATATGAAAAACTTCCAACACTCCTGATTCAATATAAGCTTTGTACACGTTCAACAACCTATGATCTAGATCTTGACTTAAGTCTAGCACAAAAAGAAACACTGATCAACCTTAACATGCTGGATGAATATTGATTAGTGGTCCTATATTTTAATGTAGTGCATAAGGCATTGAATAAGAAATGAAATTACCTTAGAATATTGAAAGTGAAATTTCAACTGGGAGATAAGGTTCTTTACTAGAATCCCACACATGTACCTTAGAAAAATAAATTTCAAATGTTGTGGAAAAGGCCTTATATAATTGAAAAGACCTTTCCTTTTGGGGCTATGATCATATATAAACCTAAGAGTCCAAATAAAAAGTACTTAGTCAACATCCAATAAGTAAAGCCTTTTCATGAGTCCAAGAAAGCTAGTGCAACAAACACCTCAACAGATGGACAACCACTCTTAAGTTTTTAGATCTCCTCCTTCCAACACAATTGTGGGGACATTTTCCATCCATACTAATCTTACACATGGCTCCTCAATTTTTCTATTTTTTATTTGAAATTTTTATCTTTGCAATTTGTGTCTTTCACACCTTTTTGATTTTAAAACTTCTTCCCATTTTACACCATTTTTTGTTTTACACCATCATTAGTATGTTTAAATATTTCTTGAATGTTTTACACCTTCTTATATATTTTACTTTGTTTAAGTGTGATTTTCTATTTTTTGCTAATAAATGTTCTTTGTGCCAATAGGACACAACAGTGCTATAACTATTACTAATCGTAGTTTGTGCTTTATGTTTTGTTTGTTAATGTTTGGTTTTTATTTCTAAATCTTTATACCAATGGCTAAGTCATGGTTTCTTTTTCATGGAATAGGCAATGAGTCCACAACATCCACCCATTTACAAAATCTATGATTTTCCTTCTTTTGAAAATTTGTGATCCCTTTCATTAAATAAACTTTTAATAAATTTGTGACCTTAGTAGTTTTTGGAATTGGTAAGTTTTCAAAGGTTTGCACAAGGTGTGACTTCAAGGGGACTCAATGCTCTTTGTACTCTTCTACTTGCTTGGGTGCTTGAGTGTTTACATAGACTTCTTACCATTCTTTGTTGACCAATAACAAGAAGTTAAATAAAGTCTTTGCACGGTGTGGTTCCCATTTAAAAAGAAAAAAAAATAGGATGGGAATTCAAAGCACGCCTCTTAGACAAATAAATGGGCTACAAGCATTGGTTATGTGACTAGAAAGACATGTTGCCCATGATTCAAGGTCCCATCTAACTAAGGCCTTCTCTCATTTTCTACTTCTCTTTTCTTATCTTTATGGAATGGTGGTTGTTCTGTGGAAGAACTCTTGTATCTTGAGGGGATGGATTGGTCTTGGAGTGGCGATGCGAAGTTACTCAAAGAGGTTGGTTTTGGTTTGGACTAAGGATGGATCTTCTTAGGTCATTTTAAACACAAACTCCATAAGGGACTTTTTATAACCTCAATTTGGAATTCTATTCCACCTTCTTCATCATGCACATATGTTGTCTGTAACTAATCTCACTATAGAAGTCCATGTTCTTGCTTCAATGTCTTCATCTAATGTACTTGAATTCTTAGGTAGAATCTTCCAAGTTTTGATCCTTAACTTCCATTGACCATTAATCAACTATGGGGCCCACAGACTCCCTAGGTTGAAGTTATGTAAGGGTAAACAAGGCATGTGCCTACTATGGAGAGGACCCACTTGAATCTCTCTTGGTTGGATTTGTTAAGCACCTTATCCTTAGGTATTATTGTAATTAGAATCTTTTGTACATCCATCTTTTACATGAAACCATGTGCTTCTTTATATATTTTGTTCAATAAACATATTTTTCATTAAAATTTTCAATTTTTAAGATTTCAAAAATCCTTTTCAATGATTTCATCATATTCTTGGCTTTTCTAGGATACCATGGACCCCAAAAATCATTGAAAAATTTCTTGTATTTTTAAAGATATTCAAAATTAAAAATTTTCCCTATAAGCTTCATATACGAGGCCTCATTGACAAAGCAGATGCCTATATGAGCCCTTGTATATGCAACCTCATTGACATAGTGAAAAAATACTATATATATGTGTGACCCCACTTTGAAAAGTTTACATTTTTTCATGAACACCAAGGGAGCTTTTTAAATTTTTAGAGCCCAAAACCTTCTAGAGCCATAACTTCCTAACCATTTATCCAAATCACTCCATTCTTCAACCCTATAGCTACCAAAGGTAAGCTCTTCGTCATGAGGGCAATAACTGTGCCATTTTTCTAACTCCCACAAAGTTTTAATTAAGTAATCAACTATTAAACAAAAAAATTACAAGAGTTAAACCTTTCTAACAAGCTCTGGTGACATTTACAATAAATAATTAATAAAATAATCAATCTACCATGGTTCAACCTTAGCCAAAGTGTAACTAACTGACAAGATAAGGTATTCAAAAATTTAAATTTACACTTTATATCTACTAATTCATGGATGTGTTATGATTGTAGATGGCATCAAAAGGAAAACACACATAGCAAGCATGACTATCTCAACCAAGGAAGAAATGACCTAGAATGGGAAGGGGCCAAGAACAAGACCAAGAAGAGCCACTTGCAACCCATGCCATAGGTCCTCTTAGGAAAAAGGCTAAGGTAGAATCTATTAGATAGATTGAAAAACCAATAGCAGTACTAGAACATTTCCACTAGGATGATGCACTAGCTCAACAAGAAAATCTTGAGGTGATCTTGATAGAAGCCTACTTGAATCAAATCAAATTGAAGGAGGTCCAAAAAATAGTGCTTCAAGAGTTAAACTTTAGCCCTTTCCTAGAGTAAGCACCAATAGAAGTGCAGGACTAATTGATAAACCTCTTCCATGTAGCCAATCATCACTTCCACAAGGAAGTGGTACATGGGAAAGAAACTTTTATTTTGGAAAAAAAGTAGGTTGGATCAACAATAAAAATCAAGGACATCTCAGTATTTTTCTCAATGTAAGCCATTGCTAAAATGCTTGGGTTTCCAGAAACAGGAACAAATCTTGCTGAGATTCCAATGCAGGTAGAGCCTAACATTAAGAAAGAATGGTTGGAGAGGTCCTATGGTATCAACCACAAGGATTTTGACATACTTACACAGGCAGAAAGAATCCACTACAAGATTGTGGCCTTTCACCTAAATCCCACGATGCGGCCTAGAAAAATCACCATATTTTTTGCCCATGCATGCACCACTCTGAGTGGGAGATTCCTTATCAACCTTTTACAGTTGATCTATCTAGAGATGGGGAAGTATTTTAAAGAAAATGAATGTGAAAGGAAGGAACTCCCCTTCCCATGCCTCATCAGAAAACTCTATAAGAGGAGGGGAATAGTCCATTATACAAATGATGTTGTTAGGTGGTGCTCTAATCACTAATTTGGTGGAGATGATGAAAGATATGATGTTTGTAATAATCATTCAGGAAGAGGAGCAGCAATCATTGCCTCCACTTTCCACTTAAACAACTATGATAGATGTCACTACAATAGCTCAATGGTTACATGAGTACCAAGAATGGCTTTTGAGTGAACAAGAGAAATGATCAGGCAAAGTGGCAGAGACCCATCTATGTATCAACTAGCAACGAGTCACCTAAATGAGGTGGCCTAAATAAACAACCTGATAAGGTGGAGGTGGATACATTTTCTCAGCCTAAAGAATGTAGTTTTCCATGTGATCAAATTCTAGCACCAGAGAGGTCATGGTATCTCTTGTAGAATAACAACCACTCCTAGAAATATTTGGGAACACCATGTACTTCTTTGTATGCTTGGAGAAAGGTGAGGAGGCAATAGTATTGGTGATGCAGCACCAAGGGTAAGAGACAACAACATAGATGGTTGTTGATCAAATTATTGAAACACTCAATGCACCTATGGCATCTATACCAAACGTCATAGCACTCAAAGATGTGTAGATTTCCATAGGAATCAAAAGTAGTAAAATAAATGTATTACAACATGAAGAACTACTAAATTGACTAATGGAAACTAGGCAATTACTTCCAAATGTCTTTGATCTTCTGGAAAATATTATTGTAACCTAGTTGGAGCTATTAGAGGTAAGGGGCAAAAACATCATCTTGAAGGGACAACTAAAAATAGCCAAGGAGCTGAAAAAACACTTGGTTATTGAAGTTGCTGAGTTAAAAGCCCAAATTGTTGACCTTACATTTCTCAACCTAGCATTCACAAGAGATGAAGCTCTTAAATAGCTTCACACTAGACTGAAATGGGTTGAGGGTGTAATGGAAATGGTAGTGTTATACTATTCCTTGGTAGAGGCTACATAGCACAAAATTTAGATGGTCTTGGATTAGACTCGCCAGAACAATGTACAATTGACTGTAGAGAACCATTGCTTATGGAATGTTGATGAGTACAAAAAATAATTAATCAACTTCATCCATCAATATCAGGAGCAACTAGCTAGAGCAAACACATAGCTAAGAAGATTAGTGGCAAAAAATAAAAAACCTCTTCATGGAGAAGGTCCATGCCCTTTGGTAGAACACTACGATAGAGTTAGATGCCTAGAAATTAGAGGCTCTCAATTTTGAGAGAGTTAAACATCATTACAGAGATCAAGTTGGTCTCTAGAAAGAAGTGAATAAAAAACACATCTAGTTGATGAAGACGGAAGAAAAAAAATCTTCCAATAACTCCAACAAGGAAGAGAATTATGGCAACCCATAATTAATGGAATAGATGCCTACGACAAGGTAGAAATCCATATGAAGAAGTTGTAGATTGAAGAGATGATAAAATACATAGAGCTTTCTAATCTCCAATATGAAAATCTAGCCATGTTGACTATCGAATGATTGCAGTTAGAACTGGAAAAGTAGGTGGCTAGCTCATAATTATTATATGAGGTTGAGTTTAAGCAACATAAAGACACTAAGAAAAAGCTTGTAATGGAAAACACTAAACTTGAAGTTCTCAAGGGTAAATACATTGATAAAAGATCTACCACTGAGAACTTGGCCAAAAGGATGGATGACTACTAAGAGCTGTAGAATGCAATTAGGATGTTCGATGTCAAACGTAAAAAATTTGATGCTTAGATTTTCAATGCTAAGGAGTTGTTCCTAATAATGCCCTATCTATGGGATATACCTATTCAAGCCCATGTTGGCGATCTCGCATGGACTATGAATGATCCTAGGAGTAAGGAGGAGAAGATGAAGGCATTACTGAATGTCTTTCACCTTCCACTAGAGGTTGTAGCTACAACAAGATAGCCATAGTCACCTTAGCCACCACATGTGCTCAAATCTGGTGAAGGTACTTCAAAAACTTAGAAGCCTCCATGACCTAGGACTATTTAACCTTCTCCACCATCTTCATGCCATTAGAGGATGTGCTATCCAATTTTCTGTAGTCATGTCATGGTGTTCAATTTTGTGTCATGAACACCAAAATTTTTTTGTAATGTGTTGATTTGTACACTCAACACTCAGTTTTGTTATGTTAAGAGTTAATTAATAATTCCATACCTTTCCAATTTTGTAAAGGAACTCAATGATGAGTTTTCATTTAGTTGTGGAGGTATGATGAATATCAAAGTGTTGTGTTGGCGGGCCTCCATCCATGGGGCCCCATTTACATGGTGTTGCCTTGTCAACATAATATTTGCTACATCTATGGGGTCCTGTTGACATAGCCCTATAACAAAAACTATAAATACAAGCTCACAACTGTGTTTATGGGGAGTTAAGTCATAGTAGTAGTCAAACTTCTATAGTGTTTACATTCAAAAGTTAGAATATTTTCCCAAGTGCTTGTAGTAGGAGTCATTGAGTGTATGGATCTTTATTTGAGCATTGTTGTACCTAAGAACGATAGTATGTGTGGAAATAAAGCAAGTTTCTTGATAAATCTTGTAGCATTCTAGATAGTTTAAATATTTCATTCATGTATTTAATGTTTTTAGTTATTTATTTAATATTTCTTAGTAATTAAGATAATTAAGTAATTAAGTGAGATAGGATAAATAGTGATTAAGTAAACATATAAGTACCAGCACTTTGAGTGTTAACACATATATGCTTGGTGATCCTAGCAGTGTTATTGCTTGGTTCACCTAGTAGCATAGCCCTTGGTAACCCAGTAGTGGATACATGGGTGTAGGACATGTACAAAAAGTGGGACTTGATGCTTATGTTAGGACTAGTTGGAGATTAGTTAAGTAGTTAAATTAAATTAGTTATTAAATTACTCCATTTTTGTACTTGAAGTGCCAAAGAACATAATACATAAAATAATAAAAATCATATGCCTCAATTATACTTAACCATACCTTTGTATATTACAAGTGTAATTAGGAAGATAAAAAATGACCACTAGGGTGAGGTTCACTTCCTAGACAACTAGTACACCAAAAGACAGAGTCCATGGAATTTGATTGGATCATGCATGAATGCTTTATGATTCGTATGGTTGATCATAGGGGTACCTTTCACCGCTCATCAAATATGCAACTCATAAGCAGGTGTGTTTGGATTTTAGGCTAAAAGTACTAGTGTGTTTAAAATTTTCACTACCCAAAACTCTAGCTTATAAGCTAACTTAAGTGACATTTACAGCTTATAAGTTGTAAATCTTATTAAATGACATTTATAGCTTATAAGATAGCTTAAATGACATTTACAGCTTATAAGCTTTGCATCTTATAAGCTATCTTAAATGATGTTTACAACTTATATGCTAGCTTAAATGATGTTTCAAACTCATAAGCTACCTTAAGTAACATTTACAACTTATACGCTAGCTTAAATGAAATTTTTACATTAAATATTACTAGAACTTTAACTAAAACAAGGTTATGGGATGAATTTTTTTGTGGGAAAATAGGAAATTATTTTTTTCTTTTAATGTACATCAATTACATTGTAAATTTTTCTATTAAGGCTTATCATGTAAAATTTGCAAATTTTTCTTGAGGTGTTTTAAGCTTCTTAAGGAGGTGAACGAAAAGGAAATTTAGTTGGCCAGGGTAAAGATGAATGAGGTGCTCTAGTAACTCCAACAAAGAGATGATGTGTGGTAGCCAATTTTTGAAGGCTTAAACACATATAAAAAGCTAAGATTTGCCTAAAGGAGTTGCAAATTGAGGAGATGACTAAATACATGTAGCTTTCCAACCTTTAATATGTAAACTTGGCTATGCTGACTATAGGGAGGCCAAGAACAAAGTTGGAGAAATAGGTGGTTAGTTTTTACCACCTATATGAGGCAGATGTCAAGTATCACAAAGATATTGAACAAAGTTGGAGATAGCCAATAAGGAGCTTGAAGTTCTTAGGAGCCAATTCACTGATCAATGATCGATTTTTGAGAACCTAACCAGGAGAATGAATGATTATCATGAACTATAAAACTTGGTAAATATGTTCAACATTAAATGGAAATAATTCACAACATGGTTTATTAATGCTAAGGACCTATTCCCAATAATGTTATGCCTATGGAACATCCTCATACTAGCCCATATTGGAAAAGCCATATACACTGTGTACAATACACATAGTAAAGAAGAAAAAATGAACGCATTGTTGGATGCTTTCAAACTTATGCTAGAAGTAATAGCAGTAATAGGATAGCCTTAATTGCCTCCATTATCGCAAGTATGAAAGCCTACTGAAGGAGTGTTAGTACCCTAGGAGCCTCCACCTCCTAGCACTATTTGAAATTCACCTTATCTTTGGTAATCAAAGGGATCCTACTGTAAATTTTGCAAAGGTGTCTAATTTTGTTATCATGAATATTAATTTTTAAATTCCGTATAGTTAAGCACTCAGAGTTAGTTAGTTAGTTAGTCAATTCATCAATCAATAATTCCATACCTTTCCAATTTTCTAAGAAGCTTGATCCTATTTTTGTTCATTTGAGGACAAGTTTTCACTCAGTCATGGGATTATGATGAAGTATAAGTTGAGTAGTTGTAGCAATGGGCATGCATCAATGAAGCCTCATTGATGTAGCCTCATCAAATGCATCAATGCAAATCTGTTGATGTAGAGGTAAGTACGCTACTTAGTCTATATTTTTGATGAGTTATGATTTTGTTAGCTTCAATATCAGATATTCAATATTGAAGCCTTTATATCGGATACATGATATTGGCCCCAAGAAATGATGTTGGATATCTAATATTATCTCTTTTATGCTAGCTTATAAATACAACACTTGGATGCACAGTTGGGACATAGTTTTTGATAGATCTTAAATAGTATTTCTTAGCTTTGTGATTTCAAGTTCTATTGTTTCACAATGCATGTCCATAGTGTGATGTTTACGATTAGAAGACATCCTTATTTGAGTGTGATGTACTTGGATGCATTACATGACTAGAAATAAAGATCAAGATTACTTCCATCAATGTAGCATCCACTTAGTTTTATTATTCCTTTTAGTTATTTAATTTTTTAATTGTTTACTATTTTATTTAGTTGATGTTTCCATTTACTGCTATTTATGATTCCTATCATTAAGCGGAATGAGTATGACCAATCATGAGCACTTAAGTGTAATTACTTGGAAAGCTAGCAGTGTATCGTTTAGTAAGCCTAGTGATGTATGCTTGGCAATCCCAATGGTAGTTACACAAAGTCCAAGGTATGTGTGGATGATTATGGACAAACACTCATTGCACATAGGCTAGACTGGATTTTACTTTCCACTATTAATTAGCTGAATCAATTCATCTCTTTATTGTCATTACGAGTAACATAGGGCTAGACAACATCAATCATATGCCTCACTATGAATTAAATCATACGTGACAAACTACCACTAGTTCAAGTAGGAAGACAACAAAATGTGATCAAAGCATAATAATTTAGATGTACAACTAGTCCCATCCATAGAATTAAATTGGATTATGCATCAACACTTGTGATTCATTTGGTTGGGAATAGGGGTACCTTGTTTCTCATTGATGAGTGGGGAGGTACCCCTACACTCAACCATATGAAATGAGTGTAGCATGCGCGATAGGTCGAACTCTGTAGACTAAATGCCTACACGCCCCATGGAACACTTGGGGTTTAATCATTCGTTGTCTTCCCAGACTTACTTATAGTTGTCATGGTTTATGGTTAAGTAAGTCTAAGGTATATGATTTTTATATCTTTTAAATGTTTTTCTCTTATATGCTAAAGAGTGAAGGGTTGAGAAAGCTAACTAACTCTAAGTAAGGACTAAGTCTAAATTAACTAGTGTCAGCATCCATTCCCACTTACCGTACACACCCTGAACTATGTAACTGTGGCTATCAAATGCTAATTGTTACTAGGATCACCACACGTAATGCACGTGCTCGAAGTGGTCATACTGAGGCACTTAACTAGCCTAAACATGATGAGTAGCTGATTCCTTGACTAGCCGTACACATCCATAGATGCTCGTAATCAAGTCATACTCATCCCACATTCTAGGAGTTAAGGGTGAGAAAGACTAATAGCGATGAGCAGCTGATTCCTTGATTATCTGTACACATTCGTCAATGCTTGTAATCAAGTCGTACTCATGCCACACTAATGCAGGTAATAAATAATAGGTAAGAAATAACATGTAATAAAATCCTATTCCATGCACTGCAAGGTTTATCCACAAAGCTTGTCTTCATTGCCGTACACAACTTGCGTTTAGATACAAAGCTACTCGAATAAAGATCCGTTCACTTGGGGAATCCTACTACGGGCACATGGAAAATATTCTATCTCTAGAGTGATCAAACTGCCAGAGTTTTCCTACTTTAAGCCTAGGATGGAAAATAAGGGGAGTGTCATATCTTATTTATAGATTTGGCGGTAGACCGCGATATCATGTACGCAACATCGCAGGGGACGATGCGATATCATGTACATGATATCGCATGGGATGTGATATCGCAACTTGTGCATATCGCATCATCACTCATCATTGGCATCATTACTTAGGATGGTGCGAATTATCTAGATTATTTATATCATACATGATCATTGTAAGTGCATTAATGATATAGCTTTTAGGAAATATTAAATCACACACATCATTCATTAGAAACAATGTCTCTTTCCTAGGGAAGTGATAATGCATTATATAGCAAAGGCATTCATTGGATATATAAAGAGATATATGATGAAGAAAATTGGAGTAACCAACCTCATGTAGGAGTTTCATGTATTCATGACCACCTTGATGACATTCAAAAACTACATTCACCTAAGGCAAAGAACCCTAGAGGTGATGAAGTAAGTCCTAGACTAGGGGAGGCCTCAAGGCCTAAGACCTCCTCAAAATAGAGAAATGATAAATCAAGGGACCTTGTAGAACACCATAGAAGCCATGGTAATCCTTCCAATTCATCATCTTCCTCTCTAATGAGTGGTGAGGTACCCCTACACTCAACCATATGAATACGAGCGTAGCAAGTACGATCTGGTCGAACTCTATAGACTAAGTGCCTACACGCCTTATGGAACACTTAAGGTTAATTATTTGTTGTCTTCCTAGACTTGTAGTTGTCATAATTGTATGGTTAAGTAAGTCCAAGGTATATGATTTTTATAGCTTTTCGGTTTTATCTCCTATGTTGATAAGGTAAAGGGTTAAAGAGACTAATTACTAAGTTTAACTAACTAACTAAGTCTAAATTAACCTAGCGTTAGCATCCATTCCCACTTACCATTCACACCTTGAACCAATGCAACCTTGGTTACCAAACGCTAATCATTGCTGGGATCACCAAGCATAACGCACGTGCTCAAAGTGATCGTACTGAGGCACTTAACTAGGAGAGAAGGGGTGAGAGAGAATTACTAACTAACAAAGAAATTAAATTATAAATAGTAAATAAAAATAAATAAAATCCTAATTAGCCCATTCCATGAACTTCAAGGTTTATCCAAGAAGTTTGTCTTTATTACCGTACACAAACTTGTGTTCAGGTACAATGTCTGCTTGAATGAAGATCCGTTCACTTTGGAGTTCCTACTGCTAGCACATGGAAAATATTATATCTCTGGAGGGATCAAATTGCCAGAGTTTTACTATGGTCTAAGCCTAGGATGAGAAATAAGGGAGAGCCACCTCTTATTTATAGAACTGGCGGTGGACTGCCATATTGCGAGGGACGATGCGATATCACGTGGGATGCGATATTGCGGAGGATGCGATATCATGTACATGATATCACAGCCCATGTGATATCACGTCCCATCACTCTCCCCCTTCAATGTCTAGTTCTAACAAAGATGAACATAGTTATGGAGATAAAGCTCCACTATAGGGTAGAAATAAAAATAGAAATTGAACTTAGGGGAAAAGTCAAAGACATCAACATGAACATAGGCAACATCATCATGATCAAATGAATAGAAATAGAAATTTTCATCACAATATGAATAATGATGATGAACCTTGTTGGCCACTAAAAGCATGATGTAGATCATAGAGGTAGTTAAGATATCTCATAGGCATCACAAAGAGAGTTGCCTACCCAAGCTTGACATGAATAATATTGCTAAATTTGCAAGAGGCTATGATTCATATCAACAACATCATTTACAAGCCTTCCATGATGCATGTGTCTCATAAAACATTGAAAGTGGATGGCAAAAACTCAAAATTTTTCCTATGACACTAATCAACAAAGCTAAAGTGGTATAGATCATTGAAACTAAATTCAATTAGATGGTGGTCCACAATGTTGAAATTCTTCAATGAGAAATACTAAATCTATGTGATGGTGTCCAACATGAGGAGATAGATCCAAGGATGAAGATAAGAACAACATGAATATTATTCTCTATTGAATAGATGCCCAAGCCATGGTTTCTCTAAGGAAAGGTAACTTTTCCACATCATAGATGGGCTTTGTAATGAAACAAGGGGAACCTTGGGATGTATGCTCTAGGTCAATTATATGAGCTAAAAACCCATAAGATCTAAGAGCTAATAAATCATGTGGTGAAAGAAGGATAGATATGCAAATGAAAAAATGTTAAGAAATATGATTGCAACCCAAATCTTCAAAAGAAGAAGATCCATATCTATGGTCAAGAGAAAGAGGTTGCTCTTGATAAGGTGATTCTGCAATGAACCTTGTCTATTAATGAACTTGAAGTGAAGTTTAATAGGATGCTAGAGTAGATACATGAAAAAAAATTACAACTCTCATAGAAACTGTAGAGGAGAATGCAATGCAAAATAAACCAAGCGATCATAATAAATAGAGGATGTAGTACCAAGAAAAAGGTAGGAACACTTATCAGCAAATAGGGAAAAGGACTAAAGAAAGTAAGGCTATAGACTCAACCACAGATGAAGATGATGTATGTGACCTATGCATATATGACCATATATGAGTTTTGGGCTTTTGCATTAAATCCCAAATTTGTACACAAGCACATGCCCTAAAGATTTCCTTTTTCACATGATAATTATAAATAGTCCCACAACCAAATGTATGATCCTATGGGGACTTATTACTAGCCTTAGCACTATCATCAATTGTAGTGGCAAAACCCATAGTCATGGGGCAGCCACCCCCAAACCAGCCCTATCCTTCCTACTAGCTGAAACTCTATGGATATTATGTTCAACACCCTATTTCTCCAACTAGTTCTACATCCTCTACTTCAAATCACCATTATTACTCTTCCAAGTATGATCAACCCATGACATCTCCTAAAGAATCACCACCTCATGCCTCTTACCATCCATCGTATTCTTGATATTCTCATACTTCACCCCATCACATTGCATTGTTAGCAACATAGAAAGGTTCAACACCACAACCTTAACATACAAATGCCATGTATGCTACAAATGTGCACAAACATGTGGATACTAGTAGGTTCCCACCACAAACTTAGAAACATCCTTTCTTTAGTATAGGCCTTAAGAGGAAGTGTAACACTCATGAACCTACCACATCATTTAAACTAGCATAATGCTAGCCTAGTGCAATGCCTTCCTTTTCACAACCAACATCCTTTGATCGTACACAAGGGCTAGCATCCATTGTTACTCCAACACCTAACAAAAGCAATGAATCTAGCATTGTTAGGAGACAAATGAATTGATGCATACCTAATTGTGATCAAAGATGCAATTGTGGGCTGGACATATGCAACATCAACCCAACTCATACTTTGATCCACCATATGTTTAATAACCAAGTGTATGAAAAAAAATTATTTATGTAGCTACCACTAAATCAAGAGACACCTAATGACCTAAAAATGAATGGTTACCAATTTTCTATACATGCATGGATCTTGCATACTCACTTATTAATTCTCACCAAGGCTAAATGCTTAGTCATGGGGAAAATCCCTTCTAATCTTCAGAATTAATAGATTCTTTTCATATTTTTGTTTTACACTTTCTTATCATTTTACTAGTTCTTGATACAATTTTTTCCATCCTTTTTAAATTTTTCTATTTTTTTTTCATTTTTCTTGTTAAGTAATCTCACTTGTGAATAAAATGATCATGTAGTCCATTGAGATGAGCTTTTCTCTATTTTGTCATGTCATGAGGGACTAATTATCCAGATAATAAGGCTACATCATCCATCCACCCATTCCATTAATAAGAGGTTCTTACTCTGGTCCTAATGATATTCTTTCTCATCATAAAAAACTAAGAATCAACTTGTAATCCTTTTTCCTAGACAAAAATGTGAATAGCCAAGGGGGAATGTGAAGGGTTTGACATCATGGGGATTTATGTATTCTCTTTTGCTACTTCTGTATGTTCTATCATGTTTCTTTGGTTGTAATTATATCCTTGTAGATCTAACAAAAAATTGAAGTAAGAGTAACATAAAATGTTATTGAATAAATTTCTGAAGATCCCACTAGAAAGACATGCACCCATGCCTAAAGGCTGGTAGGTTCTTAGACTTCCAAAAAAAATAGCATGCCATAAATAAGCTCTTCCCTTGGACAAAATGCCAAGTGATGTTACTCCTTGCAACTATGGTAGTCTTATGGTTGGCTGATGTAATGAAAAGATGCAATGTCACTAAAATGTGGTTTAGACTTGGTTTGAATCTTAGAAATATGATCTAATGACTACTTAACCATTAATAACACACAAGGATTCATTATGCCCCTAGTAATATACCTCACATCCCAATTCTTGCAATCCTTTCTATAGTCCATCTCATCTTACTATCTGTCTAATCCTAACTTGTGATTTTGTGTAACATAGAGTTATTTGCTTGAATTGGTGGTTTTAACATGTGTGTTTTGTTATACTAGTATGCATTTCATTCAACCCCTTTGATGCCTACAAACATTTTTAGGTGTGATTTTACAAGGGCATTATGGGTTAGAGACTACTTTGGGAAGGGTCCACTTGTGTAATTGTTATAAAATGTACTTATTTAACACACCCACATCATTTTAAACCTTCCACACACATCAATGTTAAATTTCATGCTTTCCCTTATATTATAATTGATTCGTTCCACAACCTAAATCTAATACCCCTTTTCTTGCATGTTCCTAAGCTTTTAGCATCAATGAATCCATCTTATTACACTTCCAGTGCCTTCATATCATTTCCTACTTACCGCAGAACTTGACCTAACTTCAAACCTTCTAACTAATCACAGAGCTTCACTTTCCATGTTGATTACCCTCATTAGATGCATATTTGAGCACCTCGATATTGACTACCCAATATCAAGTTAGACTTGATGTTGGATACCTAATATTAGGTCCATAAAAGCTATATATATGACCCCTGTAGTGCTTCAAAATCTATTGTCATCATTTAAAACTAGGGGAGTTTTTCAAATTTTATTTCATGACTAAGAGCTCTACACAATCAACTTCCACTTGTGATACTTCATACTACTCCAATGTTCATGTCTTTTNGGGGGGTTGGGGTTGGGGTTGGAATGGGAATGTATGAAACCTTGCATCAATTTTTAAAATTTTTTTATCACCTGGAAGGTATTACAAAGGTAAGAGTTTTAAAAAACTTAAGTATTTTAATGAAAAATCAATTATAACAAAGCTAGAAACATTAATTTTTTCACCCAAGGACCATAACCATCATAATAAGCCATACATAAGGAAAAAGAAACCAATTGTGAAAGCTCATAAAAGAAGATCAACACTTTTTGGGCATTTTTTTGAAAATTTTTCTAACTCTACAATCATATGAACTAAAAGAACTTAATGAGACTAAGGTGATGAGTAAGGTATAAACCTATTAATGATAAATAACAACACCTTAGTAACATCTGATCTTTGATTAATTGCAACTGGTCCCAAAAAGAGAAGCATAATAGGGACCTTTACAAAGAGTAGCCAAATGCCCACAAGGTGGTAGAGGCCAACAAAGTGAGCAAGTCAACCATGAGGAGTAGGAGTCCCAATCATTTAGCATCCATAAAGAGGCTCCTATTATAGGGTAGTTGGTCCAAGAAGAGGCTGTGGAACCACAGGCCCCCCTATAGGGACAATGCCTCATGTTGTCCCTAGAATGACTTGATGCTATTCAAGAGAAATCCATGTTGACCATGGTCATCATGGAAATGAACTTTGACCCATTCATGGTGTTTTCTCCTGAAGCAGTTTGAACCTAACTACAAGCATCACCATTATAGAACATTCTATCATATAGTGGTGAATGGTAGTTTGGCAAGACCTACTAATTCTTACCCAAAAAATAAGAAGGCACTAGGGTTAACATTGGTAGAGTCACTGTTTCTTTCTCAGTCAAAGAAATTGTAAAGGCTCTAAACCTACCTAATGTGGGGGCTAGTTTAGCACATTTTTCCATGAGGTTTGATCTTGAGACCAGAAAGTTATGGCTAAAGTGGGTATACAACAAGGAAGATAAGACATATAATGAATTAACTCTAGAAAAGAGGACCTATTTCAAGATAGGGAAATACCACCTCTTCCCCACCAAAGGACTTAATAGAATCTCCACATATGCATCTAGGGGAAGTGCCATACTAATGGGAAAATACATGACCAACCTTCCTTAGTTATATTGCATCAAAATTTAAAAGTTATTTGAAGAAAAGAAGGTAGGGAAGCCCAAACTTCCATTTCCTTACCTGATTTGAAAGTTATGTAAGCATGCTAAAATCCTAGGGTACACAAATCATGTTCCCAGGAGGGCTCAAAATGCTTCCTTCACTAAATTGCTTAAATTGGTAGCACCAAGGAAAGACCTTGATGAGGAATAAGAACCAAAGAAGGAAGTAGAATTAGAAAAAGAAATAAAATAAGATCCTAAATAGCATCGTGAGACACAAGTTCCACCACCATTGCCATAAGACTATAGGCTTGTAATGAGCCATTTACAAAGAATTGTTGAAACACTCAAGTGGGGGAGTAGAGCTAAATCAAACCTTTTCAAAGTCATTAATGACACCATGCAACACACTATTTCTATCAATCCAACAAGAGGGTATATTTTTCTACAATCAGGAGGAGAATCCCAATGGCTATGACAAATATTTGGTACCACTGCATCCTTTCAATTGATGCTTGAAATAGGAGAAGGTGCCACAATAGTGGTCATGCAACATCAAGATGCAACAGGTGCAACAAAGATGATAATAGATCACATCAAGGAATATTTTAATGTACCTTTTGTGCCCCCAATTAATTTGATTTGGATCAAAGATGCACAAATGCTCATTGGGACTTTAATGACTCCTACATCCCATGAGGATGCATTAGATCGATTGCTATAGATAGGATAAGTAATTACCACTCTATTTGGCATCCCCAATTATGTCAATGTAGTACAATTTGATCTCATTATCACCAAAGGGAAGTTGTCATGGTTGAGACTAGGGTGAAACATGTAGAAGCCAAAGTGCAACACTTGCAATAAGAGCTAATCACCCTGAGAGCTTGAAGATAGGACCCTACTTGGTTTGTCATACTTGACTAGTTGGACTAATTTAGAATAGATAAATTGAACAAATTAATCAAAGAGAACAAAGTTGCTGAGTAAGAAAAGAAGAAGGTGGTTTAGAATGCCTTTGTTGCTGAAGTAGAATCCTATACCCATAAGAAGGCATTGACCACCATGCAAGAAGAAAATAAATAGCTTGCTATAGACAATGCACAGTTGATCACAGTAGAAAAAAAAAGGAACATCTTAGAAGAAAGTTTCCACTAGTTAAAAGAAAAACTAGTGAGGATCAACTAGGATATCAATAGATTGACCAGAGAGAACTAAACCCTATCAATGGGGAAGGTCTACACAATTTGACAAAAGTCTATAATCAAAATAAGAACATGGCAGAATGAGGCCAAAAAGCATGAAAAGATTAAGAAAAACTTCTAAGAATAGGTCGACATGTATAAGCAGATCAACAAAAAGGAAATCTAGATGGCAAAGGCCCACATTCGATCCATGTCCACACAAAATCCTAATTGGTAGCCCATTTTGGATAGTTAAGCACTGGTCCACAAAGTGAAAGTAAAGAATAAAGACTTGAAAATTAAGGATTTAAAGGAATACATGACATTGGCTAACCTTTGATATGCCAAAATTTCCATGTTAACAATAGGATAGTTAAGAAATGAATTAGAGAAGTAGGTAGTGACCACCTATGCATTATATGAGAAAGAGTTTGCAAACAGAAAAGCTTCTTTATAATAACTTCATGTAACAAACTCAGAACTAGAGGTGATTAAGGCTTACTACCATGAATATAAATATGTCTTTTGGATCTATCTTATAGACTAACAGATCATAATGAGTTAAAAAGAAAAATCTAGGACATTTGAAGAGGAATGATAATAGTTTGCAACCCAGTACATGAAGGCCAACAAAATGTTTTTGTAGCTGCCATGCCTATGGGATGTATCAGTGCTAGCACACATTAGTTTAGCGGCTAAGACAGTGCATGATCCAATGATGAAGGAAGAAAAATTACAAGTGCTATTTAACAACTATGAATTTTAGGAGTTTGGGAACAAAGGGAAATGATCGATGAAGGAGCCATCACCTTTGAGAACTACATGAGTGATGACCAGCGAGGTACCCCTATGCTCAACCATACGAATACAAGCATTTCACGCATGATCCGGTTGAATTCCAAGGACTAAGTGCCTATGTGACTTTGTGGAACAAAGATGGGTTTGTTGATCATTGTTTTCCCAAACTTACTTGTATGTCACGCTTGTATGGTTAAGTAAGCTTGAGGCATATGATTTTTATATCTTTTATGATTTTGTGTCCTGTGCTAATAAGGGAGAAGAGAGATAACTAAGTGACTAATTTATCTTAACTACTCATTAAATAAGTTCTAACTAATCCTAACACTAGCATCCATTCTCACTTGTTGTACACATCCTGAACTAGTGCAACACTACTGGGATTACCAAACGCTAATCGTTACTGGGTTACCAAATGTTACATGCATGCTTGAAGTGATCATACTAAGTGTAATTTAATGATTTGCTTAATTAATCAAAATGAATTGCTATGCTAATAACATAAATGTAAAGTGCATAAAATAAAATAAAATAAAATAAATGCATAAGAAAATAAAATAAAATAAATGCGTAAGAAAAAAAATCAAAAGTGTTGCAAGGATGAATCAAAGAGCTTGTCTTTATTGCCATACACAAGGTGTGCTTAGGTACACAATGCTCAAATAAAGATCCATCCACACTTGCACCTCCTACTACTGGCACTTGGAAAATACTCTAACTTTCAAACAGACTGCTAGAGTCTAGCTACTTAACTACTAAAAGACTTCTCTTCAATTATGCACCTAGGCACTGTATTTATAGGCTTGGGAGAAACTACTCTAATAATTAGAGTAACCACTCTAATAATTAGAATAAACTACTAGAGTAACTACTCTAATAATTAGAATAAGCCACTAGAGTAACTCCTCTCTAATAATCTGAATAAACTGCTAGAGCAACTGTTCTAATAATTAGAATAAATTGCTACAGTAATTACTCTAATAATTAGAATAAATTGCTAGAGTAACTACTTTCATCATACTCCCATGACTGAATGAAAACTCATCCTCGAGTTTCTTACAAAATATTGGAAAGATATGGGATTATTGACTAATTGACAATTGATGGTAAAATGGGATGATAGACTCAACATGCCCAATGATGGATCAATAAGAATATTACAAAATTGTTGTGAACACTCATACATAAATGAAATCTAAGCCTTTATTTGGCAACTTGAAGAGAAGAAGAGAGAGAGATAGAAGATGGAGCATGTTGCCACCAATGCTGAGATTATGCCTTCTATTGTTTATCCATAGCCATGCCACCAAACTTGCTCCTTTTGTAAATGCTCTAGTTCTGGTCCATCTTGGGTGCTTCCTCCAAGCCCAGTCTATTATTTGTATGATCATCATCTTCACACACAACATAGTCACAAATGAGCAAGGATAGATAAATCACAATGCAGTTGATACCTTGCCTCGATATGAAGCGCAGTGGCTAAGTTATGGTTATGGAAAAAACTGGTTTGGAGATTTATCACAAGTGACTACCCAAGGTGTAGGGGTTAGGTAAATAGTGAAAGGGAGAAAATTAAAAAATTTGTGCTAGGGCCCCCAGGACTAAGAGTGAACCTCTTGTAGCTATAAGATGGAAAAATATGAGGAACAAGAAAGATGGAAAAAAATAACAATGGCAACACCAATAAAATGGATGTCATGGATGGGGATGAAATAAGAGATGATTGATTGTAGAAAATTTTTAAGAAAAAGAACTTAACAATTTCACCAAAAAGGAATGCTAGTGGGTCCTCCCTGAAGCAGGATCATGCCTTTTATGCCCTGACAAAACCACAAACCAAAGAGTTCGTAGGCTCTAAGAATGTCATTTGGAAGCAAGAGTTAAAAACTTAGCCACAACAATTCACCAAATAAAAATAATGCATCAACCTAGAATAGACTAATGATAAATATGGTAATGAGGTGGAAAATAGGAAGAAAGATGGAGAGGAGAGAATGGAATGGGATCCAAAGAACAAGGTTATGTAAAGCCCCTTGTTTATTTCATGGTTAAGATGATTGAGTAGAACTTCATCCCAAATCCAAACTCAAACCAACCACATTTAGTGATCTTGCATCAATAAACCTAACCAATCCATCCTCTTGAAGCAGCAAGAATGCCTTCACAAAGAGTGACCACCATCTCGAGGAGAGTGAGATGGAGAAGTAGGAAGTGAGAAAGGGCCTTAGTTAGAGGGAACCTTCAGGAATGGGTAACATGTCTTTCCAATTTCATAACCAGTGCTTGTAGCCCATATTGCTTTATTATGTCTAAGGGATGTGCTTTGAATTCTCACTTTTCTCCTTTTTATTCTTTTCTCTCTTTTTTTTTTGTTTTACGTGAGAACCACACCATGAAAAGACTAATTTTTATTCACTAGGCTTCCTGATTTTTGAACAATGTTAGAATGGAAGAAAACCCAAGAAACAAGCATCCAAGCACCCAAGAGAATGGCTAGCACAAATGCATCGAATCCCCTTGAATTCACACCCTTTTCATCCTTTGAGTCTTTCCTTAGTTTGAAAAGTACCCAACCATCAATTCAATAATAAATTTACTTAGAAAAAGGGGACTATATAGTTCCAAGCCAAAGGAGACCATAGAGTTGTATGGATGAGTGGATGGAATGGACTCATTGCTTGTTTTACCAAAAGAACCATACCTTAATATCAGCATCATAATTCAAAGGTAAAAACCAAACATTGGCAATCAATATGATATAATTCAATCCACCATCATGAGCACTTATTAGATGATGAATAAAAGTAAATCAAGCAAAGAAAGAAATAGTAAAAACATGAATGATGGTGTAAAAAAATAAAGAAAATTTGAAAGAATGTGTAAAATAAAAATTCAAAAATAACTAAGGGCCTAGAACGGTTAGCATCGGTGGCCATCTCCCCCACAACTAAGTTGGAAGGAGGAGATCCAAAATAG
>MNCI01038293.1:106389-225173 GCA_015680685.1 Gnetum montanum | reverse complement strand
AAGGTTGAGGTCACATGCTGCGGATAGTGTACAAAGCTCAATTTGAATGGGAAGTGTTGGTAATTTACCCTGCACTAACTCATAGGGAGAGCAGCCTATAGGGAGTTTCCATGTGGAGTGGTATGCCCAAAGAGCATCATTCAGTTTAGTGCTCTAGTCTCACCTAAACTTGCTAATGGTTCTTATCAATATCTTTGTAATCTCCCTATTGGGGACTTCTACTTGACCATTCACTTGGGGGTGGTATGGTGTAGTCAATTTATGCTCAACCCCTAAGCGTTTCATTAATTTTCAAAAATTTGCACCTGTGAAGTGTGTATCATTGTCTAAAATAAGTGCACATAGAACACCAAACCTATTTATGATTTATTGTTAAAGTTATCAAATGGCTTTTGTACCCTAATACTATGCCCTCTTGGACCATCAAATGGCTTTTCTACTAGTTGAGTGTCAAATTGGTTTCTACACATCTTTTTAACACTTTCTCTGACTAGTCCAAGGCTTGATCAGAGTTTGCTCCATAGGCGGATAAATTGTCCACAAATACTTCTACACCATTTCCTATCTGCTCTTGGAAGATGCTTAGAACTAGTCATTGAAATTTTGCAGGGGCATTGCACAAGCCAAATAGCATTTGTTTGGATGCAAATGTTCTCCAAGGATTGATGAACATAGTCTTGGCTTAGTCTTATGGGGCTATTTTTATTTGATTATACTCGCTATATCCATCCAGAAAACTATAGTAGCGATGCCTTGCAATGGTATCTAAGACTTGATCAACAAATGGCAATGGAAAGTGATCTTTGAATGTTTCCATATTCAGTAGCCTAAATTCTATGCACACCCTCCATTTTCGTTCCTTTTTAGGCACAATAACTAAGGGGCTAACCCATTCACTATCATTAATGGGGTATATGAACCTAGCCTTGAGAAGCCATTCGATTTCTTCCTTGACTACTTACTTCAGCTTTAGGTTCAAATGCCTTTGCGATTGTCTTTGAGGCTTCATGGAGGGGTCTATGTAAATCCTATGTTGGCATATCCTAGGATCTATTCCAATTAATTTGGGATATGACCAAGTGAAGGCTTTTGACCATCTATTGATTAGCTTCAATAGTTCTTCTTTCTATTGAGGAGCAAGCTTAGCATTGATAATTACTAGTTTTTTGTTTTTAAGGAATGTGTCCTCCATACTGGTGGGCAATGGTTTTAGCTCAAGGGGCTCCTACTTAAATTTCTCAGGGATTTCCAACTCCCCCCAATTGACATTTTCAAGGTTAAGACTTGGAAGTTGGTGTGGACTTACTCTAATGTGTCTATGTTATCGATGTAAGTGCAAGTCAAACCCTAAGTTGGTTCCATGCATATGAGTGAACTGCTTTCTTGATCAACTGTTAGCCACTAGGTTCCTTCTTGTTGTGTGGCTGTTGCATACAGGCATATTTGTATGTTGATCACATGTGTACATTGATTGCATGCATGCAATGTTAAACTTTGCACAAACCATGACCTGTACATGCAATTACACCCTGTGTCACTGTATGTGATGCATGAAACTTTCTTCTTCTCAATCTTTCCAAATGTATTTTTCTTTGATATTTCTAGAGAAAGATCACAGATTCCTAGGCATGTGTTGATGGTGCTTAGACATGCTCTTCCCATTATTATTAGGAAGTCCCTCTTATTGGTGTTCACCTAAATCACTAGGAAGTCAGCAGGGTACGACCACCCACAAACAGTGGTAACAATGTCTTCCACTAGTCCCAATGGGACAGTGATGGACTGGTCAGCCAACTCTAGATGGATGTT
Source organism: Gnetum montanum (assembly GCA_015680685.1). Classification (NCBI taxonomy): domain Eukaryota; kingdom Viridiplantae; phylum Streptophyta; class Gnetopsida; order Gnetales; family Gnetaceae; genus Gnetum; species Gnetum montanum. Next base: position 223,364 of record MNCI01038293.1, on the reverse strand, counting down.
ATTCTTTTTTAATGGAGGTAGGTTCCAAGCCTTGTACATTTCTTGAGAAATCAAGTTGACACTAGAACCTGAATCCAAAAGAGCCTTGCAAGGTACATTTCTAGTGATTTGTAAGTATATCAAAGGACTTCCAAGATCATATAATTTCCTGGGAAGGTGGCCAACTTTGATCCAATCAATGATGACATGTGTTAGCATGGCTGTATGCATTGAGTGTGGAAATTAGGTTGAAGGGGGCTCTGAAGTTTTGATTGATACTTTTGGTTCTAAAGAAATGTCTTTTCTTCACGTGGTTGTTGGAACCAATAGTAGGTTGAGAGTTAACAGCCCTCGTGGCATTATGTTATTGAGGCTGGGTAGGGATTTCACTCTGCATAGCTGGAGGAGGTGGAGTGGAGCCATTGGTGGAAGAGATGCAGCCAAATGAGAAGGATGATATTCTTGGGGAAAATCACCCCTAGAAGAGGGAGTTCCATAATACTCGTGAGCTTGGTAATGAGGTTGAGGAGTGATGTGACCAGTAGAGTCATGTGGGGAGATTGGTTGCTGCACGTAATATCCATACAAGTCAAGTTGTCGGTAAGGATACTATTGCCTTGGTGTGGAATTTCCCATGATTGTGGGTGCTACCACTATTGATATTTCTCAATCAGTTGTGGTGGAGTTCCACTTGGATAATACATTAAGGGTTGGTGGAACTATCTTGGGTTACCTTGGGGGTAAGGTAATCTTCAAGGTGCTTACCATTTGTTCAATTGTGGGTTGAGTGCATACACCCTAGACTCTTACAGATGTGAGGTTACATCCCTTAGGATGGTCATATTGACATATTTCACATCCACTATCATTGTCTATTTCTGACTCTACAACCTCTTCAATGATGGCAAATTTTCCCTTACCCTTGCTATGTGCATATTCAGCTTCTTTCTTTTTTCTTTTTTTACAATCACTACCTTGCTCTCTAGACTCCTCTACTATTTTAAGAACATATTGAAATCTATTATCTAGGGAATCCTACATTTGGTCTACCTTTGTTGATACTTCTGATGTCAACTTTTGGATAGGAAAAGTTTTCCTATTCACCATCTCTTTGAGTGGTGACTCTTCTTCATCCTCACAAAATCTTACTTCCCTCTTTCGGAGGGAAGGATCTTGGTTATACTCTTCCACACTTTCTCTCTTCCATAGCTCACCTTCTTCCTTAACAACTTGCTCCAATAGTCTTTGAATTTGATGGGACCTAAGCTCGGATAGTCTTTCTTGGGCATAAGTCTTAAGGGTTCTTCTTGTTTCATGCCTAACTCGATCCACGAGATGGCGCAGTTGATCCCTTTGCAAATAACCATGGCCAAGACAACGATGTAACAGTGCATAGTATCAACCCATGGCAACATCCAAGGGTTCATGTCCTCCTTGTTTCCAACCTTGGATTTGCTTTCCCAAGTTAGACACTCGGGAGTACATTTGGTACTTGTCATTAAATAGTTCTAACATAGTACTCCACCTATGAATGGATTTTAGTTCTAAAAATTGATACCAGCTTTCTACTTCTTTAACTAGTGCCCATGAAAACAACTTAAGTTTTTGCCATTCATTCTTTATATTTTGTAAGGAACATGCATCATGAAATGCTTGTAAGTGATTCTAAGGATCAGTGTTGTATCCCCCTTCAAATTGTGGGATATTGTTCATATCTAATTTATTGATCCAACTATCTTTCTGGTGCCTTGTTGGAATTACAATAGCCTCATTTATATCTAACATACCTCAAGCAACGAGTAGGGATTCATCGTGATCATCTAGTCCATGGTGTCTATGATGCCTATGTTGTTTCCTACTCTCCCTTCTTCTATGTCATGACTCTCTAAAGTGCCCTTGTCCCCTTTCTTGGCTATTTCATCTATGAATTCCACTTTACCTACCTTTATCCCCATGGTATTTTTCTTTATGACTACATCCAGACATTGAAGGAGAGGATGAAGGTGAAGAAGGAGAACTATCACCATGATGGTGTCTGCTACCTTCTCTTCAGCGGTCACAGCCTCGATCACGATTTCCATCAGAATGCCCACCTTTATCATGTGCCTATGTCCCTTTTTCAGATCCTTTGTGCTTGTGGGTATCAGAACCTAGGTTATGAATAGTGAAATGAAGGTTTTGAAATGGGGGTTTCTGATGTGTGTTTCTTATGGTGATATTGTTGTGAGCAAAGTTATTACCCATGATAACCCTTCTAATATGATGATCAAGTCACTTATTGTTTCCAATTTTGAGCATTTCTTGGACTTGGTTGGTGTCTCTTGTTGAGGGTTTTTTGTGAAAGAGGTGGAAACCTTTTGTTAGAGATTGAGTTTGTTCCTTGTAAGGGAATTCATGTCAAGGTGGAGATTTTTAGAGTATTGTGTGGTGACTTGAATTCTATTTTTGGTTTCTACCATTCCTTTGTATTCCTTGGAAGTTAAAGGGCCATTCCTTGAAAGTTGAAGGGTCAAAAGTTGAAGGGACACTATTTTCTCTCCCTTTTATGCAAACATCCTTTGTACTCCCTTGCTGTACACTATCAATCTTTGATCTAATGAACTAACTCTTTGCTTCTGCCCATGGTTTTCATCCTAATTTGGGGTTTCTATGTAAATTCTATGTGTTTTGTTGTTTTGATTTCTATTTGCATATTGCATTCATTTTTCTTATCTTATTTTTCTAAACTTCCCATGTTGTCAAGGGATGCACATTATTTTTTACCAAAGTTTTTGGTGATGATAGACAATAATTCACCCACACCTTCTAGTGGATATTAGGCATGCATGATCTAAACAAGGCCCCTTATGCAAGGCTTGGTAAGTTGGGATGGATCTTAAGTCATCCATCATCCATCCTTCTTCACCATGAGGAACTCCAGAAATATCCATAGGTAAGCTATGAAGAATGTGAAGTGCACAAGATAGTTCATTGTGAGACTTTCTTAGAGCTTTAGGATTTTGGTCTACAAACCAGAAACCAAATGAGTAGCCCAGTTGAATTGGAAATTCTTGTTAAGAACCTTCTTCATGATCCAAACCTACTTAATGTTCATTATCTTTCCCTACAAAGCAACTTTGGAAATGCATGGGATCGAAAAAGGGGATACATCTCTATAGCCTTCGAAACTTGGAACTAGCTTAGAGAGAATCCCTTGTGGCCATAATGAGTCTTCAACCACTTCTCAACTTCCTTTTGGTGATCCACCTACTTCCCTACTTTGGTGGTAATTATTGTACCCTCATTGGAAACACCAAAAAGGTTAGAGAAGGTGGATGCATTAACATCTAAGATTATAGTCACATTGTGAACATGGGTGATGAACCTTTTGATTCCTTTGCTAAAGGAGTCAATGATGTTAATCATTTTTGCAGTGGGAATGATAGGGCTTAGGGCCATGAAGATGTCCAATAGGCCTGCATGAATGATCCTCACCTGAAGGACCTTGAGTTCATGATCAACTAACCAATACTAGGTAGGTTCCACCTTACCAAACTTGAGGGTTAGCATCTCCTTAGTTCATCTTGAAGTAATTATAGTCACTTTAGCAGATGGCATAGCTCCTACAATGTAGTAAAAATAGCTTGTTAGTTTTGACATAGGTACATCATGAAAACCAAAACATAACAAATATAACCAAATTAAAATTTTAAACAACCAAAAAACTAAATAACTCAATGACTGGAGATAACCAAAATCAACAAACTAATATACTCACTTCACCTAGGAGATAAAGATATCCTTGGAGCTCTAGGGAATGGATTCACTTCAACACCATGGGATGGATTTTTCCACATACTATGGATAGTTCCCTTTGCTAGAAACCTTTGGTAAGCCTTAGGATGAAATTTGATATAATTATCAAACTCATCCTTCAACTGGTTCATCACCTCAACCCTTATGATTAGGATTTTGATGAACACCCCCACCATGGTTTGGGCCAAGGATAAAACGTTTTCATCCTTAATCAATCCTTGATCATTTACCTTGTACCTGTAGGTAAGTGAAAATAATGAAAATTATTATTATTATTTTATAAATAAAATAAAATAAAAAATAAAACTGAAAACTCAAAGTATAATAGCTACACATACCCCTCTATATGGTAGACAATGCATGAAGGGTTCTAAAACAAGGTGTGGTACTACCTGAATTTTGGAATCACCAAATTTTTTATAATTTGTAAGTGCCCATAGTGGTGGTGTCATCATATGCTTCACCCTCTACAGGAACCTTAAGATCATTAACTAGGAACTTGATGATCATGTTGGAGGAGTGAGGCATAATTGTCTCAATAATGACTACTACTATTTTAGAGACTAAGTGTGACCAAATCATCACACTAAAGTTATGGAAAAGATAGATTAGAAACTTCCAGGCTCCTTATTTGATTAATAGTGAATGGTTTTCCCACTCCATGTTAGGGGATGGAGTGTTATGACTAGGAACATGGATGTAGCACATAATGCCAACTAGTTCTATGACAACTAGGATGGGCTTCAAGAAGGCCTTGTATCATATAACACATAACTATTATAACCTTGTATAAACCAAAATTAAGGCTTCATAACATCAAAAACATTATAATTACCAATTACATGACCATAGTAACCTACATATGAAACCAAATAACACTTCAACATGTAAAACAATACTTAGGCAAAATACCAATTGGAACAATCCACACTTAATGGAAATGATAGTTTATAGCCAAAAATGTGAAAATGATTGTTTACAACTAAAAGCATGGAATTGATAACTTGAAACCAAAGACATTAAGTGACAATGTACAACTAAAATATTAATTTTTATGTTAAATTCCATACATATAAAAATTTCAAAACACAACCTAGGCTCATAATCCAAAATTCCACAAATTTCAACAACATCAATACTGTAGAGAATGACCATAGTAAACAATAGGGAAAAGTATAAAAAAATTTTAATTTAATCCAAAATGCCTCTAGACCCTTCCTAACATCTTAGCTTATCCTTAGAATCATGGGACATTGATGGAAAATTTTTTCAAAGTCTCAACATTGCCCATCTTCATAGGGGTAAATGCATAATAGCCTTAAAACCTTGATTTCATGCAACCCTATGGAAATGTCTGTAAAAAATCAACCATTTAACAAAATTTAATGATTCCATAGTTTTTGGAATTGTAAAACTATGAACTATAACCCCATGACAAGAAAACATAAAATTTATCAACTAATTTTTCAAAAAAATTTCAAAGTTGACCTAACCATGGTCATCCTAATTGAAACCCCATTTTGTTCAAGTTAATGAAAACACCCATTGGAAGTAGATTGTTCATCCAAATCTAATGATTTCACATCTATTAGAATACTTGAATCATGAACTAAACACCCATCCATGGAAACTTAAATTTAGAACAATTTATTATACAAAAAATACCAAATTTCCACTAGAAAACAACCAAAAAATGGAAAACCCACTTGACACAACCCAATGGAAACAACCATAAATAATTAACTATAAGGATAAATCAAGTGGTTCAATAATCTATTTGACCATAAGATAGTAGAAAATGACCCTATAGCCTTAGAAAATTAAAAAACATATTCATTTACTTAGAAAAAACTCACAAGTGACATTGTGTTTTTGGGTAGAAAAAGTAAAAAACCCATGGAATTTAGGAGAAATAGCATTTATTCCATGATGAAAAAAAAACATAAAATATAAGTAATGATAAAAAAATAAAGATGGCCTAAAATTACAATGGGATTTTTACAAAATTTCAAATAGACAAATACACAAGCCTAGATCTAAAAAATGGAATACATGACATAAATAGAATACATGGAATAAATTGGAAAAAAGGTAACATTGTGCACCTGGAATAAACTGTAGTAGAATCCTATCCAATCTTGGGATGGGAAAGGTGTGATAGGCCATGCATAGTTGCATCTACCTCCTCCAAGGAAGGGTTGTTCATAGGTGCCTTCCTCCTTGACATTCTAAAGAAGATTGGCAGAGAGAATGCTAGAAAACCTTGCAATTTGATAGTCTTGGTGTGACTATGTTGGCATTGGCGAGTGAAATGCTTATAACTATGCTGGGTTTGGAAATAGTGGTAGGCATAGGACTCTCAACTTGGATGCAATAGCAAGGAAGAATGAAAGCAATAATGATTTGTGGGGGATTGAACCATGAAAACCAAACTTAAGCCTAGGCATTCACCTTGGAACCTTAGTGATGAGTGGTGAGGTACCCCTACACTCAACTATACGAATACGAGCATTTCATGCATGATCCAGTCAAAATTCGTAGACGGGCTAGTTGTGGTATCTAGATAGTTAATCATTGATCGTAGTTCGCTTTCTTCCCACTTGGACTAGTATTTTCTTTGCCACATATGGTTTAGTCTAGAGTGGAGTGTATGATTTGATTTCTATACTAGTGCTACTCCTAGAGGCAATGGAAGGTAACTTTAATTTAACTAAGAGGTGTAGCAACTAAAAATGTTGGTGGCTAGAAACATTGAGAGGTCGCCAGTCGGATAGTCTTAACCCTGGATCTATGCGAGGGCCATGTTGGATTAAAAAAAATGGGATGTCCTGAATAGGTTGGTTGATTAGACAGGGACTTAATCGGTGTCACTAAATCTTTTACAAACATTTTATTTGAACACAATTCTTATAGCATAAAATAATGCAAAAAATTCTTATTGTGAGGAAGCGAAAATGATGTAAAATGCAATGATAAGCAGGAAAATACAGCGAACTAGAGTTAAGAAATGCACCACTTCAAGATTATGGCTTCACTTTGCCAAGGAAAATACAATAGGTTGCACAACAATGGGAAGCACAAAGATCTCAAAAGTACCTAGGATGTTCAAAGCAAGCTAAGAATGCACTTGAATGTGAACTTAAGAGCCAAGAATGCAAAAATGCCACAAGGCCAATAATGTTAGCTGAAACAAGGGGGTTTGTTTTGCCAAGAGCTAACAGAATGTGCTAACTACTCAAGTTTGCCAATCTTGCTAACCAACACGAATTTTGCCAAATGCTTGATTTTTCCAACACAAATTCTGCCAAAGCTAAATTTTTTGCCAACTTGCGAACAAAATTTGCCAACATAAATGCTCAAATTTATTAACAAATTGCCAACCCTTTAATTGTTACTCATCGGGGTATTTATAGGGCTAGGAGGACATAAGAGACGAGGCCTGGATGACATGTGTTTTGGACCCAGAAGGTGTTGACTTGTCCATGTTGCATGGACGTGCAAAGCTAATTGACGGTCCTACCACACTGCAATTACATTGTCAGAACTAGAGAAGTGTGCCAATGATGCAAACAAGGAGTGAAGTGCATTAATGTAGTGTAGCTGCCTACTATGCTATGCTATGTTGTGAAGCGTAGCATGTTGGCATAGCGTAGCTGCCTGCTACACTATGCTATGCTGTGAAGTGTAGCATGTTAGTGTAGCATAGCAACTTGCTACACTGTGTTATGCTATGCAGTGTAGCATAGTGTAGCCATCAGTTTAAGGAAGAATTTTGCATTGGAGCTAATTGCATATGCTGGAAGCATTTGAAGTGTTTTGACTAGTTCTACAAATTTTCTACGTTATGCTACGCTACATAGTGTAGCAGTTGGCCTTAACTACGATAATGTTGACAATCTGAAACCTTGGTTCTTTGCAATGTGAAGCTTTTGAACTTGCTGCTCCTGCATTTTGAGATGCCTTTTTTCATTCTTGCACAATTTCTATGTCGTGCTACACTATGTATCATAGCATAGCGTAGCAACCAACATAGTCTGCTTTTTGCTTAATCTGCTACTTCTCTAGTAAGAGAAACTTTGCTAAAGAACTTGGGGTTGAGCAAGGAAACTAGTTTTGAAGGCTGGAGGTGCTTACCGAGTGTAATTGAAATCACTAGGTAAGCTGGACCTTTTTGTCTTACTTTTGCTACTCTGTGCTATGCTACGTAGCATAGCACATCATAGCACTTTGTCTTGCAACAGTTCATAGTTGATTGTCTGAACGATTATCTTCCAAGGTCTACTATGCTACATAGCATAGCATAGCATAACAAACTTCTTAACTAGAAAACTTTCCAAACTATTTCGTGCATCCTGAGCACTACCAACAACTCCACATGTGGTTTCTGAGTAAATTGTCAATTGGATGAATTATCCAAGTGGGTAGGCTGGAGAGTCCATTGGACCTGTCAACACTGGGCATAGAAAACATGCCAAAATGGATAGTCTAAACTCAGAGCATCCATTTCCTACCAAATTATTGTGACACTACACTTGTGGAAATCCTTTGCCTAAATTCTAAGACCCTGGTAAAGCAAGAGAATTCCAGAATTTTAGGGTGTTTCATTGGTCCCTCTTTGTTGATGTCTGGAGAATGGACCTGAGAGATGTTGAAAAAGAATACAAAACATCACAAAAGACAAAATGTTAACATTGCTCTTCAATGATTACCAAGATGTCACTCAGCTATGCTTGAGAGTGTTACATTGGTTATGCAGGGAAAGGAAAAAGGCTAAATGTGGGGGAGGAGGCTCAGGAAAATGGTAAAGATGAAACTTAGCAGAATCCTTGGTCAGAGTGCTTGTGAGGGAGTTGTTTGCATGGTCATCCTTTCTTTCACTAACCTTTGACAGCTTATGTGCCATTTTTTAGGCACGTTTTTTTGCGAGAGCTTTGCTCTTTTATGCTTTTTCCTTTTTCTATTTTTCCTTTTACATTTGAAAACAACCTTTTTGTTGTAGGATAGATGTGTTTTTCCCAGGATGAGTTGTGTTACATCCACGTGGGGCTTTAACCAGCCTATAGATGCTTTCCATGCGGTGAGCTATGTTACCCGCATCATGGACTTTGTGGTTGAGCATATGGGAGGGCCTTACAGGTATCAGGAAAAGCTTGTAAAAGAGGTGAGAGAGTGGATTATGAGTGTAAGGAACTAGGCAAAGGAAGTAGAGGGGAAGGGTAGGATGTGCACTTCAAGTATCCAAGCTAGTCAAGACGAACACCTTGGAATGATGTAGTATCCTATTGCCACAGTGAAACACACCTTTGACCAACATCCCTCTATTATGCATCCTGCAAACACAATAGAAAGAAAACCAGGAGAAACAACCATGATGGAAAATGAAGGCAAAGTTCCTACTTGTTTTGGACGCTACTGGGGCTTTGAACATTATTGCTGAGACATGTGATGTCCAAACCAGAAAGGCCAGCAGTAGCTTTGATAGCATCTACATGGAGGAGCTAGCACCAAAGATGTTAGGAGTTGTTATGAATGCAGATGCTAAGGAATCCCTACCCAAGGAAAGAATTATTAGTTCAGCTATGAGATGGGCTACCCAATAGCTAAACATCTCTTGAGCTCAGGCACTATCAGGGGTTGGAGAATAGCAATATCATGGTTGGGCCACAATACTATTGGAACTCCAGCAGCAAGCGCTGACTAGGGAAGCTACTACCAAGGCAATGAGCCATGGTGATAGTAGGTCTAGAGGGTTAGTAGGATGTCATACGACATCTCCGGAGGATCAACAATCTGCCAAGAGTAGTGGCATCACATATGTTCCAGAGGGTGTTTTCTTGGCATCATGAACTGCATTCTAGAATTGCAACATCCCACCCTGTGTTGGCACTATGCACACTTACTTATTGTGTACTGGCATAGATGCATGCTAGGGACATGCTGCGAACCTAGTTTAATGTCCTGGTAGATCATGTTGTGCTGGTTTAAGGTCTCAGCGGACTGTGGTGCGCTAGTTTAAGGTCCTAGTAGACTGTTGTGCTAGTTTAGAGACGCAACAGACTACTGTGCTAGTTTATCATCGTAGTAGATGGTTATTGTGCTAGTTTAATGTCCTAGCAGACCATTGTGCTAGTTTATCATTGTAGCAGATGGTGGATAGGCCATTTTAACATTGTAGCGGATAGTCTGTGCTAGTTTATAGTCATAGCAGATTATCTATGTGCTAGTTTAAGGTCCTAACAGACCGTCTATGCTAGTTTAACATCGTGGAAGATTGTCTGTGCCAATTTATAGTCATAGTGGATTGTATGTGCTAGTTTTATGTCATAGCAGATGAGCTTTGCTAGTTTTACATTGTTGTGGATGTGCTTTTCTTACCTGTGCCAGTTTCATGTCGTAGTTGACGTTGGTGAAGCTTTGCTATTTTTACGTTGTAGCAGACAATTGCTTATCTGCTTCATGCATCAGATGTAGTACGGGTTGAGATATGAGTGATTCACTAGATTTGCAAACTCATTACCGTCTATGTCTACTAGCTTGAAGGCCTCGTTCCCAAAGGCTTTTGTGACCATATATGGACCTTCCTAGTTTGCTGAGAATTTGTTCATATGCTTACAGGCAGCCTTGAGAATGAGGTCTCCCTTCTGTATTGACCGTTGATGTGGATTTGCATGATGTTTTTACCATTGCTTGTTCTAATAATTCTCTATGCGACCTAGTGTTTGTGTACGCTCCTCCTCTATTGAGTTGAGGTTGATGATCCTTGATTCGTTGTTCAAGGCTTTGCTCACGACATTGGATAGGATCATCCAGAGTGATGGTACTTGCAATTCAAGAGGTAACACAACTTTAGATCCATAAATAAGACTATAATGTGTATTACCTATTGCGGTCCTACATGTCATCTTGTAAGCCCACAGTAGATAGAAGATTTGCTCATGCCATCGCCTCTTGCTATTATTAAGCATTTTCTTCAGCAAGTTGATGATGGACTTGTTTGTAGCCACTGCTTGTCCATTCACCTACGAGTAGTAAGGTGAGGAGAACGATTGCTTGATGCCAAGATTTCTATAGAAGGTTTAGGTTTCTACACTGCTGAACTATGGTCCATTGTCAGTCACAATAGCCATGGGAATCCCAAACCTTATCACGATGTTGTCCAAGATGAAGTGGCAAACTTGCTGAGATGTCGTCTTCTTCAGGGGAATAACTTCCACCCACTTAGCAAAATACTCAGTGGTGGTAATGATGAAGTTATGCCCTACGAAAGACTTAGGCGTGATAGGTCCTATGATGTCTAGTCCCCATCGCTAGAAAGGCCACGTGATCTACATCAAATGTAACTTTGTAGGTGAGACATGTATGAGATTTGCATATCTTTGGTACGTATCACACATCTTGACTTTGGCTAGGAAATCATGCTCCATGTGAGGCCAATAGTACCCTAGATGTTTGATTTTTGCATCCATAGCCCTAGGTGCTATCTTTCCACCACACAGTCCCTCATGTACTTCATTAATTACCTTCTATGCTTGCTCCTCATTCACACATGTCAACAATATCCCATCATAGGAATGTTTGCATAGGGCATTATCTCCCATAAGAACATATTGTCGAGCATGCTTATGGATTGCATCTCTTTAGGTAGATGTCAATCTGCTTAGGGGCTTTCCATGTTGCAGGTAGGTTTTAATGTTGGAGTACCACTCCTGGGTATCCATAGTGCTAACAGAGGCTACGTGTACCTCCTAAGTGATAGGCTCTATACACTTGGTAATCAAAGATAGCAAACTTACAAACATGTGTGATGGAACATTTAATGCTAAGGTGGCCAAAGCATATGATATAGTGTTTTCATTGCGTGGCACATGTTGAACATTCGTAGTTGCAAACTGTTTGAGCAAGGTTTTTGCTAGGTCACAATAGGGTTGCAAGTGTGTAGCTTTGCAAGCATAGACCTCGGTGATTTGATTCACAACAAGTTGTGAATCTCTGTGAATTACCAAGTGTTGTATGCATGATGCTTGGGTATCTAAGAGGCCCCTGAGTAACCCTTCGTATTGTGCTAAGTTGTTGGTACAAGGGAACACAAAATGATAAGAAAAAGGTTGCATGTCCCCAGAGGGGAAGGTAATGATGATAGCTGTACTACCCCCTCACGTGGTCAAGGTGTCGTTGAAATGTAAAGTAGCCTCAAGATATGGCGGGATAGTGTTGATAGTGCTAACATGCTTGTCTAGGAATTTGGGGTCTATGTTCACCTGGTCATCGACGAGTGAGGTCGTGAGTTGTGTTACTATAGCTTGACCTTTCGTCGATGATTGGCTCACATAGTGCAAATTGAATTTCACTGTTATTGCTTTCCACCGAGCTATCCTACTACTTTCATATAGATTTTTTGTGATAGCCTGAAGTATGTTGCTCTTGCAAATAATGTTAATCTTACTACAAAATAGGTAGTGTCTTCATGTTTTCAATGCAAACACTAAGGTAAGGTAGTTTAGTGTAGTGTTTTTCTATTTTAGAGCCTGCTTGACCTAAGTGAGAGTGTTTAAAATGTCCTGGCCACCCTCCTATTTATTTCCTTTTTCCTTTTCTATTCATCCCAAGAGATTAATTTCTTGAGGAGGGACAGTTTGGGGTCTGGGTTCAAACTCTTTTAGGCATGGTGGCGAAGACTGTGTGGGCATAGAAACATTCCCTTTCGACAATAAGGATGTATATGAATGGGATGAAGGTATAGTCTTTGAAGTACCTAGGATGGTACTTTCCCTCGATGTCTCACCTATGAAACGCACTTCTCATTTATTAGGATGAGAAGGCTGTGGAGCTATCTTATGCCGGGTGGGGGTAGTTGAATGACTTGCCCCCCTGATGACAAATGATGTTAATGCATGCGATGGTGCGATTTTGCTAATAGGTGGTGCAGGGGTGAATGCCTGGGGAATAGGTGATGCTTGGGTTGATTCCTAGGGAGGGATTCTTAAGACAAATGGCTGTTGTGGGCTTTTGTTAGCCATTGGTGGTACTGGTGTGCTACTCTGAGGCACATGGATGACAAACAACTATTGGGGCAGTTTAGGATTACTATCAATGCCTATGGTGTTGATAATGTAGTCGACATTATTGGAATTAAGGGGATCCATGTTGATGTGCAGGGATTGATTCTCAGGATGTAATGGGTTGCTTTCGTCTAGCACCAATTTTCCTTAATCAATCATCCTTTGGATGTCATCCTTCAATTCCATAAATTAATCTATGTCGTGACCACACTGTTGGTGGTAGTCACAGAACCTCTCTAGACTAAAACACTTAGGAACTAGGAGCTCATTAGGCAAGGCCAAGGAGGGGTTCCTAAGGAGCTCACAATACCATTGATGTTTCCTAGCTCACTCTTCTGACATCTTCTTATGTTGGATGTATCCCACTGCTAGTAATTACTTCAGAAGATCCAAAGGCTTGATAGGCAATGAGGTATACTTTGAGTGGTCCTTAGACTCAAAGTTTAGTTTAGGGGGTGCAGATGCCTCAGGTGTGGATGTGGAAGGTTAAGGTGCATTGCCCTATTTGGGCATGTAGTTAGTTTAGGTGCAACTAATTTTTTGTTATTTTTGTTACTATTGTTGGGTTTGGCTTCGGTGGCCACAACGGCCATTGTGGTTGTTACAACCTTACCCTTATCCTTGTCCTTCTTCTTGAAGGTGTTCTTGTATGCAACATAGGTTGGGTCTTTTCTTACCTCAGCCACATCCTGTATGCTCTTAGTCTAGGCGAAAGCCTGACTAAGGATGCTAGGAGTGAGATAGTATAGCTTAGACTTGATAAAGTCATTCACTGCACCCTTAAAAATGGCCAACAAATGGGCCTCCATGATAGGCTCACGGATCTCATTAAGGGTCGCATTCCAGTGTTGTATGAGCTTTTGGACTAGTTCTAGAGGATCCTGCTTCATGCTCATTAGTTGATCTAGTGTGGCTTTTGATCTCAAGTTGTATTTGAAATGCATCACAAATTGGGTCAGCAACTCCTCTAGAGTTAAGATGGAGGAGCGTGGTAGCACATGGTACTAATCCAAGGCTTTTTCAGTCAGGGACATGGTAAAGAAATAGATAATCATATGCAACCATTGTTGTAGAAGAAGGGACTCAGAACTAAATGTAATAAGATGTGCGTTGGGATCCCCCTCCCCATTGTATTTTGTGAACTCGGGGAGTGACATACCTAGGGGTAATGTTAATGTAGGGATTGTTGGGCTAATGGGATCATCCTGGTAGAAGTCCATGACTTGTACCATATCAAACCCAATAGCCTTGAGGCATCTTATTTCCTTAGTAAGGGTTTAGATAAGCTAGAATGCTTGATCCATACCCAGGGATGATGAAGATGGTTAGGGAACTACTGGAGCAGCTCCATCTATGGGGTGGTAGGGGCAACAATGTGGTCCATTGGTAGTGTCGTTGGGATGGCCCCTATGATCGGTGTTGTTTGTGGTGTCCACCAACTAGCAAGTGGTGGCGTTGGAGCAAAAATTGTGGGTTGAGCTACAGGATAGGCTACTTGTGTCACCAATGGAGCAGACCATAGTCCCATGCTAGCTTGTATCGTTTACGAGGCTTGGTAGGTCTGATGGCAAACATAGTGAGACATCTGTGATGGTAGCATAGTAGGAGGAGAAGGGAATGGGATCCACCATGTGGATGGGCCTAGGCTTGCCACTGATAGTTAGATAGATGTAAACTTAGGAATGGAAGCAAAAGTTGCATATGACTACAAAGTAGGTATAGTGTGAATGTAGGGCAGGGTAGCTATGATTGGTGTATGTTGTGAAGCAAAAAAGGATTGATGAATAGTTTGTGGAGGAGTAGTGACTGAGGTTGAAATAGGAACGTAGGCATGTTGATATGCCAAGGGCGTGGTATGGCTACCCATTGTAGGTAAAATCATAGGCTGCAATGGTGCAGCTATGATCCTAAAGGGAGTAGCGATAGACAAGGGGTTGTTCTAGAAGGACTGGGTAGGAGGGATGGTGGCAGGGTTGGTTTGACCTCCCTCATTAGATTGGGAATCCAGTTCCTCCTGTCTATCCTAGAAAGCCTCATCCTAGTGAGATGCTATGTCTTGCACCTCACTAGGCCTAGATAACTGTATTAGCTACTCTAGGATCCACTAATGCGATTGCTTCAAAGGAAAAGAAGCATCAGGAGTGGGAGTGAACTCCCTCCCATCACAGTAAGTGAACTCGAAGTTACGCTTCTCTTTGAGTTCTTGTGCATCTATGGGAAGATTTGCCTGCACCTTAGCATAGAGAAAGTTGTATCATTCGTATTTTTGGGTCAAATCCTCAGGTCCTCGATTTTGGATCTTGAGGGATTAATGTGGCTCCAGCACTAGGCTAGGTGGTTGTTCGGTGCCTGTAGTGACTTGGATCAGGACAGGCACGTTGAGATTAGTGGTAGCAAGATAAGTAGCCAAAGAAGTCATTGTTGTAAGGCTAAAAGGATTGCAAACAAGGGAAACAAGGAGATCTAGAGGTGATCTAAGGCTTTATGTCCTGCAGGGTTCTAGAAGAACCATTGAAGTAACTGATCTATACCACATGATGCGTAAACAATAGCAAAAGGGTATCAAGTTTATGCTAGTGCATGTTGGGGTACAGAATGCATACAAGACTACCATAAAACACATAAAGGGCACCAAAAGGCCCTCCTTCTAATTCCAAAAAACTATAGTGATCGAAAACATCGATAGTTGGAAACACCAAGAGGTCATCGATCGGACAGTCTTAACCCCAGATCCACATGAGGGTCATGCTGGTTTAAACGGAAATGGGGTGCCCTAAATGGTCTGGTCGATTAGACAGGGACTTAATTGGTGTCACTAAACCTTTTGCAAATGTTTGATTTGAAAAAAATTCTTATAACGTAAAATAATGTAAATAATGCTTAATGTAAGGAAGCAAAAATGATGTAAAATGCAATGATAAGTAGGAAAATAAAGCGAACTAGAGTTAAGAAATACACCACTTTAAGATTATGGCTTTACTTTGCCAAGGTGAATACAATAGGTTGTGCAACAACGGGAAGCACAGAGATCTCAAATGTACCTAGGATGTTCAAAGCAAGCTAAGAATGTGCTTGAATGTGGACTTAAGAGGCAACAATGCAAAAATGCCACAAGGCCCACTATGTTAGTTGAAATAGGAAGGTTTTTTTTGCCAACTACTAATAGAATGTGCTAACTACTCAAGTTTTCCAATCTTGCTAACCAACACGAATTTTTTCAACTACCTGATTTTTCCAACACAAATTTTGCCAAAGCTAAATTTTTTGCCAACTCGCCAACAAAATTTTCCAACATAAATGCTCAAATTTGCTAACAAAATGTCAACCCTTTGAGAATTGCTCATTAGGGTATTTATAGGGCCAAGAGGACATGAGAAACAAGGCCTAGATGACACATGTCTTGGACCCACAAGGTGTTGACGTGTCCATGCTGCATGGACATGCAAAGCTGATTGATGGTCCTGCCATGTTGCAATTACGCTATCAAAACAGAGAAGTGTGCCAACGATGCAGACAAGGAGTGAAGCACATTGATGTAGCATAGATGCCTACTACGATGTGCTATGCTATGAAGCGTAGCATGTTGGTGTAGCATAATAGCTTTCTACGCTATGTTATGCTATGCAGCGTAGTGTAGCATAGCATAGCCACCAATTTCAGGAAGAAGTTTGCGTTGGAGATAATTGCATGTGCTAGAAGCCTTTGAAGTGTTTTGACTAGTTCTGCATGTTTGCTACACTATGCTATGCTATGTAGTGTAGCCTAGCATAGCAGTTAGCCTTAACTATGATAATGCTGACAATTTGCAACCTTTTTTCTTTGTAATGTAAACCTTTTGAACTTTTTGATCCTACATTTTGAGATACCTTTTGTCATTCTTGCACAATTGCTACATTCTGCTATGCTATGTAGCGTAGCACAGCATAGCAACCAACATAGCCTATGTTTTTCATAATCTACTACTTTTCTAGTAAGAGAAGCTTCATTGAAGAACTTGGAGTTGAGCAAGGCAATTGGTTTTGAAGACCAAAGGTGCTTACTGAGTGCAATTGGAATCACTCAGTAAGCTAGACCTTTCTGTCTTGCTTTTGCTATGCTATTCCATGCTATGTAGCATAGCATAGTGTAGCACTTTGTCTTGTAATAGTTCATAGTTGATTTTTTGAACGACTATCTTTCGAGGTCTACTATGCTACATAGCATTGTGTAGCATAGAAAAATTCTTGACTAGAAAACTTGCCAAACTATTTCACGCATCTTGAGCACTGCCGACAACTCCACATGTGGTTTCTGAGTAAATTTTTCAGCTAGATGAATTGTCTAGGTGGGAAGGCTGGAGAGTTCATCAGACCTATCAACATTGGGCATAGAAAACTTGCCAAACTAGATATTTTGAACTCAGAGCATCCATTTCTTGCAAAATTGTCATGATGATGCACTTGTGGAAATCCTTTGCTTGAATTCTGAGACCTTGGTTAAGTAAGATGATCCCAAAATTTTAGGGTATTTCATGAGGGAAAATGGAGAGAGAATATAAGCTAGCCTAAGTGTGATGAGCATCTGTTCCTTAATCATCTGTACACATCTTGGACCTTGTGCATGACTACCACTAGGATTACCAAGCGCATGGCCTAGGTACACTACTGGGATACCAAGTAGTCACACTTGAATGCTCATGATTAAGTTGTACTCATTCCATATTTAAAGAGTTTAGGATGAAGAGATATTAACTACGAAAGTAATAAATAACAAGAACAATTAAATAATTAAACTAAGTGAATGTTGCAATGATGAAGTAATCTTGATCTTTATTTTCAGTCATGTGCATGTCCAAGTATGTCACACTCAAATAAAGATTTTGTACAATTACAATCATCACACTATGGGCATGCACTAGGATAGAGGGTTGAGAGGAAAAAAATGACAAAAGACTCTACTCTAACACTAAACTAACTACTACTTTCCCATGTGTCCCATAGTGTATTTATAGGCTCACATAGGAATCACGATATCGTAGATCTGATATTGTGAGCCAGGCCGCGATATCATGTACATGCTATTGCATACATGATATCGTGGTCTAATGAATCATGATTCATCATACCCCCACAACTGAATGAAAACTTGTCCTCAAGTCAAAAAAAAATGAGAACAATCCCCATTGATTACATAGTGGATAGGTATGGGATTATTAATTGATTGGGAATTCATTCATATGGTAGTGGGAAATTGAATACAATAAAATTGGGTCATGAACACAAAAAGTACAAAATTTTTTGGAACTCATGTGGTTCTACGTGGTGGTGGCTCCTCCATGGATCACTTCCCCTTGTCTTGTGCTCCATATTTTGGAATTTGATGGCTTTGCAATAATGCCTAGAGCTTTTCCTCTTTATTTATAGGGTCTTGTGTCATCCATGTTGATACTCCAATGTTTGACGGAGTCAACACCTCCCATGGACATGGTAGTTGTGAGAACATTTGATTTGCTTTAACATACCATGCTGCAAACAACTATCATTCCTTCTTGTAGGCTCTAGATTTGTTCTTGTATTGCTGGAAATATATAAGCCATTGAGCCAAGTTCCCTGTGACATCTTTTTGGCCTTGGTATCTAGTCTTAACCACCTCTAGTTTAGAATTTGTGACTTATAGCTTCTGCAACGTTTTCTTACACTCCACAAATTTTGCTTCATATTTGGAATAGGTGGTAGCTACCTGCTTCTCGAGCATTTTTTTGTCAACATGGCTAGATCGGCATACCATAGGTTTGCCAATTCCATGTACTCTGTGAGATCTTGAATCTGCAGGTCCCAACTTTTAAGCTCTATTTGGTGGAAAAATGCATATGTGTCCAATATGGCCCACCAATTAGT
This sequence comes from Gnetum montanum, assembly GCA_015680685.1. NCBI lineage: Eukaryota > Viridiplantae > Streptophyta > Gnetopsida > Gnetales > Gnetaceae > Gnetum > Gnetum montanum. Next base: position 204,655 of record MNCI01038293.1, on the reverse strand, counting down.
ATGTTGAGCATTGAAAGTGTTGATGTGGGCCTTGGCCATATGGATCTCCTTTTCTATGACTTACTTGTACATCCCCACCTAGTCTCTGAAGTGCTCCTTTAATTTTTCATGCCGCTTGGGCTCATTTTACCACGTGCTTATTTCAATGGCCATCTTCTGACTAATTGCGTGTACCTCCTCCATTGAGAGGGTTTAATTTTGTCTGGCCAAATGGTTCATGTTTTGGTTGATCCTAACCAAGTATTGTCATAATTGCTGAAATTTTTTGTTGAGAAAATTCTTATATTTCTCTACAATGGTCAACCAAAGATTATCAGCAGCAAGCTATTTATTCTCTTCTTGTAAGGCTCTGAGTGCCTTGGCATATGTGTATGTTTATGCTTGTGCCTTGGAAGCATCATAGTTGGCCTTCTTCTTCTCCTCCACCACTCCTTATTGTTCACCAATAGTTTATTAAGTTGCTCCATCTTGAAAGTGTCCAGCTGGTTTGGGGAACAAACTGAGATGGGTCTCGCTATGTAGCTTGCAGGGCAACAAGCCTTTCGTGGAGCCTTTTCAACTCTATTTTTGTGTGCTTGACCCTAGTCTCTATCATAACCAACTTTTCTTTGATGAAGATCAGGTTTGATTGCACTACCATGAAATATTATAGGATGTTGAACAAGGACACCATTACTTGTCCTATCTGCAGCAATCGATCAAGGACATCCTCATGCTCGGTAGGAGTCATTGAGGGATCGGCTAGAGTTTGAGCATCCTGTGCTCCTATGAAATCAACGGGTGGTAAAATAGGGGTGTTGAAAGATTCTTTGATGTGGTCCATGATGAATTTTGTGGCTTCTTCTACATCTTGGTGCTACATGACCACCACTATGGCCTATTCACCCATTTCCAATTACACCTAGAAAAAAGTAGTGTTCCTTGAAATCTATTGTGACCAATGAGTCTCCACTCCTCCTATTTGAATGGCGACCTTGCCTCATGCGTGATCAATAGAAATTTTGGAACATACAGTGTTGTCTATGACATATAAGAGATTAGCATCATCACGACTTTCCCAACTAACCATCTCAGTGATGGCCTTGAGATGGCTCATCGACGGTCGATAATCCTGTAGTGGTGGTGATAGTTGGTCTCGCTGGCTCGTGCTGGGCCTTGCTTGTTGTTGACTAGGCCCTATGCTTGGGATTTGTCTAGGCCCTATAGTTTGAGTTGCAGTGGGCCCCACCATTTGTTCTTGCTTTGGCTTTAATGTCTCACAAGCACTTTTCCTTGGGGCCAGGGGATTTAGTAGTTTGGAAAATGAAGCATTTTGGTCTCTTCTGGGAATGTCATTGGTGTACTACAAAATACCAGCATGTTTACATAGCTTCCTAATGAGATAAGGGAAGGGAAATGTGAACTTCCCTATCTTACATTCTTCAAACTATCTCAAGATCTCCATGAGATATAGATGAGGAAGGTTAGCATTAGCCTTTCCCATCAATATCGCACTTCCTCTTGCCACATACATTGAGATTCTTTTTAATCCTCTCATGGGGAAGATGTGATAAGTGCCAATCTTGAAGTATATCCTTTCTTCTAGCATCAACTCTCCATATGTCTTGTCCTCTTTGTCATACTCCCTGTCCAACCAAACATTTTTTGCATCTGCATTGGAGTGAGTGGATAGGTGAGAAACTTTTGGCCCTATATTTGGAAGGTTCAACACTTCCACGATGGCCTTGGTAGAAAAATCTATAGACACACCACAAATGTCAACTGTGGTGCCTTCTTCCTTATTGTGCCAAAATTGGTACATTTCTCCTAAGTACTAGGTACCACTTCAAAGAGGATAGGCCATAATGAAGACCGTTTGAGTTGGTCCCTAATAGCCTTAGGAGAGAATTCCATGAAAACTCCAAATTTTAATTTCATGATCATAGCTACTAACGTGGACCTTTCTTGGATAGCTTGGATACACTTTAGGGACAACGTGAGGTGTTGTCCCTATTCAAGTGCTTTAGCAGCTCCTCCTTCCACCTGTCCTGACTACACAGTAGCAAGAATATCTTGATGGATGCTAAATGATTGCGCCTCCTACTCTGCATGTTGTTTAGGAGACACTTATCCTCTACCTCTCTTAGGTCACTTGGACACACCTTGAGAGGATCATTCTTGTTGTCCATATTTAGGGACCATCTGCAATCACATGAGGCTAACCGTTAGTAAGGTTGTTTACAAAATTTAAGTTATACCTTACTTCTTCCTTTACAAATTCGTTTCTTATTTTGTGTGATCCAGAGTTAGAAAATCTTATGGAAATGTCCCCTAAAAGTTTTAATATTGGGTCCCTTAATTTGATTAGGTGGCTTTAAAATTTAATTTCCTTGTGTAGGTGAGGAGATAAGATTATTTTTGGCACATGTTAATCATCCTTTTTTGTAATCAATTAACCTTTATAGTATCCTTCAGACGATGATGAATTCCAAAAAAAATTATACGTAATTTGAAGTGTGCCCCTCCCCCATGACTATGTTGAACCCTCTAGGTTCAATTAGGTTCTTTTGAAATAAAAATCAGAGCACTAGCAAGTAAGTTATGGCTATTGGAACAAGAGGTGCACAAGTTATGAGTCATAGAAGAAAATTTAAAAAATTCCCCCACTTGAATAGTTGAAAACAATGTTGACATGCATCAGGGGGGTCCATATATATAGTTTTTCATGACGTGACATCATGTACATGATAGTGCTACTGTGATATTGCATTAGACGCAATATTGTGGCTTATCTAAAGTAGGGCACTTAGAAAAATTGATAAATTTTTGAAATTCTAAACTTAGAAATTAAGGAGTTGAAGTTGTTGTAAAAGGTCCAAGGTAATATTAAATAGTTCTAAAGGCACCAAAAAATATAATGGTGTAGAATCTGAAAATGGAATGCATGAATCAGATGAGGAGAAAGGACATGTGTCGGTTCATAGGAACATTTGAACTAGAAGGATAATGAGGGAAAGAGTATTGTAATTATTGGAGGGTATGAAATGATGTGATGGTGATGTTTTGTGAGTGTAGATTACAAGGGTTACACAAGTGGATCCTCCCCAAAGTAGGTTCCAACCTATAATGCCCTTGCGTAACCACACCTTAAAATTTTTATAGGCACTAGAAGGGTTAAATAGAATCTACACCGATGCAACAAAACATACACATGTAGATACCACCGTGAAGAGGTAGGAATTTCATGCTACACAAGACACAAATCAAAAATTCATGGACAACGAGATGAGGTGAATTTGTAGAAGGGATTGTAGAGATTGGGACATGAGGTAATTGGCCTAGGGCACAATGAATCCTTAGTTGTAAGGCATGATTAATGTGTCATTAACCTGTCGCTCAATAATTAGGACCAAGTCCATTTCTCTGATAAGTGACATTGCATTATTTCATCCCAATGATAAACAACAATGAGAGCATCATAAGGGAAAGGCATACAATCACTTGATGTTTTGTACAAGGGAGGAGTGCTTTTTCTTTATGGTACTTCTTTTTTCTCTCTCTCTCTCTTCTTTGAATGAATGCTTAAGCCAAGGAAGCTACCTACCTTCAGGCATGGGTGCATGTATTTCTAGTGGGACCCCCTAGAATAGCATTGAGTTTCCTTGATTGATTTTCTTTTGATTACTCTTACTCCCATTTTTCATTAGATCTACAAGGATCTTAGTACAACCAAGCTACATGATAACTCCTACAGATGTCACCAAAGAGAATGAACAAGTCCCCTTGATGTCACATCCTTGGCCATTCCTACTTAGTCCATCCTGCTTTGCTCTGGGTATAATAAACACAAGGTTACTTTAAGTTTTAATGATTAGGAATATCATTATATCCAAGGTAGAACCTCTTATTAATGGAATGGGTAGGTAGATGTAGTGGGCTTGCTGTTCAAGTAATTAGTCACCTAAGACTTGATAGTAGAGAACAACACCTCAACCAATGAGTCACATGAGTGCTTTATTCATAGATGAGATTACTCATAAAAAGATAAAAAGACAAAAAGATAAAGCAAAAAATTAAAAGGTGAAAACCTAAAAAACAAAAATTTAAAAAATTAAAGAAACATAGAAAATTTATTAATTCTACTATTGTTAGAATGGAGGATACCCCTCATAGCTAAACAGTCGAGCATGGCTAGAATTAATAAATGGAAAGTTTAGATCCAAGAATTTTGGAAACATTGGAGTCCAGTTATATCCAAACCATTGGGTGTCTTTTGAGGTGGTGATAGGAATATTCTCAAATTGGGGTTCACACACTTGATTTTAGTTGGCATAGTGGGGTAGATTATAAGATGTGGTCATGTGATAAGTAGCTAACCCACTATGGCACCCGTGATTGTAAGATGGTATTTAAGGATTAATTTGTCTCCCTACATGGCTAGATTCATTGGGCCACATGGTTGTTAGAGTATTGATTGGTGGTCCTAATAAGGTAACATGAGGCGTTGGGTTTGAAGAGGAAGATGCACCATAGTGTTGAACTTGTGCTGAGTTGGAGGATGCAATGGTTTCAAAACTAAGGTGTTCCTTTCAATGGTTATGTCTAAAGAATGGATTCCTTTAGTGTGGTGGGTTTCCACTACTGTTGTTAGTATTAGCACAAGTAACGTTCATGGGTTGATGCTACGGTGCAAACCCTTCAGGTACAATTGGTGACGATGTAGAAGGAGGTGAAGGATGAGAATATTGTTACTGAGGAAAAGTGTAAGGTACATGAGGTGGTGACCTTGGTGGAGAAGGTATGAGTGGATAGTATTCTAGAGAATGATAATGATGAGGTGAAGTAGAGGATGATGATATGATTGGAGAAATTGGATGTTGAACATAGTAAGCATTTGGTGTTGGGATAGACAAAGGATATGGTCGAGTTGGTGATGGCTTCCCCCACGACTTGGGCTTTTGCCATTATGGTTGAACCTAATATTTCTATAAGAAATATAGATGTAGCATTCCTCTCCAATGCTCATGTAAATGTGACAAGATTGGGCATTGGCCTTTGGGGGTGATCGTACAGAAAAGCATTACATTGATACATATGATTGGCAGCTGAGCTCCTATTCTTATTATCTTCTACCATTTGTTCTAATTGTTGCATGGTGTCCTATCCTATTTCTTGATTTGACATAACTATGCCTCTACTATTGTTAGCATATTATCCATATTTTCCATGCACCCACTCCATCATCTTATTAATCTTTGCCATGATTTCATCTACTGATTGTTGCATTGGCAAAGGTAGAAATGGTTGCACTTCCTCAAGGTGAGTTTATTTCTCCTATTTATGGTTATGGAACTTTTCTAATTCAAGATTTTGGTCCTATTAAGAGTTTTTAACATTCTCCCATTTAGCCATTTATCCTTCTTCTTTTTCTACCTACTTAATAAGCTCTTGAACTTGATGGGTTCAAAGTTCATAAAGTTGACCTCGGGCATACATCTATAGGGTCTCCCTTGTTTCATTATAGAGCCCATCTATGATGTGATACATTAGCCTCTCCTTGAAGAAACCATGGCCTAGGCAGTTGTTTAATAGTGCATAATATCTTTCTAAGGCCATGTCCAAGGGTTCATGTTGCTCTTGTTTCCATTATTGGATTTTTCTCCTCAAGGTCAACACTCTCGCATAGGTTTGATATCATTCAGTAAAGAGTTCTACCATTGTTGGCCAACTACAGATTGAATTTGGTTTTAATGATCTATATCAAAATTTTGCTTGGCCAACGAGTGTCATAGGAAAGAGCTTAAGTTTTTTCCACCCATTATCACTAGTATTCCATACACAGGCATCACAGAAGGCTTGTAGATGATGTTGCGGATCTAAATCATAACTTTTAGAAAACTTAGAAAAGTTGTTTAAGTCAAGCCTAGGTAGACAACTTTCCTTGCTATGCTTGCAGGATATTTGAATGGTCTCTTGTATAGGCATTAGGCTCTTAGTAGCTAGTAGGGATTCATCATCACTAAGTGGCTATGAGTTTATGCGTTGGAATGATGTTATCCTTGTTCATGTTGGCATTCTCGATTTTCTTTGTCAGCTCAATTTTTAGTTCTATGCCAATCCCTTGAAAGATAGTCATCTATGTCACAATTTGACATTGAAGGAGTAGAGGAAGAGAGGGAATTATAAAACTCATTATGAGTTTTTTAAGTCTTCCAATCATCCCCAAATAAGTTCTTATTAGTTGTTGAGAAGGTCCTAGGCCTTTTGGTCCTCCTCGTTCTATGGGATGTCTCATCCTTACTAGAGGTGTCAAAGTTGGATGAAGAAAGTCTTTGAGTATTTTTGGGGTGTTCATGAACTTAGGGGACTCTTGCATAAGGTTTATTACTCAAAATTTTATCTTCATCATCATATAACTTGTTGGTTCTCCAATGAATTACCTTACTCATTGTTGCATTTTCAGAGTCTTGTGAGAAATACATTGTTGTGGGTGGTGTGAGACTTAATTGAATTGAATTTAATTTATTTTCTAAAAGATATATTGTTAATACTTTGTTACAGTGATCTTGTATGATATAACTAATCTAGATAACTAGCACTGTCCTTGGCAATGGTGCCAATGATGATTGACGAGGTACCCCTACACTCAACCATACGAATACAAGCATTTCACGTGAACTCCATAGATAGGCTAGTTGTGGTATCTAGATAGTTACTCATTGATTGTAGTTCACTATCTTCCCACATGGACTAGTATTTGCTTTGTCACATATGGTTTAGTCTATAGTGAGGTGTATGATATGATTTCTATCCCAGTGCTACTCCTAGAGGTAATGGAAGGTAACTTTAATTTAACTAAGAGGGAAAAGGGAGAGAGAATCTAAGCTAGCCTAAGTGCGATGAGCATCTATTCCTTAATCATCTATATACATATTGGAGCTTGTGCATGACTACCACTAGGATTACCAAGTGCATGGCCTAGGTACACTACTCGGATACCAAGTAGTCACACTTGAATGTTCATGATTAAGTCATACTCATTCTACATTTAAGGAGTTTAGGGTGAAGAGATATTAACTATAAAATAAATAAATAACAATAATAATTAAATAATTAAACTAAATGAATGCTACAATGATGAAGTAATCTCGATCTTTATTTCTAGTCATGCGCATGTCCAAGTACATCACACTCGAATAAAGGTACTATACAATTACAATCATCACACTGCGGGCATGCATTGGGAGAGAGAGTTGAGAGGAAAAAATGACAAAATATTCTACTCTAACACTAAACTGACTACTACTTTCCCATGTGTCCCATTGTGTATTTATAGGTTCACACGGGAACCGTGATATCACGCATCGGATATCAAGAGCTAGGCCATGATATCACGTAGTTGATATCACGTACGTGATATTGCGGGTGCGATATCATGGTCTAATGAATCACAATTCATCACTTAGTTTCCATATGCAACTCCAACTTAACTTAGTAATTGAAATTAGAAGGTTAGACTATGCTGGGTATGAGAGATCTATTCCATGTCAAACCTGTTAAATCCATGTGGGCCTCACTAGGCGCTGGAAAAAAAAGCCTATTCCATGACTATGCTAGAATTTTAGGCTTCTAGGCTTAACTACACTCGGAGAAACCTTAGAATATATGAAAAATTCCATCCACTCAAAAAACCCAATCCTAGGTACTCCATCCTTATCAAAAAACTTCATAATCAAGTTGGACAAGGAAGTGTTGACATTGGTATAAACTGAGTTGCCAAAAAACCACAAAATTCATCTAAAAATTGGTTTTTCATGTGATTATGCTTACTTGGAGCTAGACTACATTGGCCCAGCATAGTCTAATGGGATATGAGGCATTTCCCTACTTCCCAACAACCCATCCATTCTAATCATGAACCCATGGAACCCTATACCCAAATCAGCAACTAGGAGTTGGAATTGGTAGTTACCACGCACCCAAATGGCATCAAATCTTGTTGTAGACAAGACTCTTAGTGTGACTATGCTTGGTAATAGCATGACCACACTAGCCCAGCATAGTCCAAGATGGAATAGATCATTCCTAGCCCATCTAGCCTCTAATTGACTCCAAATCTCCATACCATATTCCCAAACCCTAGCCAAAGTTCATAATAGCCTTAAAACTTGGTCAAACTAATAAAATAGTGTTACAAACTAGATACAACCCATGACTACATAATTGGGAGGTTGTGACTACACTAGCCCAATGTAGTCATAGGGTTTAGGGATAACATTAATAATAGAAACAATGCTATACCTACAAAACTTCATCTTAGACCCTCCACACCTCCCTAAGACCTCCATTGATCTTATAATATTGACTAATTTCCCAAAAACCCTATAAAAATCCATGAAAATTCATTTCCCAAGTATGAATAACGTTGAAATAAGGTGACCATGTTAGGCCAATGTAGTCATTGGTGGTGCCTAGCATAGTCCAATCAAAACACATAAATGAATCATTTTCAAGTCCAAATCCACAGCTAGAGACCTTAGGAACATGTCAAACTACATATAGAAGAAACATTTGGCCATTTCCTACTTCAAAACCCATTTTCCAAAGGTGACTACATTGGGCCAGTGTAGTCATTGGTGGTTCCTAGTGTAGTCCACTAAGGAAGCTTGAAATAAGTCATTTCCCAATTAAACGCACTTCTCAAGAATCCAAAAACCTAGTAGACTTGAAACCCAAGATAAAGCTTACCACTTTTCCCATTTTTGGCTTTTTCCAACTTCAACTATACTAGGAATGGTGTGGCTACACTAAGTCAACATAGTCACTAAGGCTACCTAGCATAGTCAACATGTTGGAGCCAAAAATAAGTCAAATCCAACCATGAGAACATCATTTTCAACTATAGGATCTTACTAGAGCATATTGGAACCATCAAACTTGGGAGTTAGCCAAAACTCATTATTTTTCATGCCAAATCTCATGACTATGCTAGAAACCTGCATGACTATGTTGGGCTAGTGTAGTCACTAGTGTAACCCAGTGTAGTCAACATGGAAAAGCTCAAAACATCTCAAAAATAGCCAAAATTGACCCATAGAAAGACCTATAACCTTTTCAAAGCATCCTAAGACCTTGAAACCTTGAGAAATGAGTCAAAATACATCATTTTTAATCCCAAACATTTTAACTATGTTGGGGATTGCATGTAGCGTAGTCAAGAGGTATTTGGCCATTCCAACACCAAGGAAAGCAACAAAACTGACAACTTTGTTACTAAATCCCTAGCCATTAGCACTAGTGACCTTGGAAGTCCATTAGCATGATTGATTGTACCTTAAAACTTATTTCCTATCTAGGACTATGTTGGGAAGGCCTATGAGTACACCCAATGTAGTCATAGTAGGAACCCATTTTGTGGCAACATCAACCAATAGTATACCACTCAAAATATCTCAAAAATGACTTAGAAATTCCAAAACCATGTTCTAACCCATACAATTGTAATTCCACTTCATTTTAGCCTTGAAAACACCAAAATTCACATGACTATGCTAGCACCATGCATGACTATGTTGGCCCTGTGTATTTAAATGGAAAATCCCATAAAACCCACTTCTATTGTCCAAATTTGATATTCAAATAGTCAATTCAATCCTCCAATGATCCTGCACTAACCTAGGAAGCTAACAAAGCACTAATCCCAACCCAAAAACCCTATGAAGCCATTTATTCCATGTGACTATGTTGGATCCTACCATGGCTACACTGGCCAAGTGTAGTTACGAATGGAAACATGTTTTTCAATCTTATGGGAGGTGGAAATAGTGTCAAAACTTGTAAATATTTAGTAGCAACTCCCTGCTCTAGTTCTTTGGATCATAAAGAGTTGAAAAGTGATCATACTAAGCTTGGGAAAGTTCCCATGAGTGTTGACTATGCTAGGGAATGCAAGACTACACTAGGCCAATGTAGCACTAGTGGAGCCTAGCGTAGTGATAAGGAAAAATGCCAAGTTTGCCTCAACATCCCTGGAACAACCCCTAGATGTGTCCAAACTTCTCTAGCAACCTTGTAGCCCTATACCATGGCCTGGTAAGGCCTAAAACTAGCAATATCTAATCTTTTTTACCTAGTATTTAATAATTTTTATCACATGTATTCCATTCTAATGGATTTGACCTCATTTCATGGTGTTTTGACTTGTTTTGATATTTTGATGCATTTTGACATTCATTACTATTAATTAACCTCATCTAGCCTCTAAATCAAGTTAGTTTCATCACACTTATCTTTTTTTCCTCTATTATGACCTCATTTGATCCTAGTTTAGCCTTGATTGATGTTAAGTGATGGGGTTTGACCATCTTTGATCATAATTTAACACCATGTAGCCATAGCCTACCAAGGCCTTAAACTAGCAAAAGTCTAACTTTATTTTTCATTTTTGACCTTACCTTCCATATTTTAAGGGTTTTTCAACTTGTTTTGGCCTTTTTTTATCTTTATTCCATCTCATTTATTGTCACCTACATCCCATAGCCTTGGTTGATCTTCTTTGACATTAGGATAGCATGTGTTTACATATTTACTAAGGTATTTTATATCATTTTAGCATTATTTACTCATTTTTACTTAGGTTCCACTTAATGTGCTTATGGTTGATATGCGAGATTGGAGTATGAACACCTGGAAGTAAATCACCTTACCATTGAACCTAAGTGGATCCTATGAAAATTTTGAATAGTATATTGATCTAATTGCCTAGATCTCAAGCCTAAGAGTCTTATAGATTACATAGATTCTATAGAGAAACCTCTAGAATGGTGTGAAAACCTAGTTAAAATCCTTAACCTTGAGGGTGGCAACCTTACTAAAGACTATCCAGTTGAGGTTCCTATCATGACACATAGTGGTAAGGAGAAAACACTAAAACTAAGTTTCTCATTAGAATCTCAATAGGCTGAAGACATCACCAAGGTCCTACAAGACAACATTAAGGTATTTGCCTAGTCATATGAGGATATGTCAAGTCTAGATCCATGTTTAGTCCAACATAACATCATATTTAATCATAGCATTAGACTAATTAAGTAAAAGGTTCATAATATTAAACCAAATTTGGCTTTAGCAATTCATGATAAAATCACAAAACTATACCAAGTTGGTTTCATTAGGGCTATTGATTACATAAAATGGGTATCCAATATAGTGGTAGTCCCTATAAAAAATGGAAGTATTTGTATTTGCATAGATTTCTGAGACCTAAATAAGGCAACTATCAAAGATGATTTTCCTTTGCCTAGTTATGATCAACTTATCAATACTATAGTTGGACATACCTAATTATCCTTTATGGATTGGTTCTTGAGATACTACCAAATTAGGATTATCTTAGAGCATCAACTCAGTACAACCTTCATGACCCCTTGGAGTACCTTTTGTTATACCATGATGCCCTTTGACATAAAGAACATAGGAGGAATCTACCAAAGAGCTTTAACATATATCCTTAGTGATCACATGCTTGATTTGCTTAACGATTATGTGGATGATATAGCTATTAAGTGCAAAGTGGTTGATGACCATACACATTACCTTGACCTTGTACTTAAATGATGTCTTAAATATGAGCTTAGGTTTAATCCTAAAAAGTGTGTCTTTGGCATCAAAATTAGTAAGATTCTTGGCTTTGTAGTATCTGAAGTAGGAATATGAGTTAATCCTAATAAGGTTTAAGGCCATATCCAACTTGGTAGCATCAACTAATATTAATTAGCTTCAAGGATTTCAAGGAAGATTGCAATTTATCTATAGGTTCATCACTAGGCTTATGGATAAGTTTCAACCCATGCAACACTTTCTTAAGAAAGGAGTTCACTATGAGTGGATAGATCAATGCCAAGAAGCCTTTGAAAACCTTAAGCAAGAGTTGGCACAACTACCGATTGTCTATTCTTCACAAGAGGATAAACCATTTAACATTTACCTTGCTATCTATAATGCATCCATTTCCTCTCTACTTTGTCAAAAGAGAGATGATGGAGGGAAGTTACCCATATACTACTTAAGCCATGCATTAGTATCCCATGAGACATGATACACTAAAGTGGATAATTATTGTCTAGCCCTAGTCTTTTCATTGAAGAAGTGGAGACACTACCTCTTTAGGAAACAAGTCAATGTCATTTGCAAAGATAATGTGCTTAGAGCCATAATGACCAACATCGATGAGAGTAGTCAAATAGCTTGTTGGAAAGCTAGAAAAATGGAGTTGAACCTTCAATATGTTTCTCAAGTTTCAACGAAAGGTTAAGCTATATCCAAACAACTTACTATTTCACTAGTAGAAGACCATGTAACTATGAATCCTAAATATCTAGATGAATACATCAACATTGTTAACAATGTGCCTGAGGGCTATCAGCTGGTAATGAACTTTGACGAAGCTTCAACTATCCATGGGGCTAGTGCCACTATCATCATAACATTTCCATCTAGTGAAATCCAACCCTTACTATTTCAAATTTTCTTGTACCAACAATATAGCAAAGTATGAGGGTTTGATCAGAGGGATGATGGTAGCTTGTGACCAAGGAATTAAATTCTTAATGATCAAAAGTTACTCACAACTTGTGGTTAATCAAGTAACCAAGGTTTATGCATGTAAATCCAAACATTTACAGCCTTACTATGACCTAGGAAAGAAACTGCTACAACAATTTACAGACATTGATATCCAAGATGTGCCCCAAACTAAGAACACTATAGCTGACACCATTGCAACCTTGGCCCTCAATGTGATGTCAGATGTGTTTAGCAAATTTCCCACCTTAACTATGGACTATGCCATTTCCATCATGTAAAGCACTAAGGATACCTTTTTGGTTGTACTTCATACTACCCCCTAAAGAAGTGATATGATGATATCAAGTTTTATCTTATGCATGGTGAACCTTCACAAGGCATGACTACTGCTCAAAAGGATGTTATATGTAAATAATCAATATAGTATTCTTTGGAAAAACCAAAGCCTTCATAATCCTAAATCAGGTCCACAAGGATATATGTGGAAAACATATAGGACCTAGAGTCATGGCTGCTAAGATTAGATAACTAGGCTATTACTAGCCCTATATGAAAAGTGATTTCTTAAAAAATATTAAAACTTGTAACATGTGCCAATGGCATAGCAACTTTATACACGTACCACCAAATAAGTTACACATCATTTAGATAACTTGGCCATTTCAATAGTGGGGATTCAATATCATTGGATCTATAATGCCTAAGTCTTCTATAGGCATAGCTTTATCATAACTATAATTGAATACTTCACAAAGTGGGTTGAAGCTATTCCCCTAAGAAGAATAACATCTAAACAAGTTTTTAGATTCATAATTGACAACATACTAGCTCATTTTGTCATACCTATGACCATAGACATGAACAATGGATCATAATGTAGTAGCCAAGAAATGAAAAAATTCTGTCATGACCTAAGCATTAAGCATTCCTTCTCATCACCGTACTACCTCCAAGCTAATGGACAAGCTAAAGTAGACAATAAGGCCATCATAAACTTGCTCAAAAATATGTTGAAGAATAATAAATGTAAGTGGCATGAGTGGCTTGTCCATGCACTTTGGGACTACAAAAAAAACCTATCAAATTTCAATTTATGTAGCCCCATATAGCTTGGTTTATGGTTTGAAGCTATTTCACCTCTTGAATTGTAGGTGCCATCACTCGAAGTAGTCCTATTGGACCTTATTAATGATGAATAAAATAAGTAGCTATGTACCATGGACCTAGACTCACATCGAGTGGTACCAAGAGAGGTAGAAATGGCAACATCACCATAACCTGAACAAGAGCAAGATCAAGGAAGGAGACTTGGTCCTCAAAGTTGTCTGTGAGCATGTAGATAAACTTTTAGCCAAATGGAAAGGGTCTGTCTTAATTACTAAAGCCTATTGCAATGAAGCCTTTAGAATAGCAAATATGGATGGAAATGAGCTAGCCAATCTGGTCAATCATTCCTATCCAAATCCCTACTACATGTAGCCAACAACAACCAATAATCGACATCAACAACCAATAACAAGTGAGTGTGCATAACCTCTATTTGCATAATAAATGAACGATGGAATTTTGTAACACTGGTGATCTCTAGATTGCCTAGTTTGCTAATTATCTTGTATGGCCTTATGCATTATACTATAATAACATGACCTTTCAATTTGGTTTTCTTGTTCTCTTGAAATTGTGCTTGTAGGATGAAGCCTAAAGACATTATGAAGGTGCAACTCATTATGGTATCAAGTCATAATAATGTTTGACATTCATGCTTTATGGCCATATGAGGTCCCTTTGCCATGCTCTACTATCAAATCCATTGGGTGTAATACATCTCATTCGATGAGAAAACTAAATTAAAATTGGCCGTAGTAATGAAACCCAATTAAGGTTTCACCCCAACAAAAAAAATGGGGAAGCAAATTACCAAGAAGCTAAGTGGTAAGTAGAGTCTAAGAAAATAAAAAAAATGGCTCCAAACATGCAAAGGAAAAAGCCTAATGGCCAAAGAAACCATAGAGCAAGATGTTGGATTCTCAAATACATTTTTTGAGTGACCAACATCTTAAAACATGAAGCACTAAGGACACATTGATTGATGAAAGCTTCATTGTCATGAATGCAACCATGATGTCAACCTTTGCAAATCATTGTTAATCCTCATAACCATTTTCCTATAACCAATGATAGCCCTTATCATAGCCTTATCCCATCATCATCACAAGCACACTTTGGCATGGTTCAACACTATTAGATCAAGCATGAAGAAGGAATGTTAGTGATGGACTTGCAGTGGTGTTTTATGTTCTATGTCAATGTCTCTCAAGTTAGTTCTCCAAACACAACAAAGAGGGGCCAATGAAACACCACCAAAAATTCATGTGGCAAGTTGTAACCTTTATTTTTCAACTTTAGATAAATTCTTATTGTAAATGTAAGATTTGTAGTCCATGAACTACAATATTACATACTTTAAATTTTTAGGGCTAAAAAATGCCTCAAAAGTTGTTACTACCTTACTTTCCAAGTGGAAAAAGGTACCTCATGTCTATATTTGGGCTCAGAAAGGTTGAAAATTCTTTAATAATGACCAAAATTAACATTTTCATGGATTTTCATATGGGTATAGCCTCAACTACGCTGGAACCATCTATCCTCCTCCTTGATGTGGATAGAATAAATGGGATTTTCCATTTCCAACCCAACATAGTCACCACCAAAACTCAAATGAAGATGTCATGTTGGGATTTTTGGGATTTTCCATTTTGGAATTAGTGACAAATTCCATTTTAGAATTGGCAACATTTTCCATTTTCGGAATTGGTCACATTTTCCATTTTCAATTTCATTTCCCAAAAATAGCTAGCATAGTCATCCCAAGTCTTCAAAAATTGCAACATGGCTAGTGTAGACAACATTTTCCATTGATTCTAGCATTTTCATGGTTTTTAGCAGCATTTTCTAGTAGTTTTCAGCATTTGCCATAGTTTTTGGTAGTGACAACATTTTCCACATTTCCCATAGTTTTCATCATTTCCTAACAACTCCAGCATATTCCACCGAGGCTAGTGTAGTTAGGAAGATGTTAGCATAGTCACAAAAGTCCATTTACTATTTATAGTAAATATATGGGTTTTGGTGACTATGGTGTATTCCAAAATTACTATAAATAGTAACTACGTTAAGATTTGTAACCGTTGTAACCTCTAAATTGACATCAATTTGTTAGCAATCATGATAGTGATGTGTAGGCCCCAAAATAGTAATTCCATACCTATAAAACCCAAACGTAGACACCTTATTCCAATTCCCAACTTTGAGCATTTTCAATAACCTAAAAAGCATTTTTCAACTAAGAGCCCTTGTAACCTTGCAATGCCTTTGGTAGTAGAAACCGGTAGCTACATTGGGCATAGTGAGTTTCACATAATACTATTGCACCAATAGTGAACATCAACTCATAATCACAAATGTTTGATCTTGATGAAAACCAATGTGTAGTTGTTGAAAATTGGATTTGGAAAGCATCTAGATCATGGATTTCCAAGTGTAGACCATTGGCTCCAAAAAACTTCAAATTCCTTTAGGTGAATTCTTGTGACATAGCACAACATTTGTACTTTTTAGACCTGCAACTTCATTTTCCATTTTTAATAAAGTCATAGTTCATTATTGTGCAGATCTAATTTCACATTTTCATTTTGTTTCATTTTCCACTTTGGGTCTAAAAGTCCATTTCCACTTAAATTTTCATTTTCATTTACATTTACGTGGCATTCTTTACACTTTGATAAGTCCCTAAGTAACTAGCCAAACCATCTAGGATGCCTTGGATTCCATTTCTGGAGGCCCTTGGGATTCAAGTCTAAAACTATTTCGGTGCTTGGCATATTTTGATTTACATTCCAAGAACCAAATTTTCTAAGTCCAACAAAAGACATGAGGTTCAAAAAATGTCCCAAAAACTTCATGTTATTTACACTAATATGGATTCTTACACTTCAAATTTCGTCTTCATCCTACATCAGGATGAGAAGTACGATTGAGGGATATGGAAGGCAATATTGTGTTGTTGCCTAACTAATATATTCTTTCCATGTTAATGAATAATCTCATCAAGCTAGGCATTTTTTTACTTAATGCAAAGTATGAGGTCCAAGAGCACATTGATTAAGATTATCACCCCATCAATGCCTAGTGAAGGAAGGATCGATAGATGGAAACACAATATAAGGCTTCTAAAGATAAGAGGGTCCCAACCTAATTATTCTTGTAGCAACATAAAGAAGGCAAGGACTTCTTTTTGAGCCAATCCTAATACAAAAACTCTACTCCTTTCTATGATAGGGAGATCTTTAACTAGAGGTTGTAATTAACTATGGACAACTTGGGTGAAGGAAATAATGATTTTTAAGACTAGGAAACCTCAAAAGATAACAATCATAGCCATTCATCCAAAAGAAAGGATGAAAACAAGCATAAAGAAAGGGAAAAACAAAAGGGTTAGGGTAGAGATTAAAGAAGATGAACTAGCATGCATTTCTCTGGTGCTAAATCTCTTTCTTTGTCACCCTCATCATCTTCTTCCTCCAACTATGACAAGAGGAGCATATGCTGAGAAAAAAAGAAAGAATAGTTGTGATCAAAATGAAGGCAAATGATGAGATAGGGATGAATGTGAATTCTACTAGGATAGTAGAGAATAGGGGCAAGAACAACAATAAAGTGAGGAGCATCACTAAGAAAGAAGGTGTAATAGGACTCACCATAGAAATCATGGTCATGATATGGGCCACTAGGATAATTATGACTATGATGACCCTCTGTTAACTACCAAAAATATGTTAAATATTTTAGAGGTAGTTTGAATTCCAACTAGGCACTTGAAAGATAGTCGAATCAAAGGGATAGATATGAACAATATTTCTAGATTTGAGGGGGGATACAACTCAAATTCACAAAACCTCTCCAAGCCTTTCATGATGTGTATGCCTTACAAAATGTCAAAATTAGATGGCATAAGCTGAAACTATTCCCAAGGACACTTATTAAGGAAGCTTAATGTTAGTACTAGTCCTTAGAACTAGAATTTATTTATTGATGAAGTATGATGTTGGAGCTTTTCAATGACAAGTATCAAGCCTACTCTAGAGTGTCTAATTTTTGAAGATAAATCAAAATATGGAAATAAGAAAATCATGAGTCCTTGGATGTATCCTTGGGCAGGTACTATTCTCTTTTGCATAGATGCCCAGGCCATGGATGCTCCCAAAGGGATCAACTATACCATAACATAGATGGGCTTAGAAATGAAACAAGAAAAGCTCTTGGGGTCTATGCCCAAAGGAGACTTTCTAAGATACATGCCCATAAGATCCAAAGGCTAATTGATCAAGTGGCCAAAGAAGAAGTTGAAATTTAAAAGTATGATAATTTAGAAGAATACAACAGGGATCCCTCCATTTGCAAAAACAAGATGCATTTTTGACACTGAGGAGGAGGCACTACTTGATGAAGTGGTGTAGATGAAAACCTTCCTAATATAAAAATCTATTGTTGAAACATTGGCTAAGGTAGAAAATATGTGTGACTTCTTAGATGAGGATTTTTAAACATCTTTGAAGATTGCAAAGTAATGAAGAGACCAAGGCGGTAATGGTCAAGAAAGCAGGAAGAAAAAGGATATAAAATAGGAATATCATAGAAATAAGGGTAAAGCTACAATAGTAGAGGAGGTTGCAAAGTCTAAAATAAATGATGATGATCATGAAATATGGTAATAAAAACATCCTAAGGGATGTTGTTTAGTGGTGTCAAATTGGCAATAATCTAGGGTGTACACATTAAATTCTAGATTGGTGAAACGACAAGCACCTGGGTGGTTGCCTTATCTACAGGGAAACTACATGCAACAGTTCCACCAATAAACATATTATCCAAGTGGAGAACCTCCTCAAACTTAACAACAATATCATCAATGGAAACATATCTAGACCATTTAACAAGATAACATCTTCTATTGCAACTAAATACATGTTTGCAAATGACCAAAACTTGATTATCATCAACATTAAATATACTAACTAGAAAAAACTCAAAGCACTAATGATGATAAATGGGAAACTTGGGGTGTATAACCAATGAAATGTGTGGTATATTTTCCAAATTCTCATCCATGAACTTAGTTTTGGGGAAAATGCCTCATTTTTAATCAAGAACTGATAATTGTATTTCCACTTTTTTGTTTTACAATTTTTTCTCAGTTTTCTATTTCTTAAAAATTCTCTAATTCTTAATATGTTTTCCATTTCTTGTTATTTTTATTTTCTTTCCTTCATAATTTTCTCTTTTCTTGAAACATTTCTTTTATTATTTATGGTTTTCTATTATGTTTTTTGTAATAGTTATATTGCCAATCATGATGTATAAGTCAACAACATGTGTTGGGTCTTTGTCCTATGCTATCAAGATGATTGGATAAAAAAGTATGTACTGTAGTATGACAAAATCATCCATCCCTTCAATTTCTCTAAATAAAAGATCTTTATCATGAAAAAAATATGGTTCTTCTCATATGAAAGTAAAATTAACTACTAATCATTATGCCTTAAAGAAAGAGAGAAAGGCCAAGTGGGAATGGCAAAGGGTGTGGCCTCAAGGGGATTTGTTGGGTTCTTTTCTTGACTACCTTCTTATGGTTCATGAATTCTACAAGAATGTACCATCACTTCTATTATTGGATAATAAATAGGAAGCAAGTATTTGCATGGTATGATTCTTGTGGATTCAAAAAACAAAAAACAAAAACAACAACAACAATAATAAAAAGAAACAAAAGCATAGAAATTCAAATCACACCCTGTAAACATAATAATAGGCTACAAGAACTAGTTATGGGGCTAGAAAGTCATGTTATCCATGATTGAAGGAATCCCTCTAACTAAGGCCCTTTCTTCCTTCTTCTCTTTTCTTCTCTTTTTGGAGTGATGCTCATTTTGTGTGGTTGTTATGAACTCATGATTGTAGACAAGAAGGAACAAACCAATGCAAGGCCACTGTTAATGGTATGCATTTGGTTTGAAACTTTGATGGATAGGAATGATGTTTATCTTAATCATAATTGACATAAGAACCTATTGTGGACATGATTAAGTACCTTACATCTTAGTCTTTGCAATCCCTTCTCATGCCATTATTTACCTCATTGCAGCATGCAATTATGAGCCTAATGGTTTTGTCTAGTATAGTATAGAATCCTAACCAAGGTAGTCATGTGTTATTTGGAACTAAGATATGATCTACATTTAACTTCTAAGATGTTCATGAATGTTAGGGTAGGAGCCTGCTTTCCGAAGGACTCACTTGTATGACTATTGTTGGATCATGGCATTGAGTCAAAACATTACATCCTCAGAGATATCATGGAAAACTTCTCTAAATTTATGCATCATTTTGAGACTACTTCTCATCAATTTCAATTAATTTTAATACTTTTATATACTTTATATTTAACTATCCTTCAAATTTAATATATCTTATTATTATGTGAACTAGACTTTCAGTTTTTATGTTCAAAAACTTGTGAGCTTTTGGAGTTGAACTCATTTATAGAGGGGAGGGGGTGGGGGGCCTAAGGATTTTATTTTTGAAATTTTTCTAACATTTTAGTTACCTTATACCCTTGGAGAACATTATTATGAAATCACCTTGAGCCTAAAAGCTAATTTTTTTTTGAATTTTGAGCTAACTAAAAATTCAAAAAGGATTAATCAATAAGGAAAAAATTATCAAAACTAATGTTGATCCTTTAGTGATTTTATATGACATAAAACAAAATAGATAAGGTTAAAGGTCTTTTACAAAGCAAGGAATGATACAAAGATTACACTTCAAACATCACATGTTTTCTAGACCCATGGAATGATGAGAAGAAATTTTAGTCCATCCTTCAAAATGTTCCACATAAAAGAGAGCAATAACATAACAACCAAGGTTGAAAAAAACTACCACTGCTAGGAACAACATGAAGATTCACCATTAATAAATTTTTTAAAACTTCTACAATTTTGTAAAGTTTGATGTTTGTCTAGTCTTTTTTATCATTTTGTAATACATTAACTCGAATAAAATTTTGTAATACCAAGGTTGGAAAAAATACTAATGCTAGGAACAACATGAAGATTCACCGTAAATAAATTTTTTAAGACTTCTGCAATTTTGTAAATTTTGATGTTTGTCTAGTCTTTTTGTCATTTTGTAAGACATTGACTCAAATAAAATTTTGTAATACGACACTCTACTTTTGTAATGGTAGTCAATCTAGTCTTGATCACATCATAATTTTTATAATGGAACTTCATCCATATATATATAAATCAAGGATGAGTTTTTAGTCAATCATGAGGGTATGATGAAACATCATATGTTTGGTAACTTCATGAATGCATCCTTGTCAATGCATCTTAGATACATTGACACATATGTGTCGATGAGAATGCATTGATGCATTCTTGTCAATGCACCCTAGATGTGTTGGAGCATATGCATCAATACTTTTTGGCCTAAAATCTATAAATATATGAGCACCCATTGTGTATTTGCACTATTTGGTAAGTAGTATAGCTAGACTCTTACAATTTTTTCCTGTAATCTTAGCAAATAGTTAGCAAGTTCTTGTCATATGAATTTGAGTTAGTAATACAACATCTTATTCGAGTGGCATTGTAGGTGGACACATTCCATAGAAGAAAAATAAGATCGATATTAATTCCTATTCATTGCACCACTTTGACTTAGAATAGGTTTACCTTCAATGCAATTTTCCTTCTATGTACTTTGTTAATATTTACATTTCCATGCACATTAATTAATTGGTGGAATGAGTGTGGCTAGTTTTGAGGGTAAGCATGTATTCACTTGGTAATCCCATCAGCAGCACTATTGCATAGTTTTCACAATAGCATAACACTTGGTAATCCTAGTAGTTAGTACATGATTTCAGGATGTGTATAGAAAGCTAGAAATAGACACTCATTGCCCTTAGGATAGTAATTTCATCCTCTTGTTATTAATTAAATTAAATAATTAATTTTCATTCTTTCATATAATTTAGCCTTCACTGCACAACATCAATAATCATATACCTCACTTTGGACTAAATCATATGTGATAAAGCTACCACTAGTCTGAGTGAGGGAATAGTAAACTACAATCAACACTTAATGGTCTAGATACCACACTAGTTCCATTAACTGAATTTGATCAGATTGCACATGAATGCTTGTGATTTGTATGATTGGGGATAGAGGATACTTGCTACTCATCAAGTGGGTATAGTGGGATAGCCTTTTTTAGGAAAAGTACTACTTAAAAAATGTTAAAAAATAAATAAAAAGTAATTCAAAAGAATTATTTAAAAAATATAAAAGGTTCAAGAAGAAAAAAACCTAGACTATAATTATATAGCAATCATAATTGAACTCACAACTTCTAACATATAAGATAATGAGTTTGTAAATAAGTACAAAAAATACTCAAACTATTTAAAAAGAAAAAGAAAAATAATTTAAAGAGAAGAAAGATTAAATTAGATTTTTAGATTACTTAATTTTTTGTTAATATAGGCCATTGTGCTAGGTGAGTGAAACAACCTTGATCTTGATTAACATTATTAGAATGAATTCTAATTTCAAGAACTTTTCTAATTTTTTCTATTTACAGAGTTATCCATTACACAAAGAACTTTAGCATTATCTAATAATCCACTTATGATTTCTAATGGTGTTACAATTTTTGATCTTTTCTACAAGAGGTGATTTTAAAGATGTATTATACTACATGTCTTTCAAGTGCTCTTTCAATCTAATAGAGAAAGTTCTACCAATTTAACCACTATAACATTTACCACAAATACAAGAGATTTTATTGACCCCAATATTATTTAGAATATTATTTCTATCTTTGATACTATGAAATGGTTATATATTTTGTTATAGGATTTAAAGACTATTATAATATCATATTTTTAAAAAACTTTAGCATTTCTCTCAAAAATACCTTTGATGTAGAAAATGTTAATGAGGTTTTTATTTGAAAGAGAACTATTATTATATAAATTTTCTAAATCCATATTTATATCATAAGGAACATCTATTTTATTTAGCTAATAATGAATTAATTTTTCCATGATTTAGTGATAGCCTACTTATCAAATTTTTTGAGTTTAAAGATATTGTTCAAATGATTAACATCTTTATGGAAAGAAGTTATATTATGAATGTTGAGAGCTTTAATCATTATGAAGCAAAGGGTAGAGAGTTTTTAACTAAAGAGCTGATGAGGAGGACCATTCAAATATTGATCAATATGTTTTAGAAATAATTTACATAATATTCTAAATTAATTATTTGAGTATTTCTTTCTTACTATTTTAACATCTAAGAAATGCAATGAATTGTCCTTTTCTAGTTCCATAGTAAATTAGTTGTTGGAATCTATTTGATAATGATGTTTATTAAAATCTTGAATATTTTCTAAACTATGAGACCAACAAACATTATTATCATCTACATCTCTTACCCAATGTTTAGGTTTAAGAGAAAAAGAATTAATGGCAAGTTGTTCAAAATTTTCCATGTATAAATTATCAATGAAATGAGACAAAGGTGAACCTTTAGCAACATATTTTGCTCATTATTATATTTGAAATAGGTGGTTTCTAAACAAAGCTTAATAAGAGAGCATACATTAATTTCTAAATTCAACTTATAAATCATGTTCATTGCTTTATCAAAATGAATCATATTATATAAAGAAACAACATCAAACAAGCTAAAATATCATTTTCATCAATATCAAAATTCTTTATAAAATAGCAAAATACTAAATTTTTTTTAATGAAATAAGAAGTATTTAGCAAGAAAATAAGTAGGAGAATTAATAGTATTATTAATAGGATGAATAGGAGTATTTTACTTTTGAATATTAGGTAGAACATAAAAGGTATGATGAATCATATCTTGACACACTCCAATATCAAATATCTGATATTAGAGCCTCGTTATTAGATACCATATACTTGCACCTCAAAAGTGAAACTGAGAAGACAACAATCATTCCAATTAGATTTCACTTCCTTGAAACTAGTGTGCTTTGGAACTTAAGATCTATGGAGTTCAACTAGATCACACATGAATACTTGTGATTCATATGGTTGGGCATAGCGGTACCTCATCACTCATCATTGGTGTCATTGCCAGGGACCTTTTAGTTGTTATGTGTGCTATCTAGGACTAGTGAAAAATTATTCAAATTTTTGAAACAAACCCTAGAGTCATATCATACTTCAAAAATAACTACAAAAATTTCTAAAAGCAAACTACATTTTTATTTTCTAACATAAGATGTCTTCTTCTCATAGGAGTGATTCTCCATCCAAATCTAATGAAGTACATCAGCCAGTGCCCCAGCAATATCGAGTGGTATATGCTCATCCTAATAAGTATGTATCCAATTTCACCTTCATCCTACATTAGGATGAATAGCTATGGTGACATGACATGGAGAGCAACATTGTGTTGCCATTGGATTTATCCATTCTTGCAATGATCCAATAAATGCTTAATCAGCTAGGTCTCCAAGAACTTCATGTTGAGTATGTTGTGCATGATATTGGCACTAGGGATTATCATCCCACTAATGCACAACATCTTAGGGATCACCAATTAGAACAACACTATGAATCTATAAAGGGAAAAGGATTCAATGATTCCCCATTCCTGCTATACCAAAAATATGGTGGGAAACCCTTCTCTAGGGATTTTTCATTTAGTGAAATTCCTCTCTTTAACTTTGGTGAAGGAGGTCAAAACTAGAATCTATTGTCCATGATTCATGATCCTAGTTCTGGTAAGAATGGATCTAATGATAAAGAAGGATCCAAAGAGGCAAATTAGGGCAAGGATAAAGACAAGAGACAAGATCATAATCATGAACATGATCATCAAAGAGGGGATAGCAAGCACCATGATTGTGCTAGTCCTCCTTCCTCTTCACCTTTGTCATCATCTTCTTCTTTTTCTATATTTGACCATAACTATAGGAGGTGTGACCATGATGGAAGTGATTGATGGAACCAAAATGATTAAAGGAACCATTAGGAAATGCAAGACTAAGGGCGTAAGCATTCAAGAGAGGCCCATCATGATGAACGAAGGGGTAGTAGAGGGCATCATAGGCACCAAACTCCATGTCTCCATGAGCCTTTACTTGCTACCTAGAATATGCTAAACATCGCAAAGGTAGTACAAATTCCAACAAGGTATGTCAAAAATAGTTAGATCAAAAGGTTAAACATGAAAAATATCCCTTGGTTTAAAGGGGGATATAACTCAGATTTTTAGAACCATCTCCAAGCTTTTCAAGATGCATGTGCCTTGCAAAATATAGAGAATGAGTAGAAAAAGCTAAAGTTGTTTCCATGAATACTCATCAAAGAAGCTAAAAATTGGTATCTATCCTTAGAACTAGAATCTATCAGATGATGGAGTGCCATGCTTGAATTATTCAATGATAAATCTCAAACATACTCTAGAGTGTCCAACTTAAGAAGGTAGATCCAAGGATGGAAATAAGAAACACATAAACCCTTAGATGCCACCATAGGCCAATACTATTCCTTAATGCACAGATGTCCTAGTCATGGTTACTCTCAATTGGACCAACTTTGCCACATTATAGATGGGATTTGATTTGAAACAAGGAGAACCCTTGGTGTCTATGCCCAAGGGAAACTATTAGAATTAAGCGCTTGTTAGATCCAAAGATTAATTGAGTAGGTAGCTAAAGAGGAAGGTGAATTAAGAAAAAGAGAAAGTGTAGAAGAATATAATTATGATCCTTCCATTCTCAAGTAGGAGATTTTATTTTGTGATAATGAGGGAGAATTAGCACTTGATGACGTGGTGAATAGAAAAACCTTGTCACTACAAAAGTTTTAATATGAAATTATGACCAACATTGATTAATTATGGGACTCCATGGATAGCAGATTTTAAGCTCTCCTAAAATTTTTTGAAGAGTCCAAAGAACAAGATAGTGATTGTGAGTGCAGGAGGAACAAGAAAGTTGAATGTGCTTATCGAAGAGGTAAGGGCAAGATTTTTGCAATAGAGGAAGTTGTGGGAAATGAATCAAATGATGATGGTGGGTGTAAAATTTATCATTATGAACATCCTAAGGGATGTTATCCTATTTTGTCACACATATAGAAATTTTGGATTTATGCCTTAAATCCATGACTAGCACAAAGGAAAACACCTAGAAGATTATCTTATACTCAAGGAAATTCTAGGTAGTTTCACTAGCCACAAAAATATTATCCAAGTGGAATTCCACCACAACCATATGAGCAGTATCAATAGTGACAACAAGCACAGTCATGGGTGTTGACACCGTCAAGGTAGCAGTACCCTTAAAGACAACCTGATCCACATGGTACTATGTTTAGCAACCATTGTCTCCACATGACTCTTCTAGTCATGTTTCTACTATTTAACCTCACTACTACCCTTCTAATAATTACCAAACTCATTCTCCACATGCAAGGAGGGATACCACCATTTATTCTTATCCTCCTCATGTTCCTACACATCTTCCTCCTCCCTTTACACAACTACCACCTACTCCATCTATGCAAGGTGAACTCCAAGCTCAATCGCAACAACACAATGCTACCAAGGCTATTAACCTACAACCAATTCATCAACTAAGTGGTTTAAATACTTAATCAGAGAAAAGACCTTTCTTCTAACCTTGTAGTCCACCTAAGCTCTTAAGTACACCCATAGTTGAGAACCCTACTCCTTTTTCCTCCTCTGTATCAACTTCCTTTGAGTCCTCTTCAAACCAAATACCACCTAGGATCCATGTTGTGATGCTTACTCATGCCATATCTAATTAGATTTATGCTAGAAACCTTTCCAGAAAATTAGTCAATCCTAGAAGTCCTATTATTTATTTGTAGATTATTAGGAATGAACTATGCAAAGCTCTTCTTGCCTCAAGTTTTGGTGTCAATCTAATTTCTCATGAGATGTATACTGCATGGAACCTACCTCCTCTCAAGAAGAGCAATATTAGATTAGAATTAGTAGACTAGTCCATCATAGTTTCATTGGAACTAGTAGAAGATATTGTGACCACTATCTATGGGTGGTCTTATCCTACCGATTTCCTAGTGATCAAGGTGAAGAATTGCAAAGGGGGCTTCCCAATCATCATGATACATACATGGCTAAGCATCATTGATGCAAGAATGAGCATTAGAGATCTTTCCCTGGAAATATCTAAAGAAAATGCATTCGAGAAGATTGAAAAGAAGCAAGTTCCATGCATCATGTATAGTGATATAAGGTGTAATTATGTGCAAAAACTCTAGGCAGTGAAATGAGCATCCATCTCTGCATGCAAGAAGTGTGCACCAAAAGTAGAAATTCAAAGGTGTCTATAAGTAGTACCCACAAAATAGGAGGGTACCCAGTGGCTAATTGCTAATTCTAAGAGTAGCACACTTTGCATGGAACCAACTAAGAGCCTTACATGTGCATATGTCACAAGCATGGATGAACTAGAGCAAGTTCATCACTAACTCTCTAATGATGAAAATGATGATACCTACTAGGGAATGTTGGAAATTCCTAAAAATTTCAAGCAAGAGTCCCTTAAATAAAAAATCTACCAATTGATATGAAATATGTATTCTTAAAAAATGGAAAACAAATCATTGTTAATGCAAATATTGTTCCAAAATAGAAAAAGATGTTATTGAATGTGGTTGAAAAAATGATCAAGAGCCTTTGCCTGATCATATTTGGAACTCATAAGGATTGATCCTAGGATATGCTAGCATCACATCTACACTAACCCAACTATGAAGCCAAAGAGGCAACCACAGAGGTGATTGAACCCCAAACTAAAGTAGATCATCAAAGAGAAAATTGAAAAACTCCTCAAGGTAGGGTTCATTTATCTCATTGTGGATAGTGAGTGGGTTAATCTAGTTGTGATTGTGTCAAAGAAAGGTGGAAAGTGATTGGTTAACATCGATTTTTGGTTGTTGAATATGACAACATTCAAGGATCATTTCCCATTTTCATTTGTTAATCAAGTGTTAGAAAAAATATTTAGGCATTGCTACTATAGTTTTTTGGATGGTTATAGTGGCTATAACCAAATCCAGATCACACCAAAGGACTAGGCCAATGCAACATTCAAAAGTCTCTAGGGAACTTTTACATATTGCAAGATGCCATTTGGTCTGTGTAATGCCCCTGCTACATTCCAATGCCTAGTATTAAGCATTTTTCAACAGAAAATTGGTAGTGATATGGAAGTATTCATGGATGACTTCTCCACTTATGAAGCTACATTTCAGCAAACCTCAGACTACCTTGAGCAAGTACTAAAATGATGTGTTGAAACAAATCTGTGGCTCAACTAGAAAAAGATTCATCTAATGGTCCAAGAAGGCATTATATTTCAGCATCAAATCTCACCAAGTAGAAATTGAGGTAGAGCCTACAAAAAAAAGGGTCATCCAAGGAATAATCTACCAACCAAAAACTATCAAAGATGTTCAGTCATTTCTTAGACACACTAGTTACTACTAATGATTCATAGAGAATCTCCTTGAGATTGCAAAACCATTGGTAGAGCTAACAAAAAAAGATGCTCCATTTATCTAGATTGTGGAATGTGAGCAAGCATTCCAATAACTANTGAAAAATGTATTAAATTATTTCTTAGGAGCTATGCTTACATAGATGAATGATAAGAAATGATCATATTACATCCATTGCACTAGATGAAGTATTATGGATGCACAACTAAACTACACCACCATAGAAAAAGAATTGATGGTTATGGTGTTTACCCTAAACAAGTTTAGACATTATGTGCTTGGATACAAAGTTCTTGTGCACATAGATCATAGTACCATCTACTTCGTAATGAAAAAGCCAATGGTAAGCCCACATGTCATACAGTGGATAGTGATCTTGTAAGAATTCAATCTTACAATGGTAGATTGAAAAGGTATTGAGAATGTGGTTTCTATTCACTTGTTTCAGTTATGATGGGACAACAAAGAGGAGGAGAACCCACTATCTGATATGTTTCCTGATGAATTCCTTGTTTCTAGGGCTATAAATAAATAATTACCCAATGAGCCTAAATGGTGTGATGGCATTCTCACCTATCTTCTCACTTACAAAATGCCACAAGGGTTGGACCACTAGAAGAAACAATAATTTCTTCACCAAGAAAAAAACTTCATGAATATCAACAAACATCTCTACAAGGAATGTCTTGATGGCCTAGTTCAATGGAGTGTCCTTGATGATAATCAACTGTGCATTCTCTAGGATGCTCGTGAAGGTCCTTGTAAGGGCCACTTTGCTAGGAGATGCACGGCCATTAAAA
Organism: Gnetum montanum; assembly: GCA_015680685.1. Classification (NCBI taxonomy): domain Eukaryota; kingdom Viridiplantae; phylum Streptophyta; class Gnetopsida; order Gnetales; family Gnetaceae; genus Gnetum; species Gnetum montanum. Next base: position 175,621 of record MNCI01038293.1, on the reverse strand, counting down.
TCCTAATGGCAAGGTGCTATTGGCCAACAATCTTCAAGGATGCTCACCAATATGTGCACTCTTGTGAACATTGCCAATGGGATGGTGGAATGAGTACTCAAATGGAGGGACCTTAATAATGGATTCAACCACTAGAACCCTTCGACATCTAGGGCATTGATTTCGTGGATCCCATCATGCCCATGTCAAATGGAAAGGCGTACATCATAGTTGTTGTTGACTACTATATGAAATGGGCAGACGAAATAGTCATCATTGATTGTACATCTTCTACCATTGCTCAATTTGTACAAAACAATGTTGTAAATAAGTTTGGTATGCCACATGCATTAATTTCTGATAATGGAACTCACTTTACAAGCACTACTTTTCAAAAGCTCATGTAACACTTGGGGGTTGAACATAAACTCACAACACCCTACCACCCCTAAGCTAATGGTCAAGCTAAGGTTACCAATAGTGAAATCACAAAGATTATAATAAGAACTATCAACAAATATAGGAAAGACTAGAGCATGAAACTCAATGATGCCCTTTGCATCTACTGCTCAACATGGAAACTTCTTATAGGCTACTCTTTCTATGAGCTTGTGTATGGAAAATTACCAACACTTCCTATTCAATTTGAGCTTCATACACTTTGAACAACCTATGACCTTGACCTTGAATTGAGTATAGCACAAGAAAAAAGATTACTAAATCTCAACTTGTTAGATGAAAATCAATGGGTGGTCTTATCATCTAATAAGGTACACAAGGCATTCAACAAAAAGTGCCATGGGCTTAAAATCAAGAAAGTCAAATTTTAACCAGGAGATAAGGTTCTCTACTGGAATCCCACACATGTACCTCAATGAACTAAGTTCTAGACATTGTGGAAAGGACCTTAGATAATTTACAAAACTTTTTCTTCTAGGGCCATGATGATCTACAAACCTGAGAGCCTAGATAAGAAATATCTAGTCAACATACAATAAGTTAAACCTTTCCACGAGCATAAGCCAATGAATACAAAAAATGCCTCATTGGATGAACAACCATGCTAAATATTTCTGATATCCTCCTTTTAACTCAGTCATGGGAGAGATGGCTAGCTATGTTAATTATATAAGCAGCTCCTCAATTTTTCATCCTTTTGTTTTACACCTTGTTAGTTTTATGACTTTTTGTTTTGCACATTCTATATTTTACATCTTATTATTTTTATGTTATTAATATTTTCTAATTTTTTTACAACATCATTAGTACATTTGCTATTTCTTTAATATTTTACACCTTCTTATGTTTCTCTTTATTTTGATGTGATTTTCTAAGTTTTTGTTAATAAGTGCAAGGCACAATGGTAATTCATTGCTTGATGGCGGTATGTACTATCTAGTTATTTGATTTTTGGTGTCTGGATTCTAGATTTGAATTTTGTTACTAATAAGTAGGACATGATTTCCTTTCATGCAATAGGTAGTGAGTTCACAACATCCAGCCATCCACAAACTCTATGGTCTTCCTTTTTTTGGAAATGTGCAATCTCTTTTTCATTAATAGAACTTTAACAAATTTGTGACTTTGGTAGTTTTCAAATTTGGAAAGGATTAAAAGGTTTGAACAAGGTGTGACTTCAAGGGGATTTACTATTCTTTGTGCCTTTTTGCTTACTTGGATGCATGTGTGTTTTTATGGATTTCCTACAATTCTATGTTGACGAATAAAAGGAAGTTGAATAAGTCTTTGCATGGTGTGGTTCTCATTAACAAAAAAAATAGCAAAAAATGATGGGAGTTCAAAGCACACCTCTTAGATAAAATAAATAGGTTACAAGCACTGGTTATGGGACTATAAAGACATGTTACCCATGCCTAAAGGTTCTCTCTAACTAAGGCCCTTCCTCACTTCCTACTTCTCTTTTCTTCTCTAATAGGAAATGATGGTTGTTTTTTGGAAGTACTCTTGTGTCTCAAGGGGGTAGACTGGTCTTAGCATGGTGATTCAAAGCCACTAAACATGGTTGGTTTTGATTTGGACTAAGGATGAATCTTATCAAGTCATTTAACCATAAAATTCACAAGGAACTTCATGTGACCTTAATCAGGGACTTCATTCCACTCTCTCTCATCCATTTATTCTTTCCATGTTTCACCTCACTACCAATTTCATGTTCTTGTTTGATGTCTTGGTTTGATATGTTGAAATTCTTAGGTAGTTCCTTCTGGATTTTTGTATTTAACTTTCCATAACCATTAATCATCCATGGGTCCACAAACTCCTTAGTTTGAAGTTATGCAAGGGCAATAAAAGGCCTATGCTTGCTTTGGGGAGGATCCACCTGCATATCTTTTGGTTGGGTTAGTTAAGTTCTTTACCCTTAGACATTCGCATAATCAAGCCTTTTAAGTGCCTCATCAATGAGATCCAATTGTGCACATCTTCATAATATTTTTTAGTGAAATTTCCTTGTTATTATTGTGAATTCATAAACCCTCTCCAAGAATTTCATCTTGTTTAAATTTTTTTGAATTTTATAATGGACCACTTATCCATTTTACCCTACTTTTTAATCTTTCTGCTAACACTATTAACTAAATATATTCACCATAATCACAATCTAGCCAAGTGTAACTACCAATGAGACAAGGTACTTCAAAGATATATGTTACACATTGCATACTAATTCATGATTCTGTTCTGATTGCAATGGGAAGCGCAAACTAGAAATGAGACTATCTTCACCAAAGGATATGCAATAGCATATTATGATGAGGAGCATTCATGACCATTGGATATTCTCCCTTTCTCTTTGGCTACTAAGAAAAGTTGGATGTCAGTTTTGTCTAGGGTGTTCAATTCTATTATCATGAACACCCACTTTTGTAAGAGATTATAACTCCATACACTCAGGAAATTAGAGTCTATTTGTTCCATTTAAGTTAGTTTTTATGTTAGTTAATACTCCCATACCTATCCAATACTTTGTAAGAAACTTGTTCCCCCTCTTCTTCACTCAAGGATGAGTTTTCATTCTATCATGGGGGTATGATTAATCATATTTTGACATGCTCCAAGGCTTAATATTGGATACCTAATATCAAAGCCCAAGATGAAATGTCAAATATTAGATATTGTGGGGTATATTCCAACCTATAAATATAGCTCTTAGGCTCACAATTTGGATAGAGTTTTTCATTAGTTTTTGCATAGAGTAATGAATTTCTTGAAATTTAGTCATTCCAAAGATAGAATATTTCTAAGTGATTATAGTAGGACTTTGAGTGTATACAAACCTTTATTTAAGAATTCATGTACCTAAGCACAACAATGTGACGGGAATAAAGACGAGCCCTTTTGATAATCCTTATAGTACTAAGAATAGATTAATGTTTTCTTTAATGCATTTATTATTTATGCACTTTAATTTAATGCCCTTTAATTAAGAAATTAATTTCTAGTTATTAATGAACATAAGAATGACCACTTTGAGCATACATATAGCACTTGGTAACCTAGAAACGCTTAATGTTTGGTTACCTAGTAGTGCTACATGTATTTAGGATGTGTCCAGAAAGTTGGAATGGGTACTTGTGTTAGGCTAGCTAGATAGTAGATTAGTTAGATATTAAATTCCTCTACATTTAATTCTTGTTCTAGGTGATTAAACATATAAAATATAAAATAATTAAAATCATATGCCTCAGTTACACTTAACCATATACTTGCACCTCACAATTGGAACTGAGAAGATAATGATCATTCCAATTAGATTTCACTTTCTTGAAACTACCATAATTGGGAACTTAAGGCCTATGAAGTTCAACCAGATCATGTGTGAACACTTATGATTCATATAGTTGGGCATAGGGGTACCTTGCCACTCATCAAGGTATTTCTAAAATTTTGAAGATAGAATATTTTTTCAAGATTTTCAAAGGCTCAAGAGTAACTCATTCATCAATATTTTAATTACAATAAATAAAAAAATTTTACCCATTAATATGAGAGATAGATAACTTTTCCAATTCTAATACCAATCTTGGATATAGAAGAAGGGGGTTAGCATCAAGTTGACAACTGGCTATAAAATCTTTTTTTTTTGAGAGAGAATGTTTGGGTTTGTTATTACGGAAAGTATGGTACACAAGTATACAATTACAAAAGAGGGGGGCACCAGGGGTGGCCCATCCTGAGGGGGGGGGGGAAGGGCCCTAGAAACCCATAAAAATTCAAACTCGGAGGACTCCGAGCTGAGCCACCAAACCAAAACACCGTGTAAACCTCAAAAACCCCAACAAAAAGGGCAGGTGGTGCACCCCCACAAAGGAGGGGGGCGCACTCCCAACAACAAGGGGGGGCACCCCCAACAGGGGGGGTGCAACCCCAAAAAAATAAACAAGATGAGAACAACAAAAAAAAGGGGGGGCAGCAGCAGGGGGAGCTAGGGGCGAGTCGGTAGGTGGCAACAGGCACACCGAGGGCACTCCAGCTCATGCAGTATGTCCAGGGAGGCACGATGCTCCATGGTGTCCACAAAGTTCATGGCTTGTTGAAAGCCCTGCATAAGAGCCTCACGCCTACTCCGGTCCGTCGAAGAATCCCCTGCATCGGGGTGGAATCGAGCGGACATGCGTCTGATGTATCGTCTGAGCTCCCCCCAGGAGCTCTCACAGCTAATGCCCAAAATGCTATACAGGAAGTGCCCCTCCCTGAGCCACTAGTGGGTACTATGTTGATGTGCCCAGTCGAGTTGCCGTTATCGTTGCTCTTCTTCCTCTTGCAGGAGTTCCTACTCTTCCCAGGCCGCCACCTCTTGGGCCTGACGAGCTGCCTCCTCCTGATGCAGCTCCTCCCTGATCCGGTCCCAGAGCTTGTCAGTGAGCTGAGCCCACAAGGTCTCCATCATGAGCGTGTGTTGCTGGTTCAACTCTTGTGTTTGTTCTTGAAGTTGGGCTTTGTGGTCGACACGCCACTGGGCCAGGGTCTCGATCCACCTAATCTCCGAAGTTTGTCGCTTGGCCTCCCGAGCAGCAGCGACTGCCTGTTGAAGTTTTGCCTCCCAATTTGGGGGGCCACTAGGGGCGGTCAGGCAAGGGGGCAAGATTGCGGTGAGAGCGGCTTCCCCAGGCATGGTTTAAAGTAGCCCACCACCGTTGAGTGGTCGGGGTGGGAGAACTGGGGGAAGCAGGGGGCATTAGCGAGGTGAACCCCAATGGGGGCAGAGGATGGGCCTGGAGTCCCCTACCCCCCTCCCCCGCCCCCCACCATAGAGCTAAAATTAACCTCGAGTGGTGACCGCGTCGTTTAAGACGGAGGGGCTCAAGGAAGAAACGCGGCAGGTTAACTTGGGTGCCTTCCTTCAAGCACCTCATGAAAGTAAAATGCAGCCCCTGGAGCTTGGAAACATTGCCCGACTGGATAAAAAAGTGTTCCACCAAGGCAAAAGCGTGAGCTCAGAGGCACGGGAGAGAAGTTCGAGGAACTTGACAGCTCTGCGTTCTCGGGGAAAGCCCCTCGAAGAAGGTCACAGAGTTATGAAGGCCGCGGGAGGTCGGCAGGATGACCTCACCAACGGCCAAGACCCCTAGATAGTTGGCCAGGGCGTCTTCTGTGAGGTGAATTTCTCGGCCTTAAAAGTAGGTTTGATCCCAATGCCAGTTAGTAAAGAATGTATTGTCAGGAAGGTCAGGATCCCCGACTAGCTTCTGCAGTAGGGTGGCCTAGCCGCACTGGCAGATCATCCGCCACAGCTCCTTGTCATCTTGGTAGATGGCGTAGTCAGGTTCGTACGTCAGCATCTACCCCATGGAATGCGCAAGCTCATGCCATGCCCTGCAGGTCCGCTGGATAAGTTGCTAGGGGGGTTGATGTTGGTGCAAAGATCGTGCAATTCTGCGCCTTCCAAGCGTTCCATAACAGTAGCGCCGACCAGGAGTCACCATTAAATCGTTGTAGGGGGGGCATTCTACATGTGCGCCAAGTGGTGATCATGCAAGGGTAGTCGTAAATAAAGTGGTTGAGGGTTTTAGGGCTGATGCTGCAATGTGGAAACGTGGGATTGTGCGTGATGCCACGCTGTTGTAGTACGGCATGCACGGGGAGCGCAGAATATTTTAGCAACCAGAGAAAGATTTTGACTTTCTCGGGGAGCTGCCTATGCCAGAGCACCCACCAGCCATCTTCCAGGGGATATTTATGGGCCAGGATGGCACGTGGCTCAAGGTGGATCCAGTTCAGGCTCAGCATCCTCCACACATGTCAACAGATGGACTGCCAAGGCCTCGAAACGTGCGGTCCAGGTAGCCAAAGCGTGTATTTCTGGTGGACGATGTGGGCCCACTGGCTACACTCCCCTTGCGCATGGTTGAGCCAGTGGACCAGCCACTGCTGCCCCATCATGCATTCATCTTCAAAAGTCATGACCCCCAACGCCCCCACCATACGAGGACAGGCCATGCGATGCCAGTTGACAAGATGGAGTTTGCTCCCCCCCTTGCCCCCCCCCCCCCCCCCGCCAAATGAAGCAGCAGATCTTGGCGTTGATCTAGTGGATGATGGCCATGGGGGGCTCAGCGACCACTGCCACAAAGCGCGTAGTGGCCGCAAGGATCCCAGTGGCCACGAGAAGGTAGCCCTTGCACATAAGAAAATGGTTAGCCTAGTGATTGATGTGTTTCTCGAGCTTGGCTAGGAGGGGGGATCCAGGTATTGTTCTGTCCCCATTGGAATAGTGGGATACCAAGGTAGGTATCGGTGATTTTCCCGGGTTGAATGTTCAGGATTTGTATAACCCGGCTCTGCACCTATGAGTCCACATTGATGAAGTACGCTGCCGACTTGGTGCGGTTGATTTCTAAACCTAACTCGGCGGCCAATCTGGTTAGGGCCAGGTTGATACACCATGCCTGTGGGACCGTTGCCTGGATAAGGAGCATGGTATCATCGACATAGTGTTCAACACGATAATCCACCCCTACAATGTCCAGGCCCACCACCCCCGAGGTGCTGCAGTAGGATTGCATGAGGTCCATGGCAATGATGAAAAGTAAGGGGTACAGGGGGTTGCCTTGCCTCAAACCTCTACTAGGGGAGGAAAAGCCCCACAGCTGCCCCCCCACATCAAAAGAGAACCTAGCGGAGGACTGGATGTGTAAACATAATTGGATAAATCCAGGGTCAAAGCCTTTCCTATGCATGATGTCATGTAGGACGTCCCAGCTAAGCGTGTTGTATGCCTTCGCTATGTCTAGCTTGAGATAGAGGCCAGGAAACCTCATGGTACGGAGGGAGTGAAGGGCCTCTTGCATAAGAAGAACCTGATCTTGAAGGGTCCTACCCTGGACGAAGCCCGCCTGATTGCATCCAACCAACGTAGGCAAGAGGGGGCCTAGACGGTTGACCAAGAGTTTGGAGAAGATGCGAATGAGGACATTGCACACACCAATGGGATGAAAGTGCTCTGGGTGGTGTGCATTCAACTGTTTAGGGATGAAGATGATGCACAAGTAATTGATTTCGCGTTGCACTTGCCGTATGGCCAGCATGATGTTGAAAGCATCTAGAAGATTGGGGCCCACAATATCCAAGAAAGCTCTAAAGAACTCCAGCGACTAACCGTCCAGTCCAGGTACTTTACCACCTAGCATGTTGTTGATGGTGTTGGTCAATTCTATCTCAGAGAAGGGGGCCAAAAGATGTTGATTGTCCGCAGCAGTGAGCACCTTTGCCACATGGACAGAGATGGGCTGGGTGGTGTGCTTGGCCCAAATGCATCCCCAGTAGCATGAGAGCTCATTGGCGATCCCTTGCGGGTCATCAACCACCATCCCAACCTGAGTACGAATGCTACAGATGTGGGTTTCGCCACGTGTCTTTGCCATGGCGAAGAAGAATTTCGTATGTTGGTCCCCCTCGCAGAGCCATCTAATCCAAGATCGCTGCCACCAATAGATCTCCTCCTCATGGTCAAGACTCTAGAGTTGATGAAGGAGGTGCATCTCCTCCTTGTGCAGGTCCTCCCTAGTCTCTTGTTGTGCTTGGATGTGTCCGAGCCACTCCAGAACAAACTTGTGGCTAGCTCGAAACGAAAACTTCTCCCCCACCGAGAGGGCCCAGATGGCCCACTTGAGCTGAAGGAGAGCTTCTTTGAGGAAGGTCTGAGGATCCATCCAACCCGGCTGGTTATCTGCCCAGATGTCCTCCACCAGTGGGTGGAGCCATGGCTTGGTAAGCCACGAGCGCTTGAACTGAAAAGGGCATGGGGCCAAGGGTTTAGGCTGGCCAATGGACACCACCAGCGAGTGGTGGTCAGAAGCAGCCTACTCCTGCACAGTCACGGTAATGGCGGTGCCAAGGAGGAGAGTAGAGCTAACACAAATGTGATCAATGTGGGTGAGAACACAGTGAACCCCTTTTCGCCGGTTGCTCTAGGTAAACCGACAGTTCGCAATGGGCAGATCAACAAGAGACGATCACTCAAGGAACTCCATGAAATCAGGCGCTCCCAGGTGGGGGTGGCCCCCCAGATTTCTCCCAGGGGTACAAACGCTAGTTGAAGTCACCGATAACCACCCAGGAGCCATGGTCAGGCACCAGCAAAGCCACCCAATTCAACTCCTGGAGCCATAATTCCCAAGCCTACACCCCATAGAAGTTGGTCAGCCAAAAACCATGGGTGGGAACGTGGACCGTGATGGTCCATGGGGAGGCATCCACCAGAGTGGTGGCAGTGCATGCAAGAATGGCCAGGCTACCAGCCCAGCCTTGGCTAGGGTGCAGGTATGTGGTCTAGCCTGACCACTGGAGGTGACCGGATTCCGCAGACTGCAGCTTGGTTTCCTGGAGGTAGACCACATCATAATTCTCCTCTCTGACAATATGGCGTAGGGTATTTCGTTTATAAGGGGTACCCTACCCCCTACAATTCCAACTAAAAATCTTCATGCGCAACTAGAGGTGTGGCACTGGTAGACCTCCCGTAAGGTCTGTTGTTGTCCCAAGTCGATGTGTCGTTGGGCTAGCCGACTTCTGGATCGGGACTCGGTCAGGTGGCTTGGGCTCCCCTCCCCCCCGGACCATAGGGATGCAACCAATTTCCTCAGCTGGGGACTGCGGTGCCATGCGTTGTCTGGCTATAAAATCTTACTAAATCTCATGAATGAGGTTTTTTATTTCAAATTTTGCAGATGTTAGGGCATTCCCTAGATATGATGTGTAGCAATCACATGATCAAAGATGATTTGAAGAAACTACAAATAAAGAAATATCTAGCTTTTCATAGAGGTAAATGGTGAAAAATAACTCATGTAGCTAACCTCATTTTATTGGAATAAGGCTAGGATGATGATGATGATGATGATATAGGAGCCAAATAATACTCCACACTTACTAAGGATATCTTGTAGAGAATTATTAATCATAAAAAAATCATTTTTAAGGTGCATGTTAAGGAATTGTGTACTTTGATCATTAATTGAAATTTGCTTAATAATATTTTTTTGTGGATTATAATGTAAATTTTTTGAAAGAAAATCTACGAAAACAATAAAAATACAAGGAGCTAGAGGAAAACTTTGAGGAACTAACTATTGAATAAAAAGGAGAAACTCAATCCAAAATTTATAGCAACTTGAGAATCAATTTCAATGAATAGAGTATGGACAAGAAGAATAAAATAATCATCAAATCTTAGCTTATAGAGACAAGAAATAATGAAATTTCATTCAATTCTGTCATAATTTTTAGCATAATCTAACTTAATAAAGGCAACATTTTGGTTAATATTAAAATTCCACTACATTCTCAAGATAATATTATTTAAAATATGTCTACCTTTAACAAAACTTGTTTACTCAAGTTTGATGATATCATCTATGACCTTCTAAATAAATAAAGTCATGTATTTAGCTAAAGTTTTATAACTACTCTTAAGAAGAGTAATAGGTCTTCAATTGTCAATATGTTGAATATCTTCATTCTTAGGAAGAAGATGAATCGCATAGTTATTGATATTTTTACTAAGACAAACTTTTTAAGTAGCTTCTTGGAAAACATGAATGAGATGATCTCCAACAACATTCTAATGTGATGAGTCGTGAGATACCCCTACACTCAACCATACAAATACAAGCTTTCATGCACGATCCGGTCAAACTTTGTAGATGGGCTAGTTGTGGTATCTTGATAGTTACACGTTGATCGCAGTTTGCCATCTTCCCACCTGGACTAGTATTTGCTTTGTCACGTATGGTTTAGTCTAGAGTGAGTTGTATGATATGAATTTTAAACTAGTGCTACTCTTAGAGGCAATGGAAAATAACTTTGTTTTAAGCTAAGAGGGAGTGGGAGAAGAGAATCTAATCTAGCCTAAGTGTGATGAGCATCTATCCTTAATCATCTATACACATCTTAGGCCTCATGTACTACTTCTAGGATTACCAAGTGTATATTACTTGAGTGCTCCTAGATACGCTACTAGGTTACCAAGTAGTCACACTTAAATGCTTGTGATTAAGTCATACTCATTCCATGTTTAATAACAGGGATAGTAAATGAAGGGTAAGAAATATTAATTAAGAAAATAGTAAATAACAATAATAGTTAAGAAATTAAAACTAAGTGAATGTTACAATGATGAAGTAATCTCGATCTTTATTGCCAGTCATGCACTTGTCCAAGTACATCACACTTGAATAAAGGTTCCATACAATTACAATCATCACATTGCTAGCATGCAATGGGAAAAGAGTTGAGAGGAACTAAAAATGAACAAAAAGACTCTACTTCTACACCTACTTACTCTAACACTAACCTTCCCTTCCCTTATTGTGCACCTAAATGTGGTATTTATAGGCTTACACACGAACCACGATATCGTGTATCCGATATTGTTATCCAAGCTATGATATCGCATACCTAATATCAAGGGTTTGATATTGGGGGTCCGATATCAAGGGTCCAATATCAGGGGTCCAATATCAAGGGTTTGATATTAGGGGTCCAATATTAAGGGTCCAATATCAGCACTTCACAAACCATGATTTATCATAATTCTTCCTAAAAATTCTACTAATATCACCAAATTGTAGAGTTTTATGATTTTAATCTCTTGTAGAAAAATAAAATTCAAAGATAAGTATTAATTTAAAAGATACTTCTTAACAATATTTGCTTCAGACATATCAAAAAGTCCCTAGAATTTCTATAATAAAAGTACCATTGAGATATGGGAGAGGAGGGCAACCTCCTTGATTTTTCAAGGTTAACATTTGTTTCATAATCCATGTTACTAATAAGTGAAAAGAGCATTATCCAATAAGAAAACATTTGGAAGATTAGTAGAAGTAGAAAGAGAAAAAAAATATCTTAGAAGTTTTTGAATTGAGATCAGTATTTATAGGCCTCTTCTTTTTAGGTTGAACTAAGAGAAATCCCTCTACATTAATACTTTCATTTGTAGTGTATCCTATAAATAACTAGTAGAGACACTATGAAACCCTAAGGATCTAGATTTAACCTTAATTTTCTAATTTAAAAGAAAGTAAAAAAATAGATTAAAATAATTAATTAGGTGCATAAATATAGTAGAAAAATATAACAAAACAAAATCTTATAATACTCACATACATAATTAAATAAAATTTATTTAGAAAAAATGGGATATTTGTGCAGCCACAAAAAGATAAATGTCAAAAAATTCCATTAGTTTCATCATAAAATAGTGTAGAAAATAATGAATCCAATGACACTTATTTTGCCTTAATTGAACCTCTAGAAATAAAGATATTTATGTTTAAAGTTTATAAATTAATTAATAAAATTAAAAGTAATAATTAAATAAAATATTAATATATAATAAATATATGCCAAAATGAAAAATGTTCCTTGCAATCTCATGGTCTAAATGGCACAAACAAAAAATTCATATCTATCATACTTTATTATTTATTCACAAAAATATGTATATGGCTCAAATATCTAAAAAGTATACAAGGTTTCTATTTTACAAAAATACAAAATATATAGATATTATTTTTGAAGTTTACAAGGTTCATCTTGTATAGAATTAATCCATCTCTTGTCCCGTGTCCCTCTTTTGACAATTCCCTACCTACTTTAGTCTCTTTACATTGAAATGCAAGAGTGAGAACCCCTCAAATAAGAAAGGTTTTTATAATTCTGTCTTCATGGAGCATAAAGGTTATGGAACAAAAGTTTCAAGTTATTAGGTTGACAAAAGTTTCTAATAAAATATTCAAAAAAATCTCAAAGTCCAAAACTACCACAAATTTTTTCAAAATATTTTAAAGTTTAAAAATGCCATAAATTTTTCAAAAATCCAAAGGATATCCAAAAATCCAAAGAATGTATATTTTATCGAGGCATCAATAAAGGCTAGGTCTTGGTTATCCTCACTACCAAAAGAATATACTGATAGGTCTTGGAATAACCTCACTACTATTATCATATTATCTTTTCATTATTTACTTTTTAAAGATATGACAAATTTGTCTAGCAAAAATCCAAAGAGTGTATATTTTAATTAAGCATCTCCGAATACTAGGTCTTTGTTATCCTCATTGCCAAAGGGACTCACTAACAAATCATGAAATAACCTCACTATTATCATTAAAAACTCCTCATGATCCCAAACGAGTCATGCATGGTTAGGTCTTGGTAGTAGCCTCACTACTAACATCCTCAATGACCAAGGCACATGTATCATTAGATGGATAGATCTTGACTATGCCTCATTGCAATTCCATTAGACTCAACTACTTAGTGCCATGGTCTTGGCTAAATCCATAGCCTCACATGAACTTACAAATAAAAATCTAGGGTAAGAATTCCATCCAACAACCCTTGTTTCCATGGGATCAGTTCAACTAAAGAACATTCTACTACTACATGTAGACGAGGGTATCTAAAAGATTTATAGCTTTCACTACCACCTGAGAAAAATGAGTCACATAAATATTATTATTTCATTCCAAAAGTATAAAACATGTCCAAAGTGGCCAAAAATTCATAAAAGCTTAAATCTTACAAAATTCTCAAAAAATCATATTTATGTCATGAGCTAATCATAAAATATCCAAGAAGTAGGTTGGCCAAAGTTTTCATAGTTCCATAAATTCACCAAAAGATAGAAAATGGTATGGAGGATTTTAAAATATTTTTTTCATAAAAACATACCCAAAATAACAAAAATATGGTATAATCTTAGCATAATAATTAAAATTGTAGAAAAATAATAGAGAAATAGAAAGTAGAGAGGAAGAATAGAAAATCCATAATAATATGGGACAGTGATGAGCGGCGAGGTACCCCTACGCCTAACCATATGAATCACAGGCATTCATGTGCAATCCAGTCGAATTCCGCAAACTTTAATTACTAAGTACGCTAGAGCTAAACGGTGAGTTCATGTTGTCCATTCGTTGTCTTCCTAGTCTCACTTGTAAAATTCAAGTGTATGGTTAAGTATGATTGAGGCATACGATTTTTATCATTTTATGTTTTATCAATTTGATCACCTAAAACAATAATGAAAGTGAGAGTAATTAAATGCTAAGTGAACTATTTTCTACTCTAGCCTAACACAAGTAACCATTCCCACTTCTCGAACACATCTTGAACTTTGTGTAAACATTGCAGGGTTGTCAAATTCTAACCATTTCTAAGCTACCAAGTGTCACATGCATGTTTGAAGGGGTTATGCTTATGTATTTTAATTAATTTCTAAGCTACCAGTTTTTGTAGCCCTTTTATTTGGTCTAATGGGTGTGCTTTGAATTTCCATATTTTTTTGTTTTTTATTTATTTATTGAATGGGAACCACACCATGCAAAGACCCATGCATTTTTACATTTATTTTGTCAAAGGGATGTGCTTTGAATCCTCATCTCTTTTTTTTATGAGGACCACACCATGCAAGGACTTATTTGACTTCCTATTGTTGAATGACATGGAATGGTGAGAAGTTCACGAGAATACCCCCACACATAGGAAAGTAGAAAAGTAGAAGAATAATGCATTCCTTTGAAGCCACACCCTATCTAAACCTTTGAATCATTCCCAATTCTTCACAAATTTATTAAAGTTGTATTAATGAAAAGGAACTACATGTTTCCATGAAATGCTTAACCTAGTGAAGAAACTATTATTTCATTTGGGTGTCCAGCCCTTGTGGCAGTTCTTGCTTGAGCAAATAAGTAAGAATGGCATTATACCATCTTGGTTCATTGGGAATTTGTGTATTAATAGCCCCTACAAAGAGATATCCTTTAGGAAATTGATCAAACAAGGGGCTCTCTTTCTCCTTAGTGTCCCATCTTAGCTATGATAAGTGGTTGACAACCACATTTCCTACATCCTTTCAATCTATCATTGTAAGATCAAACTCTTGAAAAATCACAAGCCACTGTATGACACAAGGGCTCACCATTGGTTTATTCATTAAAAACTAGATGGTGCTATGATCTGTATGCATGAACACTTTATAACCAGGCACATAGTGCTTGAACTCTTCTAAGGCAAACACCACCATCATCAACTCTTTTTCCATAGTGGTGTAGTTTAGTTGTGCACCTATGATGCTCCATCTTGCATAGTGAATGTAATATGGATGTCTTTGATTATCCATCTGCATAAGCACTACCCCCAAAGCATAATTTTATGCATTGGTCATTACATGAGATGACCTAGACTAATTAGGTGCTTGTAGAATTGGATTATCAACAAGCTTTTGTTTCAATTATTGAAATGTTGTTTCACATGCAAGGGTCCAGAAAAATGGTGCATCTTTCTTTATTAATTCAACCAACAGCTTGGCAATTTTGGAAAAGTTCTCGATGAAGCACCGATAGTAGCTAGTATGACCATGGAAAAACCGCACGTCTTTAACTATTTCTAGTTGATGGGTTATTCCTTGGATGACCCAGGTCTTTTCAAGGTCCACCTCAATTCTTGCTTTTGAGATATGGTGCCCCAAGATTATGCCTTTTGGACCATAAGATGGCTCTTTTACCAATTGAGACAGAGGTTTTTTTTAACACATCTCCTCAAACCCTACTCAAGATGGTCTAGGGCTTGCTCGAACGTAGCTCCATAGGTAGAACAGTCATCCATGAAGACTTCTACCTTACTACCAATTTGTTGTTGGAAAATGCTAAGGACTAATGATTGAAATGTAGCTAGGACATTACATAGACTGAATGACATTTTATAGTAAGCAAAATTTTCCCAAGGACTTGTAAAAGTCATCTTCACCTAGTCCTCTAGTGTAATTTGGATTTGGTTATAGCCACTATAACCATCTAGAAAGCTATAGTAGCTATGCCCAGAAATGATGTCTAGCACTTGGTCAACAAAGGGCAATGGAAAATGATGTTTGAAAGTTGTCATATTGAGCAACCAAAAGTCAATGCACACCTGCCATTTACCTTCTTTCTTGGGTATGATCACAAGTGGGCTAACCCACTTACTATTTGTAATAGAGTAGATGAATCCCACCTTGAGGAGTTGCTCGATCTCCTCTTTGATAATTTACTTTAATTTGGAATTCAATCATTGTTGCAGCTATCATTTTAGCTTAATGGTAGGATCAATGTATATCTGGTGCTAGCATATTCTTGGATCTATTCTTGTGAGCTTAGAATATGACCAAGCAAGGGTTGTTGACCATTTTTCCACAACATTCATCAACATCTTCTTTTTTCCTATAGCAAGTTTGGCATTAATAATGACTAGCTTTCCATTTTTTAAGAACACATACTCCATTCTAGTTAGTACTGTCTTTAATTCAAGGGATTCTTGTTTGAAATTTTTAGGAATCTCCAAATCTCCATAATTGATATCATCATTTACTCCCTTGGAGAGTTGGTGATGAACTTGCTCAAGTTCATCCATACTTGCAACATAATCCCACATTAGGCCTTCAGTAGGTTTCATGCACAATGTACTACTACTAGGATCAGTTTTCAACCACTGGGTGCCTTCTAGGTTTGTGGTGCCACGTACAGATATTTTAGCTTTTAGCTTCTAGCACACACTACTTGCATGTAGAGATAGATGTTCACTTCATTGACCATAGCTTCTACACACAATGGCACCCTAAATCTCTGTACATAATACATGGAATGCTCTTCTTATCAATCTTTCCAAATTCATTTTCTTTGGATATCTCTAAGGAAAGATCTCTAATAACCATTTTGGCATCAACAATGCTTAACCATGCCCTTCCCATAATAATTGGGAAGTTTCCCTTGCAATTCTCCACCTTGATTACTAGGAAGTTAGCAAGATATAACCACCTACAAATAGTGGTCACGATATCTTCTACCAGTCCTAGTGGAATAGTGATGGACTAGTCTACCAGCTCTAGCTTGATGTTGCTCTTCTTCAAGGGAGGAAGGTTCCACATAGTGTACATCTCATGCGAGATCAAATTAACACTGGAACCAAAGTCAAGAAGAGCTTTACAATGTTCATTCCCAATAATTTGCAAATATACTAAGGGACTTCTAGGATTGGCTAACTTCCTAGGCAAGTTTCCAGCTTGAATCCAATTAAATAAAACATGGGTTAACATTACGATATGGATTCAAGAGGGATTTTGATTTGAAAAGGACTTGGATAAAGGTCATGCAAAGAAAGGTGAAGGATTAGGACCACTAACCACTAGTGTGTCTGAGGGCTTTGATGGACTACGAGGTTAGAAGAGGGATCTTTTCTTTGATCATGGTTCTAACTCACTTGGTTAGCTAACTGGTTGTAGATTAATCATCCTCGTAGCATTTTTTATTGTGGTTAGGCAGGAAATTCACCCTACATGGATGGAGAAGGTGATAACTGTGCAAGAGGTAGAGGAGTAGGTGTAGGAACAAGAGGAGCATGAGGATATTAGGTGGCATCTCTCCTTACATATGGTGGTTGGTAAACTTTAGGAGGATATTGGTGAAGTTGGTAAGCAACAACATGACTAGAAGATTCCCGTGGATATGAAGGTTGCTAAACATAATAACCATAGGAATCTGGTTTTCAGTAGGGGAGCTATTATCTTGAAGGTTCCAACACCCAAAATTGTGGTTTTTGCCACTACTAGAATAATTCATAAGGTTGCAATGGAATTCCACTTGGATAATACTATTGTGGTTGGTGGAACAATCGAGAGTTACCTTATGGATAAGGTAATATTTTGGGTGTTTGACTTTGTGCAAGTTGTGGATGTAAGGCATATGCCCCAAATTCCTTCAAGTGTGACACAATTGGATAGCATTCCTTGGGATGTTCATACTAGAAAATGTCACAACCTCCATCATCATCTGATTCACTATTTACAACCATCTCTATCATAGCCATCTTACCCTTACCCTTGTATATGGCATGTTCAACTTCCTCATGTCTCTAGTGCTCATGCTTGCCACTTTGTTCCTTGGATTCTTCAGCAATTTTTAAGATACCTTGAAACTTATTGTCCATGGAGTCCCATAATTGGTCAACCTTAGTTGTAATTTTGGACTAAAATTTCTGGAGTGGTAAGGCTTTCTGATTAGCCACCTCATCTCTTATTAACTCATCCTCACTGTCAAAAAATTGAACCCTCCTTTTTTGAATGGAAGAATCTCTATTGTATTCCTATGCACTATCTCACTTTCTCAATTGTCCCTTCTCCCTGGCTACCTGCTCAATTAAATTTTGAATCCAATGGGTACTTAACTTTGTCAATCTCCCTTGAGCATAGTTTCCAAGGGTTTTCCTTGTTTCAAATTGTAGCCCATCTAAAATGGTAGAGTTAATCAAGCTAAGAATATCCATGGCTAGGACACTTATGCAATAGAGAGTAGTATCAACCAATAGCAACATCGAAGGGCTTATGGTTTCCTTATTTTCACCCTTGGATTTGCTTCCTTAGGTTGGACACTTGAGAGTACATTTGATATTTGTCATTAAATAATTCTAACATCATACTTCACCACTTGATTGATTCTAGTTCCAAGGACTAGTACTAGTTTTCTACTTCCTTAATGAGTGTCCTTGGAAATAATTTCAACTTCTTCCAATCATTGTCAATATTCTGTAAGGCACATGCATCTTATAAGGCTTGGAGATGATTTTATGGATCAATGTCGCAGCCTTCCTCAAACTAAAGAATGTTTTTTATGTCTAACCTCTTTATTCTTCTATCCTTTACATGCCTTATTGAAATCCTCATGGCCTCTACACTATTTAACATGCTTCAAGTGGCAAGTAGAGGCTCATCAAGGCCATAGTGATGGTGCCTACAATGTTCTCTACTAATTCTTCTTTCATGGCAGTGGGTCACTTTGGATCACTCATGCCTTCAATCACAACTATCTTGATAGTCCCTTCTATTTTTTTAGTCCCATCAATCACCTCCATCATGTTCATGCCCTCTACAACCATGATTTGAGCCAAAAGAAGAAGCTGATGATGATGAAGGGGTAGAGGAAGGAGGGCTTGCATTGTGTCAGTGCCTACTACCTTCTCTTCTATAATCGTGACCACAATTGTGATTGTGACTTCCAATTACCGCCTAGTCATGACTTGCTCCTCCAAATCCATTTTTGGCATTGGATCCATTTCAACTAGAACCAAGATTATGAATTATGGATTGCACATTTTAGTTGAGGGCCCCTTGACCAAAGTCAAACAGAAGAGTTTCACCAAAGGAAAAGTCCCCAGAGAAGTGTTCACCTCCATCTAATGAACCAAGCCAAGGTGGAAAATTTTTTGACTCCATGTCCTTCAAAAGCTCATGTTGTTGATCTAGCTAAAGATATCTTAACCTTTATGCTTTAGTGGGATGGTAATCCCTTAAATCAGGATCTCACATCTCATACTCCTCGTGAAGATGTTGAAGTTTATGTTATGTAAGCATTAGCTAGAGCATAGCTGAAAAAAATCAATTCAATGGCAACACAATATTTCCTTCCATGTTGCACCACCATAGCATTTCATCTTGATGTAAGATTAAGGTGAATTCTGGTACATCCTCATCAGGTTTAGCATATACCACCTAGTATTGTTAAGGCACTTGGTCTATCCTGAGCGGAGATAGGCTCTTGTGAGAAGAAGACATTTGATATTAGTGAGTCTATATGTAGTGTGTAATTAAGATTTAATTTAGTTATAATAATAATTTTTTTTGTAAGATTTGACCTTAGGGTTTAAACAACAACATTACTAAGTTTCACTAAGTTTAGATAGAGCATGTAGAACTAAAGTCCTTAGCAATGGCACCAATGATGAGTGGAAAGGTACCCCTACATCCAACCACATGAATCACAAGCATTCACTTATAATCTGGTCAAATTATGTAGATATTAATTACCAAGTATGCTAGAGCTAAATGTTGAATTCATGTTTTTTGTTCATTTTCTTCTCAGTCTCACTTGTGAAAAGCAAGTGTATGGTTAAGTGTGACTAAGGCATAAGATTTTTATCATTTTATGTTTTATCAATTTGATCACCTAAAACAATAATGAAAGTGAGAGTAATTATATGCTAAGTAAACTATTATCTAATTTAACCTAACATAATTAATCGTCCCCACTTCCCGAACAAATCTTGAACTCTGTGTAAACACTATTGGGTTGTCAAACGCTAACCATTTCTGAGCTACCAAGTGTCACATGTATGTTCGAAGGGGTCGTGCTTGTGTATTTTAATTAATCTCTTAATGAATCAAAATTGATTGTTGAATGAATAACATTAAATGTGAACTACATGAAATCATAGTGTATAAATGCATAAAGAAAGAAAGTCTCAAGTGCTGCAAGGATGAATCAAAGAGCTTATCTTTATTTCCAACACAATGGTGTGTTTAGGTATATTAATGCTTGGATAAAGATCTAATTATACTTAGACCTCCTGCTGTGAGTAGTTGGAAAATATTTTAACTCTCAAATGAACAAACTGCAAGAATTTCACTACATGACTGAAAAAAACTCTCTCTAAATCGTTTGCCCAAAGGCTATATTTATAGGCCCAGGAATACCCTGTGATATCACATCTTGGGCCATGATATTGCATACCTAATATCATGTACCCAGTATATCAATGATTGAATAAATATCCAATTACACTTAGATCTCCTTTTGCAAGTAGTTGGAAAATATTTTAACTCTAGAATGAACAAACTACAAGAATTTCGCTACTTGACTGAAAAAAAGTCTCTCTGACTCGTGTGCCCAAGGGTTGTATTTCTAGGCCTAGGAATACCCTACAATATCGCATACTCGATATCACATCTTAGGCCATGATATCACATACCTGATATCGTGTACCTGATATCGTGGCCACCTCGATATCAAATACCCGATATCAGGGCTCATGTAAAACATGATTCATCAAAAAACTATATGAATAAAAAGTAAATTAAACCTCTTTATTTTTATTGTTAGGGCTTCTAAAATATTCTTGTGTCTTCTTTTCTGACTTAACTTGCTCAATTTTTTTTCTTTCCTTAACTCATCACACCTGAAACCCTTTTACAAACTATGATGAGTTGTATCTAAGGTCATAATCTATTTATAAGGGGAAGAATGGAAGAAATACAATTAAAATCAACTTTAAAATAAAGAAGAAAGGGAAAGAAACATCTTTTAGAAAAACATGATAGAACATGGTTTTAAAAAAAATGATAGTGGTAAACTAAATGATGAACATAGGTAGTAGAAAATGAAGGGAAGAAAACACGATGTGCACATAGTGTAGAAAAAAATTAAAAATTACATAATATTTGTTTATGTTATATACATAATATGTATATGATTTATATATTTCTCTTTGCATATGGACATGTTTTTTCAACCACCTAACATTTTTAAAAAATTTATTTTAATTTTTTTTAGACATAAACAATTTTCATAAGTTATTTTCTTTAATTTCTCTATTTACTATCACCTTTACACTCAAACAGTCATAACATGCATACTAGGACTCCAAATCAAATTCTATTTGAACCTACAAGATCCTTATCAAGTATTCTATCTAATCATATGCCTAAATCTTATCAAGGTATTACTTATCATGGGCACCTAGTTCAAATGTTGAAACTTTTATGGTNTTATATAATCACATATGCATAATAAAATAAAAAAGATGCATAATTAAATGTGCATAATAAAGATTGAATATACATAACTAAACATGCATAAAGAATAAAATATGCATAATCAAATACTTGTAAATGCATTATAAGTAACAAAAAAAATTCCAAGCATAATTGAACTTCAACATTTAATAGTAAAACAAAGGATACAATACTTTAACAAAATATTTGAGCAATTAGACAACAACAATAATAACAGTAATAATAATAAGCTAACATATTGAATGCATTAAATATATGCAAATTTCTAGGTTGTAACATAGTCCCTACTAAATTTTTTTTCGTAAAGAAGAATGCTCTTTAGATATACAAAATCTATTAACACATTCAAACTTAAAAGGATTAATAAAAAGTTGAGAACTTATTGTAAAAGATTTCATTTGTACATTTGAAAATTGCTATTATTTTCATTTTTGAAAATTATTTTTTTTCCTCATGAACTTTTTTTATTGAGAAGAGGACAAATCTAAATAGTTGCAGCATCCTTGCAATTATAATATGTAATTTTCTAGAAAAATCACTACTTACTTGCTTCGAGTTTAAATTCTATTTTCCTCTACTATAAATCAATATCTATAGAATAATGTATGCATTGTACACCATTAGTACTGTTGTTTGCTTTATTTTGAGGATTGTGCCAATGCTGCCAAAAATTTCACTTTCAACACTTTGAAAAATAAGAGAAACATTTTCTAATTCAACTCAACAAGGAATTTTAATATAATTAGAAGAATTGAGATCAAAATCCACTATCCATTCTAGAATAATAAATATATTTTGTTGATCCATTAAACTTTAAGATCCAAGAATTTATAAATCATTTTAATATTAGCCACAAGAGGCAAAAATGATTCGGAAAAATAGCAAGTATGTAAAACATTAATTTCATAGATCACTAGTGTAGAATAATTAATGAAGTGAATAATCCAATAATATGTAGATATATATCAAGAAATAATACCTTTTAATAAAAATATATATAAATCATTAGGTAAACAAAATTGAAAACTTCAAAATATTTCCTAGTCTTTGTAGTTTAAGAAACATTAATATTCTCCATCTTTCAATGACATATATTTGTGTGTTAAGGATCTTCATCCATGACTTGTAATATCAATTTTACCTTATAAAGTATGTTTAAGTTGAAAAATTTATCCTCATTCCAAATGATCATTTTTTATTAAAACCATATTTTTCTTTGAAAATTATAACAATTTTGAATGCAAACATCAAGCACACAGTTCCTTGTCGGTCACTACTTACAATCCAAGCTAGTGATCATGTGACAAATTTGCCCCAATGTTGTCCCAAATTTGTCTTGCACCCCAAGGAATTTACTGAGATCCAATGGCTCTAGAGAAAAAGACCTAGGAACTATGCCTCTAACAAGAAAGCAACTCATGAAAAGGAGTGAGCAACACCATAGCTGCTTAATAGAAGAGAATGCATCTTAAGGAGAACAACTAAACTCTAAATGAGGACCTTGAAAACAAGTACACAAGCAACCTTGTAAACATCATTGGTGGAAGGGGAAATGATGCATCTACAAGGGGGTGTCTCAGCCCCAAACCCCTCACAATCTAGTACAAGGTTCAGGATGGCACCACACTAAAATTATCTAATACTAGCTGCCTACATATTTGTCACCACCAAAGAATTAGGTCCATTTAGTTATCCATGTGAGGGTAGTATGAAGAGGACTTAGAAAGGGATGTAATAGGAGGAAGTCCCACTGCTAGTTTGGTACTGCTAAGCTAAGATGGATTTTCTAACACTTGAGTGCCATGTGAGGGCACCTTAGAGTGTTCCATGGTCCCTAAATCATGGGGAGAACCTAGGAGAACCTCTACCCTAAGATATCTCTCACAATCCTCCCTTGCATAAAAGAAGTAATGTCCTCAGAGCAAAGTCTAGGATAACTTTGAGAGTACAGTTCAAGTATGGGTTTGGAACTCCATCAATTCTGAGGAATCCCTTAACTCAATAGATGTCAAGCTTGAAGGAAGGTACCAACCCCAACACTTGATATGTGCTTCCATTCATGTCCTTGCATGTAACACAAAGGGCACTTGGAAGAAGCCCAAAAACTTTTCCTACTCTATGATAAGAGGGATAAGTCCAAACTAAAGGGCCAACGTCTCTAGGGTATTCCCTAGATTTATCCTTTATTAGGTCTAAAGACATGACTTCTTGCATAGACCCTGATGAGCAACGAGGTACCCCTACATCCAACGATATGAATCACAAAGCATTTAGGTGCAATCTAGTTGAATTCCATGGACTTTATCATTTCTGGTACATTAGTCTTCTAGGAAGTGAATCTTGCCTTAAGGTCAATCGTTGTCTTCCCAATTACACTTGTGATGTACATTGGTATGGTTAAATGTAATTGAGACATCTAATTTTTATCATTTTGTATTTTTATGATTTGGTGTTCAAATGAAGATAAAAGTAATTAGATTAACTAATTTAAATTAACTAATTAACAAGTGTCTAACTTGTCCTGACATAAGCATCTAGTCCCACTTTCTGCACATCTTGAACCCACGTATCGACTACTGGGCAACCAAGCACTATGCTACTGGTCATACCAACCTATAATGCTATTGGGATTACCAAGAAAATACACATTATGCTTGAAGTGGTCATACTTATGTGTTTAATCTATCTTGCTTAATCATTTCATTAACTTAATTACTGGAAACATTTAATAAATAATTAAAAGCATTGAATAAATTATTCAAAACATTAAATGCATAAACAAAATATTTAATCTATCCAAAGTGTTACAAGATTTATCAAAAATCTCATCTTTATTGCTACACACACTATCATGCTTAGGTACAATAATGTTTAAATAAATATCCATCCACCCAATGACTCTTGTTGTGGGAATTTGGGAGAAAAATTCTAACGTTCAAATGGGAAAACTATAAGAGCTTCATTATAACTAAAATATCTATTGCCATAAATGTAGCTTGTAGATGTGTATCTATAGCCAAAAATAAACATTACATCGATAGGGCCTTGTTGATGTAGGATATGATGCATTAACTAGGCCTTGTCGATGAGGCCTAGTCAATGACGCCACATCGATGAGGCCTCATCGATGCAACCAACTAAACTATGACTCATCATACCCCCATGACTGAATGAAAACTCATCTTTGAGTTCTTTTACAAAATTGGAAATGTAATTATTGTTTGACTTTTTCTCAAACAAAACAGACTAATTGACTTGACAAAAAATGGAGTGCCTAGGTGTACAAATCAAGACATTTCAAAAATGATAGTGTTCAGGACACAAAATTAAACACCATGACACAACTCTTAAAAATTAAATAGCATGTTCCTTGATGGCATGAAGTGTCATGGATAAGATCAGATGATCCTAGATGGTGGTGAATCTTGGGGTTCTAAGGGACCTTCACTGGCTTCATGCATAGGTGGTGGTCAAGGTAGTTGTGGCTATTCTACTACTACTGCAACTTTAGGTAGGAGCTAGAAAGCATCCATCAATGCTTTCATTTTTTCCTCCTTAATTCTAGGATCATGCACCATCCATGTAGCTTCACCAATGTGGATTAGAAGGGTCACATCCTAGGGATATAGGATTGCTAGAAACAACTCCTTCACATTGATAAACCAAGTAGTGAACTATTTGCATTCAATGTCAAATACTTTGACTATATCTTTTAGCTCTTGGTAGTCATCCATTCATTTGGATAGGTTCTTAGTATTTGATTGTTGATCTATAAACCATTCTTTAAGAACTTCAAGTTCAACATTTGTGGTCTCAATATTTTGCTTAGTGTCTTTGTGGTACTTGAACTCTACCTTGTATAAAAAATATGAGCTAGCCACTTGTTTCTCCAACTCTAACCATGGCCATCCGACAATCAACATTGTTGGTTTTGCATAAAAAATATTTGCCAACTCCATATATTCTATCATTTATTTTATTTGCAACTCCTTCATTCAAATTTCTACCTTGTTGTAAGTGTTAATCCCATCAATGATGGGCTACTAGCTTCTCTTCCTTGTTGGAGTTGCTAGAGGGCCTCATTTACTTTTACCTTTACCATTTGGATGCATTTCTTATTGACTTCTTTTTGCAGGCTAACCTAGTATCTGTAGTGATCCATCACTTTTTCAAACTTAAAGGCATTATTTTTCTAAGTGGTTGATGAGTCATGAATTGTTGGCCATGATATCATGTACGTGATATCACAGGTGACGCAATATCATGTACATGATATCATAGCCTAGATGCGATATCACGTATGTGATATCACAACTTTTCTCCTCATCTATAAATAAGAGGTAGGCAATTTTGGTAAGGGGTCAATTTTTTGAAAGTTTAAGTTTTCAATAGTTTTTAGTACGTCAGTTTGTCTTCTCAACCCTTTTCTCCTAGTGCATGCCCGTAGTGTGATGATTGTAATTCTACAACATCCTTATTCAAGTGTGATGTACTTGGACACGCACATGACTAACAATAAAGATTGATATTACTTCATCATTGTAGCATCCACTTAGCTTAATTATTTATTTAATTATTATTATTATTTACTACTTTCTTAGTTAATATCTCTCTACCCTTATCTCCTAGTAACATAGAATGAGTACGACTTAATCAAGAGCATTTAAGTGTGACTACTTGGTAACTCAGTAGCATACTTAGGCCATGCATTTGGTAATCCTAGTNATGCTCATCGCACTTAGGCTAGTTTAGATTCTCTCTCACACACACTCTCTCTCCTAGTTTAGTTGATATTATTTCCCATCATCCTCAAGAGTAGGATTAGTGTAGGAACACATCATACACCTCACTCTAGACTAAACCATATGTGACAAAGCTAATACTAGTCTAGGTGGGAAGACAGCGAACTGCGATCTATGAGTAACCATCTAGATACCACAACTAGCCCATCTGCAGAGTTTGATTGAATCATGCATGAAACACTCGTATTCGTATGGTTGAGTGTAGGGGTACCTCGCCACTCATCATTGGTGCCATTGCCAGGGATGATGCTAGTTATCTAGATTAGTTGTGTCATACAAGGTCATTGTATAGAAATTAATTATATATCTTTTAGGAAGAAATAATTACAAAAAGTCACATACAAATTCACACACAATTTCACAACCATCCCTCTCCTACAAGACTACGATAATGCCACATCTAGTGAGGCAATTCATTGGATAATCAACAAATTATATGAAAATGAAGATTGGAGCACGCAATCCAAGGTGGGTATTTCTTATAAACATAAACAAAGGCAGTAGCATCCCAACACATGAAAGCACAACTTACTCAATGACGATGAACCCCTACTAGCCACTACAAGCCTAATGCAAATACAAGAGGCTGTTCGGATCTTCTGTAGGCATCATAAAGAGAACCACCTACCCAGGATCGATTTAAAAAACTTTTCCAATTTCTCAGTAGGCTATGACTTAGATCCGTAACAACATTTACAAGCCTTCTACGATGCATGTGCATGGAACAACATTGATAACGGTTGGCAAAAACTTAAGCTCTTTCCTATGACACTTGTTGGCCAAGAAAAAGTATGGTATAGATCATTAAAATCAAATTCAATACAACATTGGCCAACAATGGTAGAACTCTTTAATGAAAGATATCAAACTTACACAAGAGTGTTGACCTTGAGGAAACAAATCCAAGAGTGGAAACAAGCACAACATGAACCCTTGGACATGGCCTTAGAAAGATATTATGCATTGTTAAACAATTGTCTAGGCCATGTGTTCTTCGAGGAAAGGCTAATGTACTATATCATTGATGGGCTTCGTGATGAAACAAGAGAGACCCTAGGGATGTATGCCCAAGGTCAACTATACAAACTATGAACCCATCAATTCCAAGAGCTTATTAAGTAGGTAGAAAAAGAAGAAGGAGAAATGGCTAAATGGGAGAATGTTGAAAAATATCAACGGGACCAAAATCTCAACTTAACAAAGGTCTGTAATCACAAAAAGGAGAAATCAACCTATCTCAAGGAGGAAGAACCTTCTTTGTTAGTACAAAAATCATTAGAGGAAATCAAGGCAAAGATCAATAAGATACTGGAATGGATGCATAAAAAGTGTGTGGAATATATCAATATTATTGGAGATAGAGTTTTGACAACCCGAGAAGTAGGACAAAATATCATTAGAAAATTGGAAAGAAGGGATGAATAAAATAAGAGCTCAACTATCGATCATATGTATGAATGCAACATTTGCTTGTACAATCACCCCAAGGGCCAATGCCCAATCTTGTTACATTTATATGAGCATTGGGGAAACACATTACACCCAAAGTTTGTACAGAGATACTGTATTCAATCACAGTGGCAACAATCCCAATTGTGGGGGAAGCCATCCCTAAACTGTAGACACCCTTCATATCATCCAAATCCAAATGCTTATCTAGTCCAACATCCTATTTCCCCAACTGGGTCAACATACTCTATCTCGCCGCATTATGATTCTCCTTGGTACTATCAGCCCATGTTCTCAACACAACCACTACCTTGTGTACCTTACACTTCTCCTAAATTTCAACGTTCTCATCCTTTCCCTCCTTCTGCATTGCCACCTACTATTCTTGAAGTGTCTGCACCACAGTAACAACTCACGAATGTTACTTGTGCTACTATTGCCAATAGCAGGGAGAGACCTCCTCAACATCGAAGGCATCCCTTCTTTAGACATGACCGTAGGAAGGGAAAATATAGTTCTAAGGCCACTGCATTCTCCAACTAAGCACAAGTCCAACACTGTGATGCATCCTTCTCTTCGAACCCAATGCCTCATGTTACTTCATCAGGGCCACCAATTAACACTCCAACAACCATACCGCCCAATGAATACAGTCATGGAGAGCAACATCCTGATCCTTGCATACCATCTTACAATCTCAAGTATCATAGTAGGTCAAATCTTTACCAAGGAACCACATCTTATAAATTTCCCCACTATGCTTACTATAATCAAGTGTGTGAACCCCAATGGGGTAAGTGTGATTGAGTTTCAATGTTTCCAACATGCAAGGATCCTCATCTTTCATTAATCCTTACCATGCTGAATCGTTTAGTTATGGGGGATATTCCTCATTTTAATAACAATAATGATTAATAAATATATTTTCATTTTTTTAATTCTACAATTTTTTTCCAATTTTTCATTTTTAAAATTCTTGTTTTATCTTTTTGTCTTTTTGTCTTTTTATCTTTTTATAAGTAATCTCATATATGAATAAAACACTCATGTGGCTTGTTGGTTAAGGTTTGTTCTATGTTATCGAGTATTAAACAATCAATTATTTGGATAGTGAGCCTATTACACCCACTCATCCATTCTACAAATAAGAGGTTCTATTCGAGGGTACAGTGATATTCTTGACATTCTTAAAACCTAAAATTAATTTTGTGTTCATTGTACCTAGAATGAAGAAGGATGGATCAAGAGGGAATGATTAGGATGTGACATCAAGGGGACTTGCAAATTCTCTTTGGTGATGTTTGCAACGTGGTTGTACTAAGATCCTTATAGATCTAACGCAAAATGGGAGTAAGAGTAATCAAAAGGCAGTCAAAAATCCAATGTTGTTCTAGGGGGTCCCATTGGAAATACATGCACCCATGTCTAAAGGTTGGTAGCTTCTCTGGATTCAGCAATTGAAAAAAAAAAACACAAAAAAAACAAGGAAAGTGCCACAAAGCAAAAATCACTCCTCCCTTAAACAAAATGCCAAGTGATCGTACACCTTGTTGTTATGATACTCTCATAGTTGCTCATCATGGGATGAAATAATGTGGTGTCACTAATTAGAGGAATGGACTTGATCCTAATCTTGGAATTTCAAGTTAATGACACATTAATCATGCTTTACACGAAGGATTTATTGTGCCCTGGGTCAATTACCTCATGTCCCAATCTCTACAGTCCCTTCTATAGTTTGTCTCATCTCACTGTTCATGTAATTGTAGCTAGTGTCTTGTGTAGCGTAGAATTCTTACCACATTCCAATGATACTTACATGTGTGTGTTTTGTGGAACCAGTGTGGATTACATTTAACCCTTCTAGTGCCTACGGACACTTTTAAGTGTGCTTACGCAAGGGAATTATAGGCTAGAACCTGCTTTGGGTAGGACCCACTTGCATAATTTTTTGTAATTTACACTCGTAACACATCTTCTACATACCATCTATTACCCTCAGTGTATTTTCAACAATATTCTTTCCCTTATTACTATCCCTCTGATTCAAATGTTCCTATGAGCAATCACATAGCCTTTTTCTCCCCCTTACCATCCAAGGTCCTTATTGATAAATTCCATACCATCATAATTTTCATGCCTTCAGAACTAATTGAAGTACCCTAGAATCCCTTAACACTCATTCAGATGTCCTTAGTCTACATCGTTTAATTTCAAAAAAAATCTTTAAAATTCAGTACATTCTATAAAGTTCCCTAACATTGATAGGCCGCGATATCGTGTATGCAATATCGCANCCCCCTACACTAATCAACATCATTTGCAACTATTCTTGTGAGGGAAGTTTTTCAAATTTCTCTCTACGACTCATGATTACGTGTCCCTTGCTTTCATATCCATATCTTGCTCATTGGTACTCCGATTTTCATTTTGTTTGAACCTACTTGAACCCAAAGTGTTCATCTTAGCTTTTTGGAAGGGGCACACACCGAATAGCACATAAATTTTTTCAAATTCATCATCACTCGAAGGATATTATTAATGATAATTAGTTATAAAATTAAGGATAAATGCACCAAAAATAATTTTATCTCCTTAGTTATACAGGGAAACTAGATTTGGAAAGCACCTAAGTAAAGAGGATTTAATATTATAATCTTTTAGGGACATTTTCTCCTAATACATAATGTCACATAGAGATAAAGCAAATTCATTAAGGCAAGAAGGAAGGTATAACCTAACTTTGGTATAACCTAACGATTGGCCCTGTGTGATTGCAGATGACCCCGAAATGTGGACAACAGGAAGGTCCTACTCAAGGTGTGATCAAGTGACCTAGGAGAGGTGAAGGACATGTTCCTACCGAACAACATGTAGAGCAGGGGGAATAATCATTTAGTATCTATCAAGAAGACCCTACCACTATATAATCAAGGTAGGTAGAAGGAGGAGCTACTGTAGTGTCTGAACAAGGATGGCATCTCACATTGCCTCATGATTGTGTTCAGGCCATCCATGAAAGGTCCATATTAACTGTAGTGATCATGGAATTAAACTTTGGACCTTTTGGAGAATTTTCTCTGGAGGCCATTAGGGATCACCTCAAAGGATCCCCATTATGGCCTACCCTCTCTAAAAGTGGTGCCTAGTACTTAGGGGAAATGAACCAATTTTGACACAATAAAGAAGAAGGAACCATGGTTAACATTTATGGTGTGACTGTTGATTTCTCTGTTTAAGCCATTTCGAAAGTATTAAACCTTTTAAATATAGGGCCAAAGGTTTCTCAAAACCAGCTAGACACTTTTAGAATCAAGCAACTTAATGAAATGTTGACAGAGAATAAAAGGGTGGCAGAAGAAAAAGAGAAGGCTAACTGGGATGCCTCTATGGCATAAGTGCAAACTTACATGCATGCTAAGGCACTCAAGGCCTTACAAGAGGAGAAACTCCATGCCATACTTCAATGCCATCAAATTCCAAGACCTAGAGCATTGGAGCTTGTCCTCACTTTAAATCAAGGATGAGTTTTCATTTAGTTGTGGGGGTATGATGAGTCATGAACTTTTGGCCATGATATCATGTACATGATATGACAAGCGACGCAATATTACATACATGATATCACAGCCTAGACGCGATATCGTGTACACGATATTGTATCCTATCTCCTCATGTATAAATAAGAGGTAGGAAATTTTGTTAAGGGGTCAGTTTCTTGGAAGTTTAAGTTTTCAATAGTTTTTAGTACGTCAGTTTGTCTTCTCAACCCTTTTCTCCTAGTGCATGCCCGCAATGTGATGATTGTAATTGTACGACATCCTTATTCGAGTGTGACGTACTTGGACATGCACATGATCAAAAATAAAGATCAAGATTACTTCATCATTGTAGCATCCACTTAGCTTAATTATTTATTTAATTGCTATTTTTATTTACTGCTTTCTTAGTTAATATCTCTCTACCCTTATCTCCTAGTAATGTGGAATGAGTACAACTTAATCAAGAGCATTTAGTGTGACTACTTGGTAACCCAGTAGCATACTTAGGCCATGCATTTGGTAATCCCAGTGGTAGTCATGTAGAAGGTCCAAGATGTGTATGGATGATTGAGGAACGGATACTCATCACACTTACACTAGTTTAGATTCTCTCTCACACACTCTCTCTTTCCTAGTTTAGTTCATATTATTTCCCATCATCCTCAAGAGTAGCATTAGTGTAGGAATACATAATACACCTCACTCTGGACTAAACCATACATGACAAAGCTAATACTAGTCCATGTGGGAAGACAAAAAACTATGATCTATGAGTAACCATCTAGATACCACAACTAGCCTATCTACGAAGTTCAACCAGATCATGTGTTAAATGCTTGTATTCGTATGGTTGAGTGTAGGGGTACCTCGCCACTTGTCAGTGGTAATCTTGATGGTAGACTTCTGGTACAAGGCATGAACTTCCTCCATTAATAAGTTCTGATTCTGTGCAACCAATCTCCTCAATTCAGTGTTCACCCTGGTAAGCTACTCCTGCTATTGATGAATAAATTCTTGTATTTGTTCCTTTTGAGCATCAACATTGCATAGGCAATGATTTTATGCAGTCAAAGTCTCATTCTCCTAGTGCATCTAAGCCAAGTCCTTCTGAATTGAATACACTTTTGCTTCAGCTATGAACTAGTTGAAGATGGCCATTACTATATCCTCCTTAGCCTTCTAGAATTTTTCTTAAAGCTATTTGAAAGCTTCATCTCTAGTTATTATTGGGCTAAGGATTGTAACATCAGCAAGTCGGGTATGTAGTTTGACAACCTCCATGGCCAAGCACTAATTTCGTTCTTGAGCTATTTCAAGTTGCCCCTCCAAAACAATGCATTTTCCCTTTGCATTTAGTAGCTCTAACTGGGTTGTAGTGATTTCTTTTAAAAAATCAAAGATATCCAGAATCAATTTCCCTAGTCCCCACCAATCAATCCAACAATTCTTCATGTTGGGCTACATTCAACTTTCCACTGACCATGCTTACAGACATCTACATGTCTTGAAGTGTAGATACATCTAGTATAGATACCATAAGTGAATTTAGTGCTTCAGTAGCATAGTTAGCAACTCTTTAACTATTGTTTCTTATCCTTGATCCTACATCACTAAGACAGTTACCCCTTTACCTTCCTCTAAATGCACCAAGAAGGTGACAGCATTCCCAAATATTTTTGTAAATAACTAGTGTTGAGATAGTGACACTATCACCTCTTAAGCATTAGGATCTGATCTACTAGGTTGGGTAGAGGATATCAGCCCATCCCTCTCCATTTCACTGATTTTTAAAGCCACCTCGTTAAGGTGACTCATTGTTGGTACATACATAGATGGATCCACACCACTTTTCCTTGCACACTACTCTTACTCACTCAATAGCTACTCTCAAATTTTTCATAGATGTTCAATGGCTGCATGGGCCTCTCGTATTGTTTCTTAAGCAGGTGGTGGTGGCAACTACTCCTCTTCTTAGATCATCATTGGCATCTTGTCTTTCATGATCTTGGACCATGAGGCCAAAGACGCATGCCTAATTGTATCATTGAAGTAGTGGATGATACTTGCCCTTTTGCAAAGTTTTCAAATGTAGCATGAAAAGAATAAGGTTTTCCTTCCACATTCATTTTTCTTGAAATTCTTCTCAATCTCTAAGTAGATCAGTTGTGGAAGGTTGACAAGAAATTTCTTGCTTAGAGCTACTCATGCTCAGGTCGAGAAAGAAATTACCTTGCTTGGCCTCATCATTGGATTGAGGTGATAGGTTGTAATTTTGAAATAGATTCACTTCACCAATGTGAGTGCATTGTACTCCTTACGATCAACTTCATAGCACCACTAGGTCCACTCCTTCTTGGCCTTAGGATCACCTTTTGTAATAGTTTTTCCAGCTGTGTCCTGATGTCACACAACTTTAGTGCTTGCACAATGGCTTTTGCTTAGTAGAACACTTGAATGTCCTTGATTTTAACATTGAACCCTAACCTTTGATTACTCCAAAAGAGATATGTCTCTCCCATATACCATTCCCCACTAAATGTAATGATTGGCCACATGGTAAATATTTGTAGTTGAGTCTTGACATCTGCTAGAGCTTTCTCTAAGAATGGTCTAAAGTTGATTTCCTAAAGAACTAATCGTTGGATTTCTTAAGACCTAATAATGTTAATGTAGGCTTTGGTCAAAGCGAATTCAAGCCTTGGTGTGGGTCTAGGCACTTCTCCTCATTGTGATTCTTCTAAAATATATAGGACAAATTCTACTTTGGGCTCCTCATAAAGAGGTCCTATTGCATGGATTACCTCCAATGGTTTTTGAGCTTGTTCTTATTGGCCCATTCTAGCTCTGGGCCGCTTCTCCCTTGGTTGAGAGGTTTCTCCTTCCTATGAGCATTTTTGTTTTGGTGCCATTTTTAATCACAATGAGACCATAGGTTAGCAATCGTTGTGTAACTTAAAGTAATTAGAATACTTTTATCTATTAAGGATAGTTACGCTTTGGCTAAGTTGTGATTATGGCTAATTTAATTACTCCAATTATCATTTTATTCATGTGTTATTGTTAATAAATCATCCTAGAGGTTGTTGGAAGGGTTAATTATTGAAAAATTTGATGTTCATATGTTGTTAAGGTTATTAACCCTTTGGGGGAGTTAGAAAAATTTCCAAAAATTTTCATCAAGTTTTCATCAGAAACCTTAAGGTTTGCAGCCTCCACAATAAAGAGCTTACCTCTAGTAAGTGTAGGATAAAAAAAATGGAGTGATTTGGAAAAATGGTTGGGAAGTTATGGGCTCTAGAAGGTTTTGGGCTTTGAAAAATTGCAAAAACTCCCCATGTGATATGAGGCAAATGTTAAAAATTCCTAAGTACACAATGGTATATATAGGATGTAAGCACTACATTAACAAGGCCTCATCAATGCAATCAACTACATCAATGTAGCTATTGGCCACCATAGACAATCATTTACTTTGGTCAAACTTACAAAATACAAAGAATTTTTGAATGAAATTGGGATCAAATGAAAGCTCAAAAGGCCAAGAATAGTATGAAAACATGAGAAGAGGGTGTTGAAGCTCATAAATTTGGAAAAATGGAGAAAAAATTGATTCAAGATATGAATGAAATGAAAGGTTAAAGAGCACTAAGCCAAATGCCCAATGGAATATGTGAAAGATAGGATTGTAGCAATGTTAAAGGTAACGAACCTTAACTAACTAAACCAAGAGCTATGCAAGTGGGTCCTCTTCATAGTAGGCTCATGTCCTTATTGCCCTTGCATAATCTTAACTAAGGAGTCTATGGGTCCCACAATTGATTTAATGATCATGAAAAGTTAAAGACTAACCAAAAAAAATCTACTTAAGAATTCCAACACATCAAACCAAGACATAGAACATAACATAGAACACAACAATGAAGTGAGTTATGGTAGCATGGATGGATGATAGAGAAGGTGGAATGGAGTTTGAATTGAGGTCATAAGAAGTCCCTTGTGTAATTTGTGTTTAAAATGACCTAGGATGATCCATCCTTAGTACAATCTAAAGCCATCCACTTTTAGTGACTTTGCATCACCATCCTAAGATTGATCCACCCACACGAGACATAAGTGTGCTTCCATAAGACAACCACGCTTTCATAAGGAGAAGAAAAGAGAGAAGTAGGAAGTGAGAGAGGGTCTTAGAGGGGATCTTCAGGCATAGGTACATGGATTTCTAGTTCCATAACCAATGGTTGTAGTCCATTTATTTATCCAAGGTGTGTGCTTTGAATTCCCATTGTTGTTTTTATTTTTTATTTTTTATAGATGGGAAGCACACCATGTAAAACTTTATTTGACTTCCTATCATTGGTTAGAATGGAATGGTGATAAGTCCATGAAAAACACTCAATTACTTAAGCAAGTAGAAGAGTACAAAGAGTATTGAGTTCCCTTGAAGTCACACCCTTTACAAACCTTTGAATCCTTCCTAATTTTGAAACAACCAAGGTCACCGATTGATTAAAAGTTTCTTTAATAGAAGGGATCTCAAATTCCCAGAATAAGGAAAACCATAGAGTTTATTGGATGGGCAAATGACATGGACTCCCTACTTGTTCCATGGAAAAAAAATAAACCATGTCAAAGTCATCAGACATCATAATTCAAAAATGAAAACTAGATATCAATAATCACAATATTAAGTGTAAACCATCATTAGTAAATAACAACAACAACATTGTTTCCTGTGATAATAAAGTAATTTTATTAGCAAAAATAAGGAAATATCACACTTGAATCAAAATAAAATAAATTAAAATATATAAAAAAGTGTAAAATAATCAAGAAAGGTTCAAAGGTACTAACGATGATGTAAAATTAGAAAAACTTGAAAATCAAAAATTTGTGAAATAAATAAATTGTAAAATCAGAAAAATGTTGGAAAACAAAAAAGTAGAAAAACTAAAAAGCGCAATGGATTATTAGCATGGATGATCATCTCCCCCATAACTAAGTTGGAAGAAGGAGATCTGAAAAATGGAACATGGTTGTCCATCTATCAAGGTGGTAGTTGCATTGGCCTATCTTGGTTTGAGGAAAGGTTTTACTTATTGGATGTTAACCAACTACTTTTTATTTGGGCTTTCAAGCTTGTAGATCAACATGGCCTTAGAGGGAAATTTTTGATCAATTATATAAGGTCCCTCCCATAGTGTTTGAAATTTTTCCTTTTGGGGTACATGTGTGAGGTTCCAATAAAGGACCTTATCTCCTATTTAAAGTTTTACTTTTCTAATTCTTAGATCATGATGTTGCTTGCTAAATGCTTTGTGCACCTCATTCAAAAATAGGACTACTAATACATTTTCATCTAGCACATTCAAGTTGATCAATTTTTCTTTTTATGCTAGACTTAGGTCAAGATTTAGATCATAGGTTGTTGAAAGTGTATAAGGCTCAGATTGAATTAGGAGTGTTGGAAGTTTTCCATACGCTAACTCATAGGGAGAATAGCCAATAGGAAGTTTCCATGTTGAACGATAACCCTAGCGGACATCATTAAGTTTTGCACTTTAGTCTTTCCTATATTTGCTAATGGTCCATGTTAGTATTTTTGTGATCTCCTAGTTGGTTACCTCTTCTTAACTATTGTCTTCGGGGTAGTAGGATGTTATTAATTTATGTTCAACCCCCAAGCATTGCATTAACTTTCTAAAAGTGGCACTTGTGAAATGAGTTCCATTATCAGAAATTAGTGAACATGGAACCCCAAAAATATTTACAATATTTTATTATATAAATCTAATAGTAGTGGACAATGTAAAATCAGTAACGACAACTACTTCTGCCCATTTTGTGTAGTAGTCAACTACTATGATAATATATGCCTTCCTCTTGGACATGGGTGTGATGGAACCTATGATGTCAATGCCCCATGTATTAAAAGGTTCTAATGATTGGATCCATTATTGAGGATCTTCTATGCAAGTAATCATTCCCCCATCTCGTTGACACCATCCATAAGATTTGACAAATTGGTGGACATCCTTGAAGATTGTAGGCCAATAGTATCCTACCATTAGGATTTTTATGGCCATGCGTCTCCCTACATAGTAGCCTCTAAAAGATCCCTCATGAGCATCTTGGAGAATGCGTAGTTGATCTCTGTTGAGGACATACCAATGAATCAGGCCATTATCACACACCTTGTAGAGGTTTTTGTTGATTTTCATCAAATATTTGGCCCAATGAAGAAATTGTTTCTTCTATATAAAGTCAAAATCTTGTGGCATCTCTTCAGTGAGAAGATAATTGAGGATGTCATTATACCATGTTCTTTCAATAGGCATTTGTTCATTTATTACTCCTATAAAGAGAAGTTCATCTGGAAACTAATTAAAGAGTAGGCTCTCCTTCTCTTTATTATCCCATATTAAGTAAGAGAGGTTTTCAGTGATCATATTCTCAATCCCTTTTCAATCTATCATCATGAGATGTAATTCCTATAAGATCACGAGCCATTGTATGACATGAAGGCTCACTGTTGGCTTATTCATGAGGAAGCAGATTACGTTATGGTCCATATGCACAAATACTTTGTAGTCAAGTACATAGTGCCTAAAAATTTCTAGAGCGTACATCATTGTTATTAGTTTTTTCTCCATGGTGGTGTAATTTAAATATGCTCCCAGCTCATGCAGTGGATGTAGTATGGGCATTTCTTATCATCCATCTGC
This sequence comes from Gnetum montanum, assembly GCA_015680685.1. Classification (NCBI taxonomy): domain Eukaryota; kingdom Viridiplantae; phylum Streptophyta; class Gnetopsida; order Gnetales; family Gnetaceae; genus Gnetum; species Gnetum montanum. Next base: position 138,006 of record MNCI01038293.1, on the reverse strand, counting down.
ATGAGCACTACTCCCAAGGCATAGTTAGATGCATTTGTCTTGATGTGGAAGGGTCTAGACCAACCTAATTCTCATAGGATTGGTATTTCTACGATTTTATCTTTTAATTGTTGAAATGCATGTTCACATTCTTTGGTCTAGATGAAAGATGCATCTTTCTTTGTAATCTCTACTAATGGCTTTGTGATCTTATAGAAATTCTCCATGAATCATCAATAGTAGCTAGTGTGTTCAAGGAATGACTGAACATCTTTAACAGTCTCTACTTGACATGTTATTCCTTAGATGACCCTTATCTTTTCTAAGTCTACCTTAATTCCTTTTTGCAAAATTTGGTTCCCTAGCACAATGCCTTCTTAGACCATGAGATGGTTCTTTTGCTAGTTGAGCTACAAGTTTTTTTTAACACATCTCTTTAACACTTTCTCAAGGCGATCCAAGGCTTGCTCAAATGTAGCTCCATAGGTGAAAAAGTCATTCACGAAGGCTTCCATAACACTACTAATCTACTGTTGAAAGATACTAAGGATCAAGCATTGAAATGTTGTAGGGGCATTGCACAGATTGAATGGCATATTACAATATGCAAAAATCCCCCAAGGACTCCTGAATGTTGTCTTGGCCTAATCCTTTGGCATAATTTGGATTTGGTTATAGCCACTATAACCATCCAAGAAGCTATAACAACAATTTTTGGATATGGTGTCCAATACTTGATCCACAAATGACAATGGAAAATGATCTTTAAATGTTGCCATATTCAGTAGCCTAAAGTCAATGCAAACCCATCATTTGCCACCCTTCTTTGGAAAAATTACAAGTGGGCTAACCCACTTACTATCCACAATGGGATAGATAAACCCCACCTTGAGGAGTTTTTCAATTTTCTCCTTGATAATCTATTTCAATTTAGGATTCAACCATCTCTACGGTTACCTTCTAGGCTTTATGGCTAGGTTGGTGTAAATGTGATGTTGACATATCCTTGGATTGATTCTTGTTAGCTTTGGATATGATCAAGAAAAGGTTGTTGGCCATTTATTAACTACCTTTAACAAATTTTCTCTTTGTTCAAGAGCAATTTTGACATTAATTATGACTAGTTTACCATTGTTTAAAAATGCATATTCCATATTGGCTAGTAAATTTTTTAGCTGTAGGGGATCCTACTTGAAGTTATCAAAAATTTTCAAATCTCCCCAACAAGTATCATCATCTTCATCCAAGAGTTGGAAATGAAGTTATTCAATTTTATCCATGCCTTCAACATAAGCACATGTTAGGCTCTCAGTTGGTTCCATGCATAATGTGTTGCTATCAAAGTTAGCTATCAGCCACTAGGTGCCCTCCTATTTTGTGGTTTCTATGTACATACATCTTTGAATATTTATTTCTTGTGCACACTGATTACATGCCTTAATGTGTGTGCTTGTGATGGACCAAATATTTTGTAGGCAATTGCAGCCATTATTGTTGTACACGATGCATGGAATACACTTCTTCTCTATCTTGCGCAATTCATTTTCTTTGGATATTTCTAGAGATAGGTCTCTTATGCCCATACATGCATCAATTGTGCTTAACCAAGCTCTTCCCATAATGATGGAAAAGTCACTTTTGCAGTTTTTAACCTTGATCACTAGAAAATTAGTAGGATAGGACCATCCCCCACAAACTATGATCGCAATGTCTTTTACTAATCCTAGAGGGATAATAATTGGTTGATGTGCCAATTCTAGACAAATGTTGCTCTTCTTAAGAGGTGGTAGATTCTAGGCCTTGTACATGTCATGGGAGATGAGATTAACTTTATAACTAGAGTCAAGAAGAGCCTTGCATGGCTCATGTCTAGCAATATGCAAGTAAATGAGTGAACTTCTTGGGCCAGATCTTTTCATGGGAAGATTTCCAGCCTTGATCCAGTCAAAAACAACATGAGTTAGCATTACAATGCAAATATGAGGTAGAACTTGGTTTGAAGGACACTCAAAGATATTCGAGGCAAAGGAAGAGGGTATTGGAGATGTAGGATGATTAGCCGAACTAGATTGTGAAGGTTGAAGAGGACTACTAGGTCAAAAGAAAGGTATTTTTCTAGATTGATTATCCTAACCACTTAGTTCAAAATCCAATTATGAATGTACAACCCTAGTATCATTTCATTGTTATGGCTATGAAGGAATCTCACCTTGCATGGATGGACTAAGAGGTAACTGGGTTGAAGGTGGAGGTGTGTGTATAAATGGATGCAAAGGATGGTATGGATATGGGTTTTCCCCTCTGGTAGATGGTGAATGTATTCAGTGGTACTTTAGAGGGTAATAGTGATGCTGAAATGAGGTACAACTTGTAGAACTTCTTAAAGAGATAGGTTGCTAACCATAATACCTATATGGATCTAGTTGCCTATAAGGGTACTACTGCCTTGGTGGTGGCATTCCCCATGATTTTGGTTAGCACCACTATTGGTATTGTTCATAAGGCTATGGAGGAGCTTCACTTAGATAGTAGGCTTGTTGTTGCTAGTGGAATTACCTTGGATTGCCTAGAGGATAAGGCAATCATCTAAGTGCTTACCTACATGCTAGTTGAGGATTCAATGCATACACCTGAGAGTATTGTAAGTGTGACACTATAGGGCAACAACCCTTTGTATGTTCATATTGACAAATGTCATAATCAATTTCATCATTAGATTCGATTTCCACAACTTCCATAGTTGCAGCATTGCCCTTACCTCTTTAGTAAGCATGTTCAACTTCTTTTCACCTTCTATGGTTATGATCACTATTTTTCTCTTTGGATTCTTCGGAAATCTTCATAGTAGTTTGAAATTTTTCATTCAAAGAGTTCCATAATTTATCAACCTTTTCCAAAATTTCATAAATAAATTTTTAGATGGGTAAGGTTTTCCTATTCACCACTTCATTGAGCAATGACTCCTCCTCATCACAAAATCAGACCTCCCATTTTCTGATGGAAGGGTTCCTATTATACTCTTCTACACTTTTTCTTTTTTGTAGATCACCTTTTTCTTTTGCTACCTACTCAATCAACCTTTGGATCTAATGAGCTTTCAATTTAGACAATCTCCCTTGGGCATACATCGTAAGGGTTCTTCTTGTCTCTACTTTGAGCCCATCTATGATGTGGTGAAGTTGTTCCCTTTGAGAATAACCATGGCTAGGGCATTGGTGTAATATTGAATAGTACCTATCCATGGAGGTACCCAAGGGTTCATGTGTTTCCTATTTCTAACCTTGGATTTACCTTCTTAGATTAGACACTCTAGAGTACATTTGGTATTTGTCATTGAATAACTCCAACATGGTACTCCATCAATGAATGGATTCTAGTTCTAAGGACCAGTACTAACTTTTAGCTTCCTTGATGAGTGTTCTAGGGAAAAGCTTGAGTTTCTATCATTCATTTTCTATGTTCTATAAGGCATAATCATCATGAAAAACTTGTAGATGTATCTATGGATTAGAATTATATCCCCCCTCAAATCTTGGGATATTTTTCATGTCTAAGTGCTTGATCTAACTATCTTTCATAAGCTTGGTTGGAATTATAATTGCCTCTACAATGTTAAGCATACTTCAAGTTGCTAATAGAGGTTCATCATCATCACTGTGTTGATGACATTGATGATGGTTTTGACCACCCCTTTGATCTTGGTGGCCTTCATAATCATTGTTGTCTCATTGATCATTTTCATCATAATTATTTCAATGTTGGCTTCTATGAGAACCATCAAATGAAGAGGAATGTTTAAAATCAAATGAAGAGGATGGAGAGGAAGGTGGATCACCACTATCACTATGGTGTTTTCCACAACCACTACAGTGTCTACTTCCACTTTTTCACTTCTTATGATCACCATCCTTAGATCCCTTACCACTGTGATGCTTGCTCAAGTCCCTACCTTGGCTATCACTTTTTCCTAAATCTAATTTATGAATAGTGTATCATAGGTTTAAGTTCACATCCTCATCACCAATAACAAGGGGTGGAGAATCTTCATGTTGAGAACCTTCAAAGGAAGGATCCTTATTGTCATCTTAATTTAGTAGGAACAAGGGATTATTGTAATGTTTTCCCTTTGTAGCCTCATGAAGCTTCTCCTGACATCAATCTTGCTTGCATTGTGTTTTAGTGGGATAGTAGTTTTGAGTGTCATAATCATCCACAATGTATTCTTCATGAAGATCTAAGATGTTCAACTTCTTAATATTTTTAAGTAGCATCCCTGGCATAGATTGATCGAGGGGCAAGACAATGTTGCCCTCCATATCAAGCCATCGTAGTTGTTCATCCTGATGTAGGATGAAGGTGAAGTCTGGCACATACTCATCTAGATGAGTATATACCACTTTGCACTCATGTGGGATCAATGATTTGACATCTTTGCACTTATGAGAAGAAGAAGACATTTTACAAAAAAAAATAAAATTATCAATGTTCTTTTATAATTCTATGTATAGCAAGAATGATATTGACCTTGAGGTTCATACAACGATATTAATGGTATTCACTTAAGCCTAAATAGTACGCATTTCAATAGAAAAAGTCCCTAGAAATGACACTAATGATGAGCAACGAGGTACCCCTACATCCAACCATATGAATCACAAAGTTTTTAAGGTCAATCGGTGTTGATGAGTAGTGAGGTACCCCTACGCTCAACCATACGAATACAAGCGTTTCATGTACGATCCAATTGAATTCCAAGGACTAAGTGCCCATGAACCTTTATGGAACAAGGATGGGTTGGTTGATCATTGTCTTCCCAAACTTACTTGTATGTCATGATTGTATGGTTAAGTAAGCTTGAGGCATATGATTTTTATAGCTTTTATGTTTTTATGTCCTACTACTAATAAGGGAGGAGAGAGAGAGATAACTAAGTGACTAATTTAACTTAACTACTAATTAACTAGCCTTTAAACTAATCCTAACACCAGTATCCATTCTCAATTATCCTACACATCCTAAACCAATGCAACACTACTGGGATTACCAAACGCTAATCATTACTGGGTTACATGCATGCTCGAAGTGATCGTACTGTGTGTGCTAATAACATAAATGTAAAGTGCATAAAATAAAATAAAATAAATGTAGAAGAAAATAAAATGAAGGAAATGAGTAAGAAAACAAATCTCAAGTGCTGCAAGGATGAATCCATGAGCTCCTCTTTATTGCCGTATACAAGGTGTGCTCACATACACAATGCTCGAATAAAGATTCGTCCACACTTAGACCTCCTACTGTGGGCACTTGAAAAATACTATAACTACAAAATTTTCACTACTTGACTCCTAAAAGACTTCTAAAATACTTCCCTTGAAATACTTCCTTCCAATATTTTTTTTCCTAAATTGTGCACCTGGGCACTATATTTATAGGCTTGGGAGTAACTACTCTAATAATTACAAAAACTACAACCCTAATTTTAGAGAAACTACCACTCTAATCATTTGAATAAATTTCTAGAGTAACTGCTTTCATCATACCCCCACGACTAAATGAAAACTCATCCTTGAGTTCCTTACAAAATATTGGGAAGGTATGGGATTATTGACTAATTGACAACTAGCGGTGGAATGGGATGATAGACTTAACATGCCTAGTGAATGGATTAATAAGAATATTACAACATTATTGTTCATGACCATTGTGGTGAACACTCATACATAAATGACATCTAAGCCTTTATTTGGTAGCTTGTAGAGAAAGAGAGAGAAAGAAAATGAAGCATGTTTTCACCAATGCTAAGATTTCACCTTCCGTTGTTTATCCATAGCCACACCACCAAACTTGGTCCTTTCGTAAATGCTCTAGTTTTGGTCCACCCTGAGTGCTTCCTCCAAGCCTAGTCCATTTTTTGTATTATCGTCATCTACACACACAACACAATCACAAATGAGAAAGGATAGATAAACCATAATGCAGTTGATCCCTTGCCTTGATATGAAGTGCATTGGCTGAGTTGTGGTTATGGCAGAAACTAGTTTAGAGATTTATCATAGGTGACTAACCAAGGTGTACGAGTTAGGTGAATAGTAAAATGGAGAAAATTAAAAAAATTTTGCTAGGGCCCCCATGACTAAGAGCAAACCTCCGGTAGCTATAAGATGGAAAAATATGAGGAACAAGAAACATGAGAAAAAAATATCAACAGCAATGCCAATAAAATGGATGTCATGAATGGGGATAAAATAAGAAATGATTGATTGCAGGAAATGTTTAAGGGAAAAAATTTAACAATTGCACAAAAAGGAAATGCCAGTGGATCTTCCCCAAAGTAGGCTCATGCCTTTTATGCCCTGACAAATCCACAAACCAAAGAGTCCATAGGCTCTAGAAATGTCATTTGGAAGCAAGAGTTAAAAACTTACCCATAAGAATTCACCAAAGAAAAATAATGCATCAACCTAGAATGGACTAATGATAAAATCGGCAATGAGGTGAAAAATGGAAAGACAGATGGAGAGGAGAGAATGGAATGGAATCCCAAGAACAAGGTTGTGTAAAGCCCCTTGTGTATTTTATGGTTAATGTGACTGAGTAGAACTCATCCCAAATCCAAACTCAAAAAAACCACATACAATGACCTCACATCAGCACACTTGACAAATCCATCCACTTGAAGCAACAAGAATGATTCCACAAAGATTCATCACCATTCCGAGGAGAGCGAGATGGAGAAGTAGGAAGAGAGAAAGGGTCGTAGTTAGAGGGAACCTTCAGGCATGGGTAACATGTATTTCCAATTCCATAACTAGTGCTTGTAGCCCATATTTCTTTATTATGTATAAGGGGTGTGCTTTAAATTCTCACTCTTTTTTTCTTTTTTCTTTTTTTTTTTTACATGAGAACCACAACATGCAAAGACTTATTTTTACTCACTCATCTTCCTAATTTTTCAACAATGTCAAAATGGCAAAAAAAAGATCCAAGCGCCCAAGAGAATGGCCATTACAAATGCATCGAATGCCATTGAAGTCACACCCTTTTCATCCTTTGAGTCTTTCCTTGGTTAGAAAAAGAGGAACTATACAATTCCAAGCCAAAGGAGACCATAGAGTTGTATGGATGAGTGGACGGCATGGACTCACTGCCTATTTTACCAAAAGAACCATACCTTAATATCAGCATCATAATTCAAAGGTAAAAACCAAAAATTAGTAATCAATATGATATAATTCAATCCACCATTATGAGCACTTATTAGATGATGAATAAAAGTAGATCAAGCAAACAAAGAAATAGTAAAAACATGAACGATGGTATAAAACAAAAATAAGAAAAGTTGAAAGAGTGTGTAAAACAAAAATTCAAAAAGAACTGAGGGCCTAGAATAGTTAGCATAGGTGGCCATCTCCCCCATGACTAAGTTGGAAGGAGGAGATCTAAAATAGTGAGCAAGGTTGTCCACCAAGAGAGGCAGCATGTGTATTGGCTGTCCTAAGCTCATGGAAAGGTTTGGTTTATTGTACGTTGATCAACACTTTCTTGTCTGGGCTCTTAGGTTTGTATGTTTTCATGGTCGCTGAAGGAAAATTTTCATAAATAATATAAGGCCCTTCCACAGTGTTTGAAATTTAGTAAGTTATGGCACATGTGTGGGATTCTAGTAGAGAACCTTATCTCCTAGTTGATATTTAACTTTCCTAATCCTTAAGTCATGATATTATTTATTGAATGCCTTATGTAACTCGTTAGATGATAGGGTAGCTAGTTGATTTTCATCTAGTAAGTTAAGGGTTACTAACCATTGTTTTTGTACTAGATCAAGGTCAAGCTTGAGGTCACATGCCATGGATAGTGTACAGAGCTCAGTTTGAATGGGAAGCATTGGTAATTTACTATACACTAACTCATAGCGAGAGTAGCTTGTAGGAAGTTTCTATGTGGAGCAGTATGCCCAAAGAGCATCATTCAATTTAGTGCTCCAGTATCCCCTAAACTTGCTAGTAGTTCTTGTCAATATCTTTGTAATCTCCCTGTTGGTGACTTTTTCTTGACTTTTTACTTAGGGGTGGTGTGGTGTANGCACGAGGCACACCAAACCTATTTATGATTTGTTGTTGAACAAATTATGTAGCTTTAGATGATGTACAATCCTTAACAGTAGCTACTTTTGCCCATTTAGTTAGGTAATCAATAGCAACAATGATATAGGCTTTTCCATTGGGCATTGGTGTAATCAGCCCCATAAAATCAATTCCCCAAATGTCGAAGGGTTCTAATGGTTAAACCATTGTTTTAGACCCTCCATTCTAGTAGTCATTCCACCATCACATTGACAATGCTCACAAGATTGGATGAAATGATGGGCGTCCTGAAATATTGTAGGCCAATAATATCTTACAAGTAGGATCTTGATGGCTATTCATCTCCCAGGGTAATGACCCCCACAAGGACCCTCATGAGCATCTTGGAGAACTCATAGTTAATCTATATTAGGAACATACCATTGATCCAAGCCATCGGGACACACTTTGTAAAGTTGCCCATTGATCTCCATAAGGTACTTGGCTCAGTGAAGAAACTGTTATTTCTTCTTAAGGTTTAACTCTTGTGGTGTTTGTTGGGTAAGGAGATAGGTAAGAATGCTACTATACTAGTTTGTCTCCATGGGTGATTAATTATTGACTACACCAGCAAAGAGGAATTCATTAGGGAAATGATCAAAAATTGGATACTCATCCTCTTTTTTGTCCCATCGCAACTGAGATAAATGATCAGTAACTACATTCTCAGTGCCCTTGTGATTGATCATCATTAAATCAAACTCTTGTAAGATTACAATCCATCGTATGATATGAGGCCTTACCATTGGCTTATTCATGAGGAACTGGATTGCACTATGATCTATATGTATATATACTTTATATCCCAATACATAGTGTCTAAAATTTTCTAGTGCAAACACTACAACCATTAATTCTTTCTCTGTGGTAGTTTAGTTTAGTTGTGCACCATTGATACTTCTACTTACATAGTGGATGTAATAAGGATGCTTCTGGTCATCTAATTGTTTAAGTCTATTTCCTAAAGCATAGTTGGACACATCAGTCATGATATGAAATGGTTTGGACTAGTTAAGAGCTTATAGAATGGGTATTTCTACAAGCTTCTGTTTCGAAGTTTGGAAAGCTAATTCACATTCCCTAGTCCACTCAAAAGGTACATATTTTTTTGTTAATTCCACAAATGGTTTGGAAACCTTTGAAAAGTTCTCAATAAATCTCCTATAGTAGCTAGTATGTCCAAGGAATGATTGAATATCTTTGACAATTTCTAGTTGATGGATAATTCCTTGAAAAATTTTGATTTTCTCAGGGTCTACCTCTATCCCTATGTGTGAGATTTTGTGCCCTAGTACTATGCCTTCTTGGACTATCAAATGACTTTTCTGCCAATTGAGCCTCCAATTGGTTGCTACACATCTTTTTAACACTTGCTCCAACCGGTCCAAGGCTTGATCAAAGTTTTCTCCATAAGTGGAAAATTCATCCATAAAGACCTCCACACCATTTCCTATCTGTTATTGGAAGATGGTTAGAATTAGTCATTGAAATATTGCAGGGGCATTGCACAAGCCAAAGGGCATCTATTTGTATGAAAATGTTCCCCAAGGACTGGTGAACGTAGTCTTGACTTGGTCTTCTAGGGCTATTTGTATTTGATTACATCCACTATATCCATCTTGAACCTGTAGTAGCGATGCCCTACGATGGTGTCTAAGACTTGGTCAAAAAATGGCAACGAAAATTCATCTTTGAATGTTACCATATTTAGTAGCCTGAAATCTATGCACACCCTCCATTTGCCTTCCTTTTTAGGCACAATAACTAAGGGGCTAACCCATTCGCTTTCAGCAATGAGGTATATGAACTTAGCCTTAAGAAGCTATTTGGTTTCTTCCTTGACTACTTGCTTCAAATTTGAGTTCAAACACCTCTGTGATTATCTTTGAGGCTTCATGGAGGGGTCGATGTAAATCCTATGTTGGCATATCCTAGGATCTATTCTAGTTAATTCAAGATATGACCAAGTGAAGGCTTTTAACCATTAATTGATTACCTTCAATAGTTCTTCTTTCTGTTGAAAAGCAAGTTTAGCATTGATAATTACCAATTTTCCATTTTTAAAGAATATTTATTCCATATTGGTGGGCACTGGTTTCAACTTGAGGTACTCCTACTTAAATTTCTTAGGGATTTCCAACTTCCCCCAGTTTACATTTTCAAGGTTAAGACATGGAAGTTGGCAGTGGACTTTCTCTAATGCGTGTATGCTATTAATGTAAGCACAAGTCAAACCCTCATTTGGTTCCATGCATATGAGTGAATTGCTTTCTTGATTAGCTGTTAGTCACTAGGTGCCCTCCTATTATGTGGCTGATGCATACAAGCATCTTTGTATGTTGATCACTTGTGCACACTGATTACATGCAAGAAATGTTAAACTTTGCACAAACCATGACCTCTGCATGCAATTACACCTTGTGTCACTATATGTGATGCATGGAACTTTCTTCTTGTTAATCTTTTCGAATGTATTTTCCTTTAATATTTATAGGGAAATATCACGGATTCCTAGGCATGTGTCAATGGTGCTTAGCCATGCTCTTCCCATTATGATTGGGAAGTCCCCCTATCATTGTTTACCTAAATCACTAGGAAGTCAGCTGGGTACCACCACCCACAAATAGTGGTAACAATGTCTTCCACTAGTCCCAATGGGACAGTGATGGAATGGTTAGCCAACTCTAGATGGATGTTGCTCTTTTTTAAAGGAGGAAGGTTCCAGGCCTTGTACATTTCTTGAGAAATCAAGTTGAAACCAGAACCTAAATCCAAAAGAGCCTTGCATGACACATTTCTAGCAATTTGTAATTATATCAGAGGACTCCCAAGATCAAATAATTTCCTAGGAAGGTGGCCATCTTTGATCCAATCAATGACAGCATGTGTTACCATGATCGTATGTGTTGAATGTGGTGGTTGAGTTGAAAGAGGATCCAAAGTTTTGATTGATACTAAGAAATCTAAGGAATAATTTACTTGTGATTGCAAGGGCTTGGTTGGACTGTTGGTTCTAAAGAAAGGTCTTCTCTTCATTTTTTTTTGGAACCAATAGTAGGTTGAGAGTTAATAGCCCTTGTGGTGTTACGTTGCTGCAGTTGGGTAGTGATTTCACGTTGCATTGTGGAAATAGGTGGTAGTGGAGCTATTGGTGGAAGAGATGTGACCAAATGAGAATGATGATATTCTTGTAGAATATCACCTCTAGAAAAGGGAGTTCCATAATACTCATGGGCTTGGTTGTAAGGTTGAGGAGTGACGTGACTAGTAGAGTCATGTGGGGAGATTAGCTATTGCATGTAATATCCATATGGGCCAGGTTGCCTGTAAGGATACTACTACCTTGGTGGTGGAATTCCCCATGATTGTGGATGCTACCACTATTAATATTTCTCAATCAGTTATGGTGGAGTTTCATTGGGATAATATGTTAAGGGTTGGTGGAACTACCTTGGGTTACCTTGAGGATAAGGTAACCTTCAGGGTGTTTTCCTTTTGTTTAATCATGGGTTGAGTGCATATACCTTAGACTCCTACAGATGTGAGATTATAGGAAAACATCCCTTAGGATGGTCATATTGACATATCTCACATCCACTATCATTGTTTTTTTCCAAATCCACAACCTCTTCAATGATGGTAATTTTTCCCTTACCCTTGCTATGTGCATGTTCAGCTTCTCTCTTTTTTCTTTTTTCACAATCACTACCTTGCTCTCTAAACTCATCTACTATTTTAAGAATAGTTTGAAATCTATTGTCTAGGGAATCCCATATTTGGTCTACCTTTTCCAAAACTTCTAATGTCATCTTTTGGATAGGAAAAGTTTTCCTATTCACCATCTCTTATGTGGTGACTCTTCTCATCCTCATAAAATCTTACTTTCCTCTTCTAGAGGGAAGGATCTCAATTATACTCTTCTGCACTTTCTCTCTTCCATAGATCACCTTCTTCCTTAGCAACTTGCTCCAATAGTCTTTGAATTTGATGGGACCTAAGCTCGGATAGTCTCCCTTGGGCATAAGTCCCAAGGGTTCTTCTCATTTCATGCCTAAGCCCATCCATGAGATGGCGCAGTTGATCCCTTTGCAAATAACCATGGCTAGGACAACAATGTAACAGTGCATAATATCATCCCATGGTAGCATCCAAGGATTCATGTCCTCGTTTCCACCCTTGGATTTTCCTTCGCAAGTTAGACAGTTGAGAGTACGTTTGGTACTTATCATTAAATAGTTCTAACATAGTACTCCACCTACAAATGGATTCCGGTTCTAAAGACAGGTACCATCTTTCTGCTTCTTTAACTAGTGTTTGTGAAAACAATTTAAGTTTTTTCCATTCGTTCTCTATATTTTTTAAGACACACACATCATGGAATGCTTGTAAGTGATTCTGAGGATTAGTGTTGTATCCCCCTTCAAATCGTGGGATATTGTTCATATCTAATCTCTTGATCCTACTATCTTTCTAGTGCCTTGTTGGAATTCTAATAGCCTTAATTATGTCCAACATATTTTGAGTAGCAAGTAGGGGTTCATCATGATCATCTCATCCATGGCATCTATGATGCCTACGTTATTCCCTACTCTCCCTTCTTCTATCTCATGGCTCTCTAGAGTGCCCTCATCCCATTTCCTGGCTATTTAATATATGACTTCCACTTTGCCTACCTTTATCCTCATGGTCTTTTTCTTCATGACCATGCCAGATATTGAAGGAGAGGGTGAAGGAGATGATGAAGGTGAAGAAGAAGGAGAACTGTCACCATGACGGTGTCTGCTACCTTCTCTTCTACGATCTCGGCCCTAATCGCGACTACAATTAGAATGTCCACCTTTATCATGAGTTCGTGTTCCTTTTTTGGACCCTTTGTGCCCGTGGGTATTAGGACATGGGTTATGAATAGTGGAATGAAGGTCTTGATACACAACCCCTTGCCCAAAGTCAAGGTAAGTAACATCGTTGTGTGGGCGACTGCCTGAGGTAGGTTCACCACCCTCATTTTTGCTTAAGACATGTGGGGCATCCTGGGACCACTTACCCTTCAAAGAATTATGATGCCTCTCTTGTTGCAAGTCCCTTTGACATTGTGCCTCTGTGGGATGGTATTCTCTCAAGTCATGGTCTCGCACAACATATTTTGCATGTAAGTGTCGCATGCCAATTCATGTGAGAGCATGAAGAAGCATGCTTAGGACTGAATGATCAGGAGGTAACACTATGTTACCTTCTAAATCTCGCCAACATAGTTGTTCATCCTAGTGGAGGATAAAGGTAATGTTTGGTACATATTCATTGGGATGAACATATACCACATGAAATTGTTGAGGGACTAGTAGATCAATGTCATGTGTATTACACCATTAATTGTTTCTTGTTTTAGAGCTAGGTGGTGAGGCGCTTTTGTATGAATAAGGAGACATATTTTTCTATTCAGTGTGCAATGTACTCTTTTTTCTTATTTTCTCAATCAACCTTAAGCATTCGTTCCAACAATGTGAATGATTTTCTATGTTCTAGTTAGCACACAAACAACTAAGTCTCTGGCAATGGTGCCAATGATGAGCAACGAGGTACCCCTATGCTAAACCATACGAATACAAGCATTTCATGCACGATCTGGTCAAATTCCAAGGACTAAGTGCCTATGCATCTTTGTGGAACAAGGATGGGTTGGTTGATCGTTTTCTTCCCAAAATTACTTGTATATCATGATTGTATGGTTAAGTAAGCTTAAAGCATATGATTTTTATAGTTTTTATGTTTTTATGTTTTGCTACTAATAAGGTAGGAGAGAGAGAGATAAATAAGTGACTAATTTAACTTAACTACTAATTAACTAGGCTTTAAACTTATCCTAACACCAATATCCATTCTCACTTGTCATACACATCATGAACCAACGCAACACTACTGGGATTACCAAACACTAATCGTTACTGGGTTACCAAGTGTTACACACATGCTCGAAGTGATCGTACTATGTGTGCTAATAACAAAAATGTAAAGTGCATAAAATAAAATAAATACAAAAGAAAATAAAATGAAGGAAATGAGTAAGAAAACAAATCTCAAGTGCTGCAAGAATGAATCCAAGAGCTCGTATTTATTGTTGTACACAAGGTGTGATCAAGTACACAATGCTTGAATAAAGATCCATCCACACTTAGACCTCCTACTGCATGCACTTGGAAAATACTCTAACTACAAATTTTTTGCTACTTGACTCCTAAAAGACTTCCTTCCAAGTCTTTTTTTCCTAAATTGTGTGCCTGGGCACTATATTTATAGGCTTGGGAGCAACTACTCTAATAATTAGAAAAATTTCCACTCTAATTTTAGAGAAACTACCACTCTAATTTTAGAGAAACTGCCACTCTAATAATTAGAATAAACCACTAGAGTAATTGCTCTCATCAGTTGTCTTTCCAATTACACTTGTGATGTACACTGGTATGGTTAAGTGTAATTGAGGCATCTAATTTTTATCGTTTTGTATTTTTATGGTTTTGTGTTCAAATAAAGATAAAAGTAGTTGGATTAGCTAATTTAAATTAACTAATTAACTAGTGTCTAACTAGTCCTAACATATGCATTTGGTTCCACTTTCTACACATGTCTTGAACCCACGTATCCACTGCTAGGTAGCTAAGTGTTATGCTACTAGGTGTATGAACTGATAATGCTACTAGGATTACCAAGCGAATACGTGTTAGGCTCAAAGTGGTCATACTTATGTGTTTAATCTTTCTTACTTAATCACATTATTAACTTAATTATTAGAAATATTTAATAAATAATTGAAAGCATTAAATAAATAATTGAAAACATTAAATGCATAAAGAAAATATTTAATTTATTCAGAGTGCTACAAGGTTCATTAGAAAGCTTATCTATATTGCTGCACACACTATCATACTTAAGTACAAAAATTCTTGAATAAAGATCTGTATACTCAATGACTCCTATTGCGGGCTCTCAAGAGAAAAATTCCAACTTTCGAATGGAAAAATTGCAAGAGCTTCACTGTCACTAAAATCTCTATTGTCATAAATGTAGTTGGTAGATGTGTATTTATAGTAAAAAAAAAACACTAAGTCAATGGGGCCTCATCAACGTAGGGTATGATGCATCAACTAGGCCTCGTTGACAAGGATACATTGATGAGACCTTGTCAATGCAACCAATTGAACTGTGACTCATCAAATCCATACCTATGTAAGAGGACATGCTCTTCTTCCACAAGTCCAACTAAGTTATGTTTTGAATGACATCTTAACATCCATCAATTCCCTTGATTTTTTTTTTCACATTGATTTTGAGGGCTCACCAGGACCACTACCCATCCTAGTGATGGGCTTGAAAAATCAAAACTAAAAGAGAGCATGCACCAAAAGAGCCATGTCTTTGCAACTAACTCAAGATTTCTAGAACCCCAAGTTCTACTTATCACATCAAGACCTATGGGGTCTCACTAGTCCAATTATCTATGTATTGGATCACCATGTCTATACCATCAACATGTTTTCTTTTGTTTTCCCACATCACATTTGTTTAGGCTGGTAGAAAGGGAGTTGATCGTGATCCCCCTTCGAAACAAGGTACAAAGGCAAATATTTTCAATCTAACCTTGCTATCCATATATGCACCAGCATTGCAATCCACATTTCATCATTCCATACTATTCCATTCCCACAACAAAAGAGAAGATCCAAAATTTGTTTAGAAAACTTATCCAAGAGGCCATCATAGCATACTTACCCAATCTATCATCAACATCCTTTGAGGTTGTCCAACATCAAAAATGCCTACTTGACTGCTGGAACAAGTGGAGGATGGGTTGGGAAACCAACGTCAAGATAGTCCTTCATACAGACATCTCATGCCAACTACTACCATATTGTCCATTACAACCATAATGTCCTATTGAAGAAGATCAATTACATTTTAGAAGTTATTCTTCCCACTTCAAGAGATGGGACAAGCATCATTTTCTAAATGTTTAGTCCAAGGAAGCATGTAGGATCACCTTTGAGAACAACCATAGTCATGAATTTTCTACAGAACATCTAGGTCCCTTAAAACTAAATTTTCCTACCATGCCAAAGAACAATGACAACTCACAATCAATACCTTTCATTGGATTTTTGAACTCAAAGGGAAGAACCTATTTGGGAGGTTTCTTTCATAGGAAACTACAACAACCCAACTGTACTATAATCATGATACATGCCCAAGTAGTCCACATAGCCAACACAACCATATCATCAAACCACTACTAGATGAGGGAAGATATAGATTCACAGGTCTTACCCACATTCGATTCCACCTTAAGAATAACTTGAGAAGAAAAAAAGTTCATCCCTCAAAATTTCACAAAGAGGGAGTTCTGTTTCATCATAGGAGGCTAGGTTTTCATTGCATATGGACCAATCCAATCCCATTTACAACAATTGTGGTGCAGAAGGCCACACCATTGCCTATTACCATCAAACCTAAACAATGAACATGAGAGTCAGCAAAAACATTTTACCCATAAAAGAACTAGGTCCTTGAGATAATTTTACAATGCATGGGCTTCACCAACATTAACTACCAACTCAAAACAATACATGATTCATTCCCAAAGGATTTACAATAAGAAATTTCTACCAGAGAACCCCAACAAGGAGGTTCATCTAGAACCCCAAAAGTTAAGAGAGAGTACATAAGATCACACCTTGCTTACAAGAGAAGAGATATATACATTCAAGCTACATCAACAACATGGCCTCACTAGGGAGATTCCATGAATTCAACCATGGTAACAGTATCCTATCTTTGAGAACAAGCCCCAAGAGTTTAGGAACATGGGACCACTACTTGGAACAAGTCCCAAACATTAATTTCCTTTGAATCCCATCTAGGGAAAAACTGTCTCAATACAACCTACATTATTATTTTGGGAACTGAAGAGGGTACCCATTGAAATGGAGAATGGTCCCTCATAGGACTAGAGAATCATCAAGTAATAGAGTGCTCAATCATGCTATCCAACCAAAGAGGTTAGGACACTGACATAATTTCAACAATGCACTAGTGAAATGGGGCATACATCGAAAAGATGGGGTGATACACCAAAGTACATCAAAAAGAGATGGAGAGATACCCTTGAGTACATTAGGGACAAAGTACATGAGGGAGATGGGGTGATACATCATAGCATGCAAACACCATAAGCCCCTAGTTATGTGAGCATACCATAGTCCACCAAAAGTCCCAAAGCCCCTAGTCATGAGGGCATAGACTCAAGTATTTTCAAGCACATACAAGTCTAGCATGTAGGGCCACCAAGAGAAGTTAACAATTTGTGTAACTATAATACCATTTATTTAAGTATGGACCACCATCTCAATGCTTGAAAAAATTACTCCAAAGACCACATCCAGCCATAAAATAGGGACTCTACATGCTAATACTTAGAACTCAACTCTACCTTGTAGCCAAACATAACCTCACCTTTGATTTAAATTTTTAGTCTACCCTTGCAATTCACATGGCCACCACAAACCACCCACTATCAAGATCAAGTTCATAAACCAATTTGTTTGAATCTCAAGCTACATTCCATCATCGATCATCCATGAATAAGATTTATGTTAATCAAGGAACCCAAAAGGAAGAGTTCCAAAACTTATCCTGTCTCAAGAACATTCACCAAAGGACACACCACCATGGCATGTCAAAATCACCAAAAACACAAAGCATCAATTCAAGAGCACCTCAAGCAAGGGCATGCCTTGGCCTCCTCATTACAACACTATTGATCAACAAGGGTTTTCCATAGGGCTTTTAGTAGAATTACACATCAAGGCACAAAGGCCACTTACAACATAGAGAGGAGGTGCTTCAAGGATGACCATAAGGAAAACACTGTACATTAAGTTTGGCCTTGTCATAGGGTGTGGCATAGGCCTGCAATAAGGGGACAATTGATTCACATAGGGAAACAATGTCTAGCACTTTTGTGTGCATAAACTATTGAAATTGAATACATCACAACATTACAATACAAGCTTACACACACAGGGATAGGAACACATTTAGTGGGCAAAATACATGACATTTTGGAATGCTACATAGGCTTAAAAGGCTATAGGACAAACTACCCAAGCCCATCCTAGGTTGAAGGGTTTAGGACACCAAGAGCACACCAAAGCTACACCATGCTATTTTGAGAAAAACCTATCTCTATCTTTGCATATACATAAACCACTATCGCATTACACCCACTACATGCTTGCCATTAAATGAAAATGAATCGAGACACGAACGCAACAATCGAACAACATAGAACACCAACTAAGAATCCAATCTCAAGGTATTGGTCACTCCTAGGCCATTAGTATCTTCCATGGCCAAGGATATTGTTCTATGCCATCTACTAACCCAATATCCACAATGTCTAGGATGGACCACTGTCCTCTATTAGTGCTCACCTAGCATTGAGAGGCAAAGAAATCATGATGTACCAACTGCTCCACCATAGCAAGTGTACTAATAAATCCACAACCCAATGTTGGGATTCGAAGACCAAGTAACCAATTCATGAAGGCCTCAAGAGCACATTTCTTCCCCATAGACATAATGCTCACATAATCAACTAAGGTCACCACTAGCCACATCTTTGTACATGTGCTGCCTGCACGGTTGAGATAATAGCTTGGAAACAAAGGAGTTAATAGGATCATGAATAACACATCAACCCCATATACAACCATCAAGCATGATCACACAATAGAAAAATATCAATCTCACAACATCATAGAGAGGAAGACCTTAGCAACATGCATAGATTTCAATCATGCAAAACATGATGAGTCAATTAGGGACACTCACACAAAAGAATTTATCATGAGGCACACCAAGAAAGTGAGAGAACTAGAACACTCTAAAAATTCCAAGATTCACATACAACAAACATTCCCAGCCATTGACATTAGTTCCCACTAGGATCAAAATCTCAACAAATTCATAAGAGGCAAGGGCAATAGAGATTCATTATCTCAACTAGAAACATAAGGAAGGAGACCAAGATCTAGCCAACAATAGGTCTCAACAAAGCTCCAATTCTCACTACAAAGAGCAACATTAGAGAGGATGCATCCACAAGGAAGACTCTCATTAAGAGAGGTAAGGTCTCAATAACAACCAATGATAGGATGACCTACTCCATAAGGTCTCCAAATCAAAATGCCCAAAGAAATGTCACCAACTAAAGAAGTGATGCCACAAACCCAAAGGCAATACAACTAGCTTAAACAAGGAAACACAACACACGAAAGGTCTGCAACAAGGGCAAACATGCTTGAAGCACAAGAGGTCATCAAAATAAGGACCACAACAATTTGGTCTTGGGATAGCACACATGGCCTCAAAATGCATCCTCAACAATCCCAACAATAAGTCATCACACTGTGTAGATCACAAAGCTTGCATTATGAACAATAGACACGACAAAAGAACACATGCATGCAGAATTTGAAAATGTAGCGAATGAAGACATGCCTACATAACTAGACAAACTTACAATTGCAAACATGAGCGTACAAAGTCTACCAACGATGATCTTGATCCACAGTGCAAGGATATCACATCCTACATAATTCAATTAATGCCATCTCGATACATGTCATCTAGGTGGAGATTGAAGTGAGGACTAGGTCCAATTCACCCCAAATGAATCACCAGAGACCAAAGGTAAGAGCTCCTTAAGCAACTATAATTTATAAGTTGCCAATAAAACTTTCCTATGTCATATTGAAGTAAAACTACAACTAGTTCAACTACAAGTAAACTAGTGGAGGATAATACCACAACATAAGTGTATACATTCTCTAGAAGAACAACATACATAAGTTGCTCACAATGTAACATTAGCCTCATAATGAATAGCTTAAGATTTTTACCATAAGGAAACTCTCTAAAAAATACACAAGGATATGATCCTATATCACCCAGATATCTATCCAAAAGGACCATAAATAAAAAACCTTGATGGTATAACATTGCCAAAGGACACACGCTTATCACAACATGATTTCAAAAATGCTCTGATACCATCTGTAACAACGTTGTTTAGCACCCCCAAGGAATTCACTGAGATCCAATGGATTTGGGGAAAAAAAACCTGGGGAATACACCTCTAACAAAAAAGCAACCCATGAAAGGGAGCAAGTGGCACCACAACTTCTTAATACAAAAGAATGCACCTCAAGGAGAACAACTAAACTCTAAATGAGGACCTTGCAAACAAGTACACAAGCAACCCTATAGACATCATTGATGTAAGGGGAAATGATGCATCTATAAGGGGGTGCCTCACTCTCAAACCCCTCACAATCTAGTATAAGGTTCAGCACCAAAACTATCCAATTCTGGTTGCCTACATATCCATGACCACCGTAAGGCCATGTAGTTCTCCATGTGAGGGTAGTATGAAGAGGACTTAAAAATGGATGCAACAAAAGGGAGTCCTATTGCTAGCTTGATATTGCCAAGCCAGGATGGGTTTTCTAACACTTAAGTGTCATGCAAGGGTACCTTAGAGTGTTCCATAGTTCCCAAACCACACCATAGGAACAGCCTTGGAGAACCTCTACCCTGAGACATCTCTTACAGTTTATGTAATTCCTGCTCGAAATGGAATTGGCAATAGATACATTTACATTTTCGGATCGGGCAATGTGAAAAGGTAATTAAAAGGATATCGCATGTAGTTTAATCTAAAGTTTCAAAATTGTTCGCTTTCTGCCCACCACCCCTGTGCTAACCTTCACTTTGGGAAGTTATTAGGCCCCTCGTTCTTTACAATATATGGAAGCGCAAATGCATTTTGTCTAACTCTAACCATTTAACTATTATGGAAAAATTTCAAATTCTTCGCCTTATGCATTTACAAATTATATCTCACACCAATTCGTGCACTCTTCCCCATCTCGATCTGCTACATTGGAGTGTCTCATCATAATTTTGAGCATTTTTAACTCTCTGTTGGTCCCTGGTCTTATTAACTCGCACTTCTTAGTGATTCCTAGCATGAGGTTGCTCTTTGAATGTACTCCCACCCAACTGTTTTGCGAGTCCATAATGGGAAAACATCGATGTGATCTGCTGGAGCATTAGTTTGGACGAAGGACTAATACGCGAACAAAAACCGTGGCGGTTTTACACTTTTGAAGGAAATCCTGCCAAATTCATTTCTGCACCGAAGCGCATTTTGCGAAGCAAGAATAGAAGGAAGGGCAGCCACGCAGTTGGTGTCTTGGAAACGTCCATGACTGGACATGGTTTCCCCGGCCCAAAAACGGTAGGCATGGTTTGTGGGTAAATTTACCGGAAACAGGAATTTATGGGTGAAAAACGAACGAGTTTGGGTAGCCGAAGCAGAAAAGGATGAGGGTGGGGCTGCATGCTTGCTTGCTTGCCTCCCTGCCTTCCTTCCTTCCTTGAGATTCCTTCGATGCCAAGCGAAGCCAAGAGCAAATGGAATCATGACAGGATGGACCTCGCAACGGCAAACAGCTACGTGACACCAGCGCGAGCGTAGGTCTACGTCAGCTGCCCTGGCGCCAGCTGTAAAACCAAAACCGAGCCTGTTCAAAAATGTAAAGGTAAATAACGGTGCCGTCAGAGGCGGGCCAATATCAAAACGTTTGAGTGCCAGTCTGGGCCCAGTCTCGCTCTCGCGGCAGCCGCATTTTTATTTATTTATAAACAAATGGACGTCTTGTGCTTTGCTTTGCTTTGCTTCGCATTGCAAGGCGAGGGCGACTTTGTTTGTGCTTTAGCCTGCCCTGGTTTGTTTGAATGAGTCCCCTCTCAACCCAGGCACAGGCACAGGCTCTTCTGCTGATTTACAGATCCAACCAGCGGCGGCGGAGTTCATAGACAAACAAAATAGACGCACACGCAGAGATCGAGATTGTGCTGGCAAAGGAACCGCCATATTTGACCTCGCCACGTACGTTTTGACATGATCCGTTCGTTCATTCGTTTATGCTTGAGTCGTGAATGCATTGCACATTATTTTGTGTTTGGCAGCATCACACCAGCGGCAAAGGAAGGCTTGCTTCTTGGTTGCGTGCATAGACAGACAGACAGGGATCATTGGTTTTTCTGCCCTATCTTCAACATCAGAAGCGATCCTGCTACCTTCGTTGCAAATCCAGGTATGTCCTTGGACATAAGTTGCTTTCCTATTTTGGCGTTGAAACCTTTCGGCACGTTTACTTTTGTTCCTTCTTCCTCTCGAGGCCCGTTGCTTACTTCTATTCCTTCTTCCCCTTGTCGAGGCCCGTCGGTTACTTTGCGTTCCTGTGCGGCTTCGGCAGGATGTATGTTTTTCATATTTTAAAGTTCTTCAACCTGACATCACATAACCTTCTGCTGGGTGAGATTTCTTTGTTTTGATCGGTTTCGGGGTTCGGATTTTGCACTGCTTTTGTCTGTAGGAATTCTGTGGCGCAACTGCTGCATCATAAACAATTGTTTGAATATTATTATTCTGAAAATTTGCTTATTTTTGCTGGTATTTAATATCCCGTTTATTATTTACATTTTAATTTGTTTTCTCGCTTTATTGACGATCCTGGAGACGTTTCATCTATTTCCTTCCAGGACCCGAAGTCCATGATCTTTGCCCAATCTTACGGTCGTGTTAAATTGCTTTGTTCTCACTTGTGGAATGATGCCGGCTTCTGTATTCATTATTCTTCTTCGTGGTTGCCTCTTGCTGTGTGTCAATATGAACGGGGATTGTTTGTCTTTCGATTAATTAAGTTACATATTTACTTTAGGAGTCCATTGCTTTTCGGAAAACGTTATTGACACCGGAGGAAATGCACCTTCAAACGGAGGCCGAGAGGGTCTTTTGGCCTTCTAGGTTTATCGTGTTTTCTCTGGCCCGTGGGAATCGGAACTGTACCGACCTCCGTCCGACAAGCCTTGCGGTCAGGTCTTGTGGGTTCTCCACCACTGAACCATTGCTTGCGCAGTTATCGTTTTGCCTTTTCAAATACTAAGTTAACTTTATTATGAAACTTTTATTTACGTATCTTACAGCTATCGAATCACTTTCAGTCACTGTCAGAATTGCTTTTACGGAATTTTTTTAAATTTCTACTCATATCTGTTCATACTTCGTTGGCTCCCCTTTCTATTAAGGTTTGGTTCGATTACGTGTCTTGAGTTACCGTTCATATCATGCTGTCTGATCACTTGATTGTCAAAATGTTGTGCAGATCAAAGCAGCGCAAAGTGATAAATGGCGTCGGGCAATACTTGGGCTGATCAATGGGACAACAGCAATGAGGATTTGGGTCACGAAGGTAGTCACACACTGGCAGAAAAGCGCAACGACAACGGCAACGGCAGAATGGCCAAATTGAAGGGCGTGGCTCTAACTGGGTTAGAGAAGGCCAAGAGTGCCGCCTCGGTGGGCGCGCAAAAGCTTAAGAGCGGCACTACCGCTGGAGTCAAATGGGTTAAGACTCAGTACCGAAAGAGGGCATCAAAGTAACCGACCAAGTGTTTCAGCGTAAAGGCTCGTGTGTCATACTTCACTTTTTTGTTTTTTAAAATCCTGCCATTGTGATTTCAAAAATACGAGTTTATGTTTGAATGCATGTGTGCTATCACAGTTTGTTCCGGTGTATGATTTGTATTCTCCTACTTGGCTGTTTTCCAAAGAATACTTAGTTTGATTTCCAAACAGCATAATTTGCTTAATCACATTTCATAGGTATCAATGGGCACTAATGCTTTATGTTACATAAAAAAAATGTATTAATCCCTTTTTATGAGTAGCGTAGTTTTTAATTTGGATTCTTTTATGTTCTAATGGAAATGGAAATGCTTCATTACATCCTTGTAAGGCCACATAGGGTTTACAGGGCAAAAAAAAATTTATTACAAGGCTTTGATATAATCATGATGGATCTTGAATACTTCATCAAGAAAATGACCCAAAATTGACACCTCCACCTCACATGAATGTGAATACTATATTTAAGTCTAAGAGTATTAAAGAAAGGACAATTCAAAAAGATATGCTCATCATCGGCCACTATTTCATGTATACAAAATCTATAGATCTGATTCTTCTCTTTAAAGATTAATCCCTATTTCAATCAATAGATAGTTATTTTTGTTAAAGATCCTCCTCAAATATAATACAAATAAATAATTGGGTATGTTTTAGTGATTGAGGAATAATTCAAGAATGATTTTTAAAAATCAACTATTATTCAAAGGTTTAAATACTATATATTTAAATATTTTTAAAATATAATATTAAAACATGTGTTATAAAACCTTTAGACTTCAGTGGATTTAATATTAAAGTTTGGCAATTTGTGTAAAAAATAAAGTAGAATAACCTTTTCAAATAAGGAAACATCCACAAAATTCAAAATAACCAAAATTACTAAAATCTTTTGCTACATTTCTTTTTAGTAAATTTATTTTATTTTTACTAGCCTTGAAATTTAAGGGCAAAATATGTTTCTAAATCTTTTTCTATTCTTAATTATTTGATAAACTTTTAAAATTATAGATGTTCAATTATATTTGTTGATTTTTCATAGAATTTGAAAATAAAGCATGAATCATAGTTTGTCCATTGAAATGTTTTTTAGTATATTTGATTGTCAAGTTTTAAAGATACAAATTGAAAGAATTTGATGAATCATTAGTTGGTTGAGATATGGTAGATGCTATGTTGTAGATGCCTACAATGTCGTAGATGCAATGTTGCATCTATTTGATAAAATCAATTTTTTGTCCACAAATGATATTGTAACTATGATATTTGTATCTACGATGTGATATATTCAATATCATAGCACATGCTACGTCATTGTAGGCCCAATGTCGTGGGATGTGTGCAACTTATAAATACAACACTTGGACACACAAATCTGCATAAGTTTCATTCCATCCTTAGGTAGATTTTTGTAGTTTCATTTCATAATGTTAGCAATAAAGTGAGCAATTGTACAAAATCTTTATTCCAATGAAGTGTACTTAGGCATAGTTCATGTTTGAAAATAAAGATCAATATTGCTTTTCATCAATGCAACACCCACTTAGTTTTACTATTTTACTTAGCATAGTTTTTACTATTTTCTTAGTTTAATCATTTACATTTCCAAGTACTTTGCTTTCTTGTTCATTAGTAAAGTGGAATGAGTATGATTGGTTTTGAGTGTTTAAGTGTAATCGTTTAGTAATCCCAGTAGTGTTATAGCTTAGTTTGCCCAATAGCATAACACTTGGTAACCTAGTAATGGTTACATTAGCCTAAGGTGTGTATGGTAAGCTAGGATCAGATGCTCATCACTCTAAGCTAGAGTAGATTTACACTACCATCATTACTTAGATTTAGGTTTCTATTCTCAACTTTCATCATGTTCGCAACTAGGAGTATTAAAGGCCAAACAACATTAATTATCATATGCCTTACTTTGCACTAAATCATACATGACAAAGCTACCACTAGTCCAAGTGGGAAGACAACGTCCTATAATCAATGCTTAATAATCTAGATGCCACAACTAGTCCCATGAATGCTTGTGATTCGTATGGTTGGGCATAGGGATACTATTGGTGTCATTGCTAGGGATGGTGCTAGTTATCTAGATTAGTTATGTTGTACAAAATCATTGTAAAGGTATTAACAATTTATCTCTTAGAAACTATTAATATTTTATGTCACACATGTTATCATGTAAAATCACGTCTTCTTCACATAGGACCAAGAATGAATCACATGAAGAAAACACTCATAGAAGAAATAATAGGATCTATACTGAAGACAATTGGAGTAAACAACCACAACCATAAGTAAGGATCTATCCTCATTTAGATCCTTACTACACTTAAAGACTGCATTCAACTAATGCAAACAATCTTAGAGGAGATGGAGTAAGTCCTAGAATGAGAAGGGCCTCAAGGCTTAAGACTTCCTCCAAACTTAGAAGAGACATATCAAGGGACTAAAGGGGGAAATATAGGAGCCATGGTAATTCTCCTAGTTCACCATCTTCCTATTCCTCTACGACATTGATGAGTCATCATGGTTTGGTTGTGTTGATGGGATGTCATCGACATGACCTCGAATGGGATCTCATCGATGTGATCCTGTCGAAACAAGGTTTGACTCGTTGATGTGTGCCTGTTGATGGGGCATCCTATTTCACCAATATATGTGTGCCTACGTGCAGCATTTATGGCATAAGTCTCATAATTGTAACGAAGCTCTAGTAGTTTTCCACTTGAAAGTTAACATATTTTCTGAGTGCCTGTAGTAGGAGTCAAAAAGTGTACAAATCTTTATTTAAGCACTATTGTACTTAAGCAAGTAAAGATGAGCTTTTCTGATAAACCTTACAGCACTTAGACTAGATTAATTATTTACTTATGCATTTAATATTCATGTAATTTACTTTAATGTTTTTAAGTAATTAAGTAATTAATCAATTAATATAGATTAAATAGTAAACATAAGTACAACCACTTCAAGCATACATCTAATGCTTGGTAATCCCAGTAACAAACGCAATCCAATAGCACTATATGTATGTGTATGATAAGTGGGAATGAATGCTTATGTTAAGGTTAGTTAAGTATTAGTTAGTTGTTAGGTTAATTTAGTAATTAAATACTTTATTCTTAGTTCTTAGGTGACTTAATTCATAAAAAAGAAAATGATAAAAATCATATATCTCAACTACACTTAACCATAGCCTTGAACTTCACAAGTGGAACTGGGAAGACAACAGTTGCAACGATTAGTTTCACCTCCTTGAATCCAATGTACTTAGAGAACTAAAGTCTACAGAATTCAACCAGATCGTTGAGTGAATGCTAGTGATTTGTATGGTTGGGTGTAGGGTATACTCGTTGCTCATCATTGGTGCCATTGCTAGGAACTTTAGTTAGTTATGTGTGCTATCTAGGACTTAGTGAAAATTATTCAACATCGTTGGATCAAACGTTAAAGTCAAAATCATTCTAACTAACAATAATTGTAAAAAGCACATTGTTAATCTTCTTCTAATTCAAGATGTCTTCTTCTCATAGGGATGATTCTTAGCCAAAATTCAAGCACACATCCAATCAAAGGAATGAAAGATCAAATCCGCCAGCACCCCAACAATGTTAAGTGATATATATTCATCCTAATGAATATGTGTTTGACTTCATCTTTGTCCTATATCAAGATGACCAAATGCCATGGATGGACATGAAGGATAACATTGTGTTACTATTTGATCAATTAATTCTTGTGATGCTCCAACAAACTCTTATGAGGTTGGGCATCTAGGGGCTTCATGCTGAGTACGTTGTGTAGGATCATGACTCTAGGGATTACCATCCCGCTAAGGCACAATGTAAAATCAATCAGCAACAAGAGAAGCATTATGAAGCTGTGAAGGGAAAATGGTTCAATAAATCCTTATTCTTGTTGGGCCAAAAAGACTATGAGGATTCTTTCTCTAGGGATTCTTATTTCATTGACTCTCCTCTCCTTGGTTTCGATGAAGGGGGCTTGAACCAGAACTTATAGTCCACTGTAAATAATCCTAGTTCATGCAAAAATGGATCTCATGATCATGGGGGATCCAAAGATGGGATTCATGGCAAGGACTGGGATATGCATCATGATGATGATTGTGGCTATGACCATCTAAGTGGGGGGTGGTAGGCACCATGGTGTTAGTCCTCTTTCCTCTTCACCTTAGTCATCCTCTTCTTTCTCTTCACCTTCATCATCCTCTTTTTCCTCCTCTAGCTTCAACCAAAGTCGTAGAGGACATGATTATGATGGAGGTGACCAGTGGGACAAGGGTGACTGTAGGGCCCACTAGACTAATTGAGATTAGGGGTGTGGGTAATCAAGGAAGGTTTGCCACCACAAGAGAAGGGACAGTAGAGGAAATCATAGGTATCATGGCCACCATAGAGGCCATGATGATATTGAGCCTTTTCTTGCAACTTGAAATATGCTAAATATCATAAAGGTAGTAAGAATTCCAATAAGGCATGTGAAAGATAGTCAAATCAAGTAGTTGGATATGAACAATATCCCCACGTTTGAAGGGGGATACAACTCAGATCTGCAAAACCATCTACAAGCCTTTCATGATGCCTATGCCTTATAGAACATAGAAAATGAATGGAAAAAATTAAAGTTATTCCCATGGACACTCATAAAATAATTTAAAGGTTGGTACTAGTTCTTGGAGCTGGAATCAATTTGTAGATGGAGTACGATGCTTGATCTATTTAATGACAAGTATTAGACATATTCCTGAGTGTCCAATTTGAGAAAGTAGATTCAAATTTGGTGACAAGAAACACATGAACCCTTGGACACAACTATGGACAAGTACTATTCCTATTTGCACAAATGTCCTAGCCATGATTATTCTCAAAGGGAGTAGCTTTGCTATATCATAGATGGGCTCCAATCAAAAATGAGGAGAACTCTTGGGGTCTATGCCCAAGGGAGATTATCAAAATTAAGAGAACATTAGATCCAAAGGCTTATTAATCAAGTTGATAAAACTCAAGGAGAACAAAGAAAGAAAGAAAGTGTAGAGGAGTACAATTGAGATTCTTTCATCAGAAAAAGAGAATTTTGATTTTATGATAATTAGGAGGAGGCATCACTTGATGAGGTGGTGCAATGAAAGACCTTGCTAATTCAGAAATCTATCTTTGAAATTTTGGCTAAGTCAAATAAAATGTGGGACTCTTTGGATGAAAATTTTCAAACTACTTTGAAAATAACAGTGCATCCAAAGAGCAAAGCAATAATTGTGATCGTAGGAGAAGGAAGGAAGTTGAACATGCCCATCAAAGGGGTAAGGGGAAGATTGCTGTAGTAGAGGAGGTTGTGGAGTCCGAATTAGATAATGATGGTGGATGTGACATCTACCAATATGAACATCCTAAGGGATGTTGAATCCTTCCCAATTTTGAAAACTACCAAGGTCACAAATTTATTAAAAGTTTATTCAATGAAAGGGACCTCAAATTTCCAAAACAAGAAAAACCATAGAGTTTGTGGATGGGTGGATGTCATGGCCTCACTACCTATTCCATGGCAAAGACATTAAGAAATAGAAACTAGACATTAAGAAACAAACATTTAAGCACAAACCACCATGAGTAACAGCTATAGCACCACTATGTCCTATTAGTAGAAAGCACGTTTATTAGCAAAAATTAGAAAATCATACTAAAAATAAAGTATAATATATAAAAAAGTGTAAAATATTTAAGAAAGGTTTAAATGTACTAACAATGGTGTAAACAAATGGTGTAAAATAGGAAAAATATTTAAAATAAAAAAGGTATAAAATAAATAAATTACAAAGATAATTTTTTTTAAAAAAAAGTACAAAAATTGAGAAGTCATGTATATGATTAACATGAATGGCCATCTCTCCCACAACTGAGTTGAAAGGAGGAGATCCAAAAAATTGAGCATGGTTGCCCATCCATTGAGGTATTTGTTGTACTAGCTTATTTTGGCTCATGGAAAGGCTTTATCTGTTGGATGTTGATCAACTACTTTTTATTTAGGCTCTTAGGTTTGTATATGATCATGGTCCCATAAGGAAAAGTTTCATCAATTATATAAGGCCCCTTTGATAATGTTTGGAATTTGGTTTTTTGAGGTACATGTGTGGGATTCGAATAGAGAACCTTATATCTTGGATGAAATTTTATTTTCTATATCTTAAGATCATGACATTGCTTTTTGAATGCTTTGTGCACTTCATTCAAAGGCAAGGCTACCAATCAATTTTTTCTAGCATGTTAAGGTTGATCAATCTTTCTTTTTGTGCTAAACTTTGGTCAAGATCTAGATCATAGGCTATTGAGTGTACGAAGCTTAGATTGAATTAGGAATGTTGGAATCTTTTCATACATCAACTTGAAGGAAGAGTAGCCAATAGAGAGTTTCCATGTTAAGTAATAGACCTAAAGGGCATCATTGAGTTTCATGCTCTAGTCTCTCCTATATTTGCTAATAATTCTTGTTAGAATCTTTGTAATCTCCTTGTTAGTTATCTCTGCTTGATCGTTGGCTTTGGGATGATAGGGTTTTGTTAATTTATGTTCAACCCTCAAGCATTGCATGAGTTTTCAAAAAGTGACACTTGTAAAGTGGGTTCCATTAGTAGAAATTAGTGCATGTGGCACCCCAAACCTATTCACGACATTTTGTTTTACAAATCAAGAAGCAGTGGATGATGTATAGTCAATGATGGTTGCTGCTTCTACACATTTGGTACAGTACTCAATGACAATGATTATATACATGTTTGTATTGAACATGGATGTGATGGGACACATGAAATATATGATCCATATGTTAAATGGTTTTAGTGGTTGAATCCACTATTGAGAATCCTTCATTCATGTGGTCATCTCACCATCTCATTGATAACAGTCATAGGATTAAACAAATTCATGGGTTTCCTTGAAGATTGTGAGCCAATAATATCTTGCCATTAGGATTTTTATGGCCATGTGTCTTTCAACATAGTGGCCCTTACAAGGACCTTCATGAGCATCTTGGAGAATGTGCAATTGATCTACATCAAGTACACACTAGTGAACTAGGCCATCAGCACACACCTTGTAAAGATGTCTAGTGATTTCCATGAAGCACTTATCCTGATGAAGAAAATATTAGTTCTTCCAATGGTCAAAATCTTGTGGCAACTCTTGAGTGAGAAGATAATTGAGGATTCTATCAAATCATTTTGGTTCTACGGGAAATTTGTCATTTATTGCGTTAGTAAAGATGAGTTCATCAAAAAATAGATCAGATAATGGGCTTTCTTCCTCTTTGTTATCTCATTGTAACTGAGACAACTGATTAGCGACCACATTCTTAGTCCCCTTTTGATCTATCATTTAAGATTAAACTTCTATAATATTACTAGCCATTGGATGACATGGGGGCCTACTATTGGCTTGTTCATTAGGAAATGGATGGAACTATGATCAATGTACACAAAGACTTTATATCGAATCACATAGTGCCTAAACGTTTCTAAATCATATGCCACTATCATTAGTTTTTTCTTATGGTGGTGTAATTTAGTTGTGCATCCACAATGCTTTAACTTGTGCAGTGGATGTAATATGGACATCTCTTATCATCCAACTACATAAGCATAGCTCCCAAGGCATAGTTAGATGCATCCATCATAATATGGAATGGTCTAGACTAGTGAGGTGCTTGTAGAATTGGAGTCTCTATGAGCTTTTACTTGAGGCTTTGGAATTCACTTTCACATTCCTTGGTCTATATGAAAGAAGCATATTTCTTTGTTAGCTCAACCAACAACTTTACTCTCTTAGAGAAATTTTCTATGAATCACTGATAATAACTAGTATGTCCAAGGAATGATTGAACATCTTTGACAATTTCTAGTTGACAAGTAAT
>MNCI01038293.1:90687-105503 GCA_015680685.1 Gnetum montanum | reverse complement strand
TGCACACTACTTGCATGCAAAGATAGATGCTCATTTTATGGACTAGAGCTTTTGCATGCAATTGCACCCTATATCACTATATGCAATGCATGGAACTCGTCTCTTCTCAATCTTTCAGACTACATTTTCCTTTGATATCTCCAAGGAAAAATATCTTATGCCCATTCTTGTATCAATAGTGCTTAACCATGCCCTTTCCATAATGATTGGAAAATCCCCATTACATTTTTCAACCTTAATTACTAGGAAATCAATAGGATAAGACCACCCACAAATAGTGGTTACAATGACTTTGACTAGTCCCAACGGAATAGTGATGGACTGGTTTGCGATTTCAGGTCTAATATTGCTCTTCTTAAGAGGCAATAAGTTCCAAGTAGTGTACATTTCATGAGAGATCAAGTTCACATCGAAATCGAAATCAAGAAGAGCTTTACATGGTTCATTTCTAGCAATATGTGGATAGATAAGAGTGCTTCTAGGATTAGCTAATATCCTGGGAAGGTTTCCAACCTAGATCAAATCATATACAACATGGATAAGCATAATATTATGGATTTTGGATAGCATTTGGTTTGAAGGGGATTTGATAGAATGATTTGCAGAGGATGAAGTAGGAGTAGGGTGATCAGTTGCCTGAGTCTGTGAGAGTTTAGTAAGGTTTTTGTATCAAAAAAATGATCTTTTGCAAACACAAGGTTCTAAAACCCTTGGTTGATGAACTGGTTGTAGATTGATGGCCCTGGTAACATTATGTTACTATAGCTAAGTTGGAAGTTCATCCTATATGGATGGACTAGGAAGTAGTTGCATTGAGGATGGATGAACAAGTGTAGAAATAGAAGGAGGGTAAATATAAAATGTGGCATCCCTCCTAAAATGTGGAGAGTAAGCTCTATAGTATTCAAGATGATGGTAGTGATGGTGGAAAGGAGAAACATGGCTAGAAGAGTGATGTGGAGACAGGGTTGCTGAACATAATACCCATATGGATTTGATTGCCTATAAGGGTACTACTACCTTGGTGGTGGCATGCCCCACAACTATGGTTGGTGCCACTATTGATATTGTTCATATGGTTGCAATGGAGTTCCACTTGGATAATATTATTGTTGCTGATGGAACTGCCTGGGATTACCTTGAGGATAAGGCAACCTTCTGGGTGCTTATCTTCTTGCTAGTTGTGGATTTAGAGCATACATAAGGCAACCTTCTGGGTGCTTATCTTCTTGCTAGTTGTGGATTTAGAGCATACATCCCAAATTCCTATCAGTATGACACAATGGAGCAACATTCTGTAGGATGTTCATATTGGCAGATGCCACATCCACCATCATCATCTAATTTAGTTTTTGCAACTTCATCTACTATAGAAATTTTTCCCTTAATCCTTTAGTAGGCACATTTAGCTTCTTTTTACCTCCTGCAATTGTACTTACTACTCTACTCTCTTGATTCTTTAGCAATTTTTAGAGCAATTTAGAATTTTTCATCAAATAAATTCTACATTTTATCCACCTTAGTTGAAATTTCAAACATAGACTTTTGGATTGGCAAAGTATTTTTATTTATCACCTCATCGAGTGGTGATTCCTCCTCACTATCACAAAATCAGACTTCCCTCTTCTTGATGGAGGGAGCCCTATTGTATTCCTCTACACTTTCATGTTTTTTCAGCTCTCCTTTTTCTTTTGCTACCTACTCAATTAGCCTTTGAATCTAATGGTCTCTAAGTTCTAACAGACCCCAAGAGTTCTTCTTGTTTTTTATCTAAGTCCATCTATGATATGACAAAGTTATTTTCATTGAGAATAACCATGGCTAGGGCATCCATGTATGAGAGAATAATATCTTCTCATGAGAGTGTCTAAGGGTTCATGGTTTCTTTGCTTTCATCCTTGGATCTATCTTCTCAAATTAAACACTTTGGAGTATGTCTGATACTTAAGATTAAATAACTCAAGCATTGTACTCCATCTATAGATGGATTCTGGCTACAAGAATCATTACCAACTTTTGGCTTCTTTGATGAGTGTCCTAGAAAATAGCTTGAGTTTCTACCAATCATTTTCAATATTTTGCATGGCACAAGCATCATGAAAACCTTGAAGATGTGTCTGTGGATTAGAATTATATCCATCCACAAATCTAGAAATATTGTTCATATCAAGTCATCTAATCCAACTATCTTTCACATGCCTAGTTGGAATTTTTATAGCCTTTGCAATATTTAGCATACTTCAAGCTGCCAATAATGGCTCATCATCATCATTATTTCATTTTTGTTGATAATGTCCTTTGTTAGTCCTTCGATCATTATGGGCCTAGTGATTACCATTATTGTCCTACTATTTACCTATATCACAGTTGTTCTTTCTATGGCATCTGTTAGAATCAAAAAAGGAAGAAGAAGATGCAAATAAAGTGGGTGAAGAGGGAGGAGGATTTCCACCACCATGGTATTTACCAACTCCCCTTCAGTTGTCACAACCACATTCATCAATTTTCTTATCATATTTATGCTTTTCCAAGCCTTTATCTTAACTACCATCTTTACCTAAACCTCGATTTTTGATAGTGGAATGCAAATTTAGGTTTGCACCCCCACCACCAATAAAAAGAAGTGGAGA
Source organism: Gnetum montanum (assembly GCA_015680685.1). Lineage (NCBI taxonomy): Eukaryota > Viridiplantae > Streptophyta > Gnetopsida > Gnetales > Gnetaceae > Gnetum > Gnetum montanum. The sequence goes on along the minus strand of MNCI01038293.1, from coordinate 102,873 downwards.
ATTTTCATGTTAAGATTTCATAGAGAGAGGATCCTTATTATCATCTTGGTTAAGAAAGAACAAGTGATTGGTGAACCATTTTCCATTCACAAACTAATGGTGATTCTCTTGGTATCAATCTCTCCTACATTGTGTTTTAGTAGGACAATAGTCCTAGTAGTCGTAATCATGCACAACATACTCTTCTTGAAGATCTTAGATATATAACTTCTTAATAGTTTGAAGAAGCATCACCAACACAGATCGATCAGGATGCCTTCCATATCATGCCATTGAAGTTGTTCATCCCAATGCAAGATGAAGGTGAAGTTAGGCACATACTAATCTAGACAAGTATATACCACCTTACATTCTTGAAGGACTGGTAGTTTACATCATCATGCTTATGAGAAGAAGACATTTTGCAATACAAATAAAATATCAATGTGCTTATGTAATTATATTTATGATTAGAATGATGTTAACCTAAGGGTTCATCCAATGATGTTAATGATATTCACTAAACCTAGATAGTGCACATTTCAAACAAAAAGGGTTCTTGATAACAGTGTAATGATGAGTGGTCAATGGTACACCTATGTCTGACCATATGAATCACGAAGCATTCATGCTTGATCTGATTGAATTTCACGGAATCTATGTCTTCCAACACACTAGTCTTCTAGGAAGTGAACTTTGTCCTAATAATCATTCATTATCTTCTCAATTACACTTGTGTTTATAAAGGTATGGTTAAGTGTAATCGAGGCATATGATTTTTATTATTTTATGTTTTATGCTCCTGGTGCTTATAATAGAGAAATGAAGTAACTTAATAACTAATTTAATTTAACTAATTATATAATCTCTAACTAATCCTAACATAAGCATCTAGTCCAACTTTTTATACACATCCTGAGGCCATGTATCCATTGCTAGGGTCACCAAGAGCTATGCTACTAGGCAAACCAAGAAATAACGCTATTGGGATTACCAAGTGAATATGTGTTTATGCATGGAGTGTTCATACTTATGTGTTTAATATGTTTAGCTTAATTAGTTGCATAATTAATCAAAATAATAAATGCATAAATAAATTATAAATCTAATTCAAGTGATACAAAGTTTGATCAAAAGGCCCATATTTATTATTATTCACACTAGTGTGTTTAGGTACAACAATGCTTGAATAAGGATTTGTACAATTTATGACTTCTACTATAGGCACTTACAGAAATATTCTAACTCTCAAATGGAAAATCCACAAGAGCTATGCTACAATTGTCAAACTACCTCCCATAAACATGGTTGCTGAGCATGTATTTATAATTTTTATTCTAGAGCTATGTGAATGGGGCCTCATAGATGTAACAAATGCTATGTTAATGCAGCCCCATCAACAAGGCAACACCATGTAAACGAGGCCATGTTGATTGGGCCCCATCAATGAGACCATGTCAATGGAGGCCTATTGATGTGACACAATGACAATTCATCAGTGGTGAACATAAAGTTGTGTCAAAAGGATTACTTAATCTCTTAAAAGTCAAATAATGAGTTCATAGTAAACACCTTATTACTTCTTTTTTTAATAGTTTTTTATTTACTTTGAAAATGTTATATCATGCTACATTATTAGTTTTATCCTTATATGCTCTTTCAAGAGCATCCTATACTTACTAGACAAGTATGAATTATGACCCATCAAGGCCTAAAACTGGTAAAACTATGGCCCACTAAGGCCTAAAATTGACGATATTATGACCTACCAAGGCCTAAAATTGATGATATTATGGCCCGCCAAGACCTAAAAATGAAAAAATATGATCTTGATTAATCATGTTGGGCCATACATAGCCTACTCTACCTTGTTTGGCCTTGTTCCCCACTATGTTTTGACCTTACTTGACTACCCCATTTTACATTATTGCCTATCATTGTCATGTCATTCAATGATATTTCATACGATTTTCACCATTTTTTGCATCATTTGACACTATTCAACAACATTCCTTCATCATTTGACATCATTAAGGCTTTACTTAACCCTTTTCTATACGACTTTATGAGGTTTTGACCTTCATTCAAGCCTCATTTAACATTCATTTAACCTTGGATTACATTACATAGCCTTTATTTCATCCTATTTTCCTTAACCCACATACTATAACTTTTGTTGATAATGTTTGAGCCTCATTTAACAATTGAGTTAATGTTTCTTAGATAATTAATGCATTATTACCAAATTATTTTACATTAGTTACCAATTTTATTACATAGGTGCAACTTGATGGGCTTATGTTATCATGCAGGATTAAGCTAGGAGGATAGGGGAGAAAATTAGACTAGCCTAAAAGCATAAATAAACCCCTCTCATGATGTTGTTAGACCAAATTGACCTTACATATCCAAATATTAAGCCTAAAACCATTCTACTATGCAGCCATAACACCTTGAAGTAGCATGATGACGATCAGCCTTGAAGCCAGAAACATCACAATGGGTCCCTTAGTTGAAATCCCCATCTAAAACATGATGGTGAGGAGAAAGCACTTGAAACCAAGTTCCTTAATACAACTTAAGCTTTCTAAATACAACATCAAACCATTGCTATGCAACATTAAATCCATAACATAGTCCAAATTACACCTAACATTCATGTTTTCTTGTGATGTTGTTTACCCTTGTTAATAGGTTCCAATGAATGACTCATGTTGATGACTTTGATGATCTACATCAAGTGAGCCTACATCCTCTATCTTTCTCTCCTTGTTTGGCATAATGAACAAACTATAGAACTTTGTAAATCTAATGCACATCTCATAGATTTCCCTATGCTTTAACGATGGTGACCTATTGAGGCCTAGTTTGCTCATTGTCTCATATAGCCCTATACATCATATAGTAACAACATGTTTTCATTGCCTTGTTTCTTATTCTCTTGGAGTTGTGCTTGTAGGATGAAGCCTGGAGTTATTGCGAAGATGCAACTCATTACAGTAGCAAGTCACCATGTGACCTTGATGCACAAGATTTGATAAGTTTAGCCTATAGTGTCAAGAGTGCTTATGCCATTTCCATCCTATTACTATTTCCTTGAATCCAACCCTATAGCCTAATTAGAATCTTCCTTGTCATAAACGATAATAATGACCTATGTTTGACACTCATATGTTATGGCCATAAGACATATTCTTTGTTATGTTCCACCTACAAGTTTGTCAATAGATCTCATTCGATGAGAAAACCATCAACTTTGTTGAGTATAACACATCTTGCTCGATGGGGAAAACCAAATCAAAACCAACCTTTGCAAAGAAACCCAATGAAGGTTTCATCCCACAAAAAAAAGAGGGAAGCAAATTTCCAAGAAGTTGAAAGACCAATGAAGACCAACAGGATGAATCAATAGCTACAAATAGGCAAAGGAAAGAGCCTAATGGTCAATAAAACCTTGGAGTGAGGTTTTGGTTCCGCAAATGCATTATCGAGTAACCAACACTTCAAAACATGAAGTGTAAAAACAAATCCAGTAATTAACCAACATGTCAATACCATATCGTAGCCATGATGTGAACTTTGGAATGCATTGTTAACCTTCATAACCATTTTCTTATAGCCTTAAGCTATATTACCTCATCATAGCCTTATCGCATCATCACAAGCACTCTTTAGCATGGTTCAAGACTATAGAATCAAGCATGAGGAGGAAACATCGATGAAGGATCTATAGTGGTGTTTTGTATTCTTTGTCAATGCCTCTCAAGTCAATCCTCAAGACACCAACAAAGAGGGGCCAATGAAACACCACTAAGAAACACCTATGGGGGGTATAACATCACCTATTCCTAGCATTAAAGGATATAATTCTTGCATCCCAGTGTTACTCCTTCACTTGCATCCCCACCCCCCAACATTGCTCTTACAACTCTAACATGGCTCCCATAGCTCCAATGTGGGTGTTATACCACAATGTGGATGTCATACCCCTAGAATGGATGTCATACCTATGAGCTTAACATTGCTCATGGAAGGCCAACATGTGTGGAAGAAGCTAGTGTGGATAAAATTCCTATTTACTATTTTTGGTAAATGGAATGGTTTTTATGTCATGGGGGTATCAAAACTTACCATACATAGTAACCATGCTAGATTTAGACACTTATAACACCTACACATAACATCAATCTATCAATAATTAGGCAGACAATTTGTACTAAAATTCATGGCCATAAAACCTAGATAACCCAAACTTGTGAATCATGAAAAGGTTTCACCATTTTTGAATCCCATAGCTTTGAGAATCCTTGGTAAAAATAAAGATTTTGGAGATTTTCCAGCATGGAACCCATAGTGATTGTAACCACTTTTACCCCCTGAGATTGTGTGGTATTGTAGTAACACTAAGCAACCTAGGCATTGAGACTCCCAACATGGCTCCTCTTTGTAGCCAAAAATCCCCACACATCTTACCCTCCTTTATCACCAACATTGCAAATCTGGTAAGGACTACAAAAAGGTTTTATGATTTTGGTAGTTGTGCAGCATCTGGATCATGGATCTAACTATGGTATCCAAGGCCACCAATTTCAAAAAAACCCCCTGCTTCCTTAGGCACATCTTGTACACATTTTCTAAAACACCTTTGTTTTTATCAAAATAAAGTTTACAGTTCTATTTGTTGTGTAAGGTATAACATATTTAATTTTTTATATTCTATGCATTTATTTATATATTTGCATTAAATTTCATTTTATTACCATCATTTATACTTTATGAGTTCCTAGGTAATCTGCCAAACTGTCTAGGGCACCTCAGATCCTATTTTTCATGAAGGCCATTAGGATTTGAGGATAAAGCTATTTTGTGCCTAGAACGTTTTTCTTTTCTAGCAACCAAATTTTTTGGGTTCAACACATGTCATTTAAAATTATGATCCATAATATAGAAAAAAAATGCATGTGACAAATAGCATATGGCATGGTTATTTGATTACTTTACATATTAGGCATGACATGGTCCCAAAATATGACATGTAAGTGGGCCCTAAGAAAGTTCCTAATTTTTTTCCCTAATTACATATTTCTAAACAAGATCATTAAGGCCTTTGAATTTATTAAAAAATTCTATGACTTTGAAAAAAAATACTCTTTAATAGTCTCTTCCTCATTTATCTTTATGTTCTTGAACTGATTCTAGAGAATCTAGGCTTTGATGATTCTTACTCTATTGGTTTCTTCATGAGTAGTCACAAGGCAATTTCATATCTTCTTGATCATGGTACATTAAGTGATCCTATTATAATCCTCTATAAATAGAGCATCATATAAAGCATTCATAACCTTGGCATTGGCTACATCTACTTTTTTTCCTTCATTGAATCATTTTGATTCATCTATAATATGCCTTGTTCTTGAAATAGATTTAGTAGTGTCTCAATGTCCTCTTACTAAAATTGGCTAAATATCAAAATTAATGGATTGCAAAAATATTCTCTTGAAGTTATTTCACTAACTATTATTATTTTCATCAACATAAGAAGGCTTATAAAAGGACAATCTATCATGCCTATCCATCAAGGATAACTTTCAAGGGTTTTATCCTTTTCATAAGAGAGATCAAGATCTAATACCAATTGTAGAATGATAATAACATATTTGGAGATAAATATGATGATATAAAAATAAATTATCAAATTTAAAAACTTGTAAATAGTAAACATTAATAGATCTTTAACCTCATAGATATGTAGGCATGAAATAACTTTAGATCTAATGAAAATACAAATGAAAAATATAATAGAAAAAACTAGAATAAACAAACCAAGTTTATAGTGGTTTGAATTGGGCCTATTCCACTTCAAGGATGCATCAATCTTCATGTCTTTAACCTAAAGTACATACACTAGTTTCTAAGTTGTCAATATCTCAATACATCAAATTTTTTTTATGGATTAACACAAACCAAGGAAAAATGAAAATGAGAGTTTTGGATATATGAAAATATAAATCTCAAATAGATTGGAGTACATCCAACTTTAAATTCATACAAAAGGATAAAATAGAAGAAAAAAAAGAAAATAAAAAAACATCACAAAGCTTTTAATAGAATAAATTTGCAATATGGATCTTTATCTCTATAAGGCTTCAAGTCTTCTCTAATCCTTGTCTTCATCTTCTATCTTGCACATCTTGAGGCTAGGGCTAAAATTAGCTTTATAACTTAAAAGATTTAATAGCTAGAAATAATTTTATTTTCTATGATAACCTTGTAATCAAGTGTATTGCATTAACATATGGTCAGAAACCAAAGAATCTTAAGTCTTTCATTTCTCTCTAGGCATCATTTTGAATTTAAGTTTGTACATAGTTGGATTGATTAGCTTGGGAAGGAGGTTTTTACTTGAATGAGTCATCTTATCTTTTTAATAATCTTCGCTAAATATTTAAAATATTCTATATCAAGCTAACTAACTTAGATTTAAATCCTTTAGAGACTATGATATTTGAAGTCTTCTATAGTGAAATTATTCATGATATAGGTTGACCAAACTTGACCTATTGAGTAGTCAAAGATAGCTACAAAACTAAAAAATAGGATGAAAGATAACAATTAAAATGAAAGACCATTTAAAAAAAAAAGAAAAAAATTTCATCCTTCAAAACCCACTTTGTATAATAATTCCAATAAAATTAATGATAGTAATAGAAAATCTAAGTCATCATTGAGCTTAATGAGAAAGAGTCAGTGGATAAACTGTAGTTTTGAAGCAAAATTCTAGTGAAGCAAGGATGGCATGTATTCCTAACTCTCATTGGTCTCTTCCTTAATGAGTTTTAGTATGGAATATGTAGAATAAACCATTAGAATTATATCAAGATCAAATTCCATGCAGCAAATCTACTTGTTTATGCAGATGATACTACCTTAATTTCTACTTCTCAAAAGTGTATGTAAAAATTGATAGGCTATTGAAAGGATGAAAAAAATTATTTTTGTTAGGTGAATTGAAGGTGAAGGCATAAACACCTTATTCTATATTACTTTTAGAATGTGAATTAATCCCCTTGAAAGTTAAAGTTCTTATATTCAAAATTTGACCAAAAGCTTATCAAACCAAATTGTTCAAAGTACTAATTAAAGACATGAAAGAACATGATGGTATTCCATAGGGATACAATGGCTAGCTCATATGACATGCTCCTAAAAGATACTAGACTACCATCCACATGTTAGCCTAGAGGAATTGTTCCAAGCATATTTCACTTAAATATCTCTTTCTATCTCTCTCAAGAAAAAAAAACATGGAATGTTTTTAAAAATTAATTCTAAGCACATATGCAATTTAGTTAAAAAAAAAGTGGTGGGAAAGTCATGAGGAAATGTGTTAGGTAAAAAAATTTACTTATAGCATATTAGAGACAATAAATTAGAATTGAAAGTTTCTTATCTTAGAGCTAATCAAATCTTGTAGGTTAATTAGTGAGCTTTGATCAAGTTTACATAGATTTAAGATAAAAAGTAGGAGATATATTAACCACCCTAGGGAAGTATGCATATGAAAGTTATGTGGATCAAGAGATCTTAAGGATGAAGAGCATTTTTTCCTTAATTGTTCTTTGAGTAAACTAAATCATGGTTGTAGGATGTTGAATTTTACCATAGGAGATAAACTACATACTATAGACATTAGAAGAAGACTTACAGTATCTTGTATTTCAAATAGGTTATAGGAGTCATGGTGTAGATGGTTTAGACATGTCCAAAGGAGATTATACAATAAGCCTATAAAAAAAGAATGCTACATGACTATTCTAGGAAAGACACTAAGGAGAAGACCAAAAACAATATGGAATAAAACAATTGAAGATCATTTGCAAAAACTACAAATAAGCAAAGATCTAGCTCTTCCTAAGTGAAGGGTGAAAAAGAACTCATGTAGCCAATCCCATTTTGATTAAACAAGGCTAGAATGATCATTGATGATCCTTCAACTAAACATCATAGATAAAAGTGTACAATTGTAATAATTAGATGTTAATTTAGTAAGTTTAATTCTAATGATCTATGTGAATTTATGTAAAAAATAATTCCTTAAAAGGAATTTAAAAATTAATTCAACAATTATAGAGGATCGTAGAGGATGTAAATAAAAATTCACTTTCAATTTAAATATGATTTAATTTTTGGTATTAAGAATGCTTAGTCATTAATAAGGGCCCCCTAGCCAAGACCATAAGAGGTCTATCAATGGTACACATAGTGAATTGATTGTAAATGCCAAAAATAATGGGAACATGAATGATAAAGTTTACTTATATATATCATTACATTTAATAAATGAAAATTTTATAATACATATGATACACATGAAGAAACCCATGTTGACATAGTAGGTGATGAGTGGAAGGTACCCCTACGCCCGACCATACAAATCATAGAGTGTTCACAAATGATCCAGTCGAATTCCATGGACTTTGTAGTTTCCACTACACTAGTCCCCTAGGTAGTGAACCTTTTCCTTAAGGTTAATTATTATCTTCCTAATTATATTTGTGATGTACACTGGTATGGTTAAGTGTAATTGAGGCATCTAATTTTTATCATTTTATATTTTATGTTTTGGTGTTCAAAGGGAGAGAAAAGTAATTGGATTAACTAATTTAAATTAACTAATTAACTAGTGTCTAACTAATTAACCTACATATCGACTGTTGGGTTACCAAGTGCTACACTACTAAGCATACTAAGCAATAACATTACTGGGATTACCAAGCAAATATGTGTTACACTCAAAGTGGTCATACTTATGTGTTTAATTTATCTGGCTTATCTTATTTAACTACTTCATTAGCTTCATTACTTGAAAATATTTAATAAATAATTAAAGATATTAAATTCATAAATAAAATATTTAATCTATCCAAAGTACTACTAGATTTATCAGAAAGCTCATCTTTATTACTACACATACTATCATGCTCAGGTACAATAATGCTCAAATAAAGATCTGTACACTCAATAACTCCTGCTACCAGCACTTAGAAGAAATATTCTAACTCTAAAATTAACAAACTACAAGAGCTTCCCTATTATTAAAATCTCAATGCCACAAATGTGGCTAGTAAGCTTGTATTTATAGGCAAAAAGTGGACACTGCATTGCATCAACTAGGCCTCGTCGACATAGCTAAAAAAACTACAACTCATCATATCCCCAAAACTAAAAGAAAACTCATCCTCAAGTTCTTTTACCAAATTGAAAAGGTATGGGGCTATTGACTGACCTTTCACAAACAAAACAAACTGACTTGACAAAAATGAAGTGCTTGAGTGTCTGGATCAACACATTACAAAAATGATGATGTACATGACACAAAATTAAACACCATGACATGACTCTTCAAAATTGGCTAGCATGTTCCTTGATGATGTGAAGTTTGGTGGAGAATATTAGAAAGTACTAGGTGGTGGTGGCTCTTAATGTTTTCAGCGACCTTCATCGGCTTACACACATGCCACACTTGAGGTTACTGTAGCTATCCTGCTATTGCTACAACTTCTGGTAGGAGGAAAAAAGAATCTAGTATTGCTTTCATGTTATCCTGTTACTTCTAGGATCATGCACTATCCATGTAGCTTCACCAATGTAGGTCAAAATAGGCACATCCCAAAGACATGGAATTGCTAGAAATAGCTCCTTTGCATTAATGAACTAGGTAGCGAATTATTTGCATTCAATGTCGAACACTCTAACTGTATCCTTCAACTCTTGGTAATCATTTATCCTTTTGGCTAGGTTCTCAATAGTTGATCATTGACCTATGAATCATGCTCTAAGAACTTTGAGTTCAACATTTGTAGTCTTAAGCTTCTACTTGGTGTCTTTAAGGTGCTTGAACTCTACCTTGTATAGCAAATATGAGCTAGCAACTTTTTTCTCTAACTCTGATTGTAGCCATCTGTCAGTTAGTATAGCCAAGCTCACATATCAAAGATTTCCTAGCTCCATGTATTTTGTCATTTCTTCTATCTGCAAATCCTTTAGGTGGATCTTTGCTTTATTGTAGGCATTAATCCCATCAACGATGGGCTACCAAACTTCTTTTCCTTGTTGGAGTTGCTAGAGAGCTTCATTTATTTTTGCCTTTTCCATTTGGATGTGCTTTTCATTTACTTCCTTATGCAAGCCAACTTGGTCTCTATAGTGATTTTTTACTCTTTCAAACTTCAAGGCTTTATTTTTCCAAGTAGCAATCTCAATAGTAGATTTCTGACACAAGGCATGAACTTCCTCCATTGACAAATTTTGATTCTTTGTGGTCAATTTCTTTAATTATATATTCACCCTAGCTAGCTACTCCTACTATTGATGAATAAATTCTTGCATTTGTTCCTTATGGACATCAACATTACGCATCGATGATTTTGTGTAGTTAGAGCCTCATTCTCCTAGTGCATCTGAGCCAAGTCCTTCTGAATTCAATAGGTCTTTCCCTCTGCTATGGAATAGTTAAATATGGTAATTACTTCCTCCTTCTTAGCCCTCCTAAATCATTCTAAAAGCTATTGAAAAGCTTCATCTCTGGTTGTTGTTAGGCTAAAGATCATAGAGTCAGTAAGGTGGCCATGTAATTTGACAACATCTGTAGCCAAGCGTTGATTTTGTACTTGAGCTATTTCAAGTTACCCTTTCAAGATGATGCATTTTACCTTTGCATCTAGTAGCTCTAACTAGGTTGTGGTGATGTTTTCTAGAAAATTTAAAATGTCTAGAATTGGTTGCCCAATCCTCACTAGTTGATCCAACAATTCTTCATGCTAGGCTACATTTAGTTTCCTATTGATCATGCTTATGAACATTTTCACGTCTTGAAGTGCAAATACATCTAGTACAAATGTTGTAGGTGCATTTAGTACTTTAGCAACATGGTTAGTAACTACTTTAGCAACCATATCTTATCCTTGGTGTTGCATCACCAGGACAGTTACCCATTCACCTTTCTCTAATTACAATGAGAAGGTGGCAACATCTCTAGATATTTTTAGGAATAAATGGTGTTGTGATAAAGACACATTCACATCTTGAGCATTAGGATCTGACTTTGCAAGCAACTACATTTGTTTGACAAAGAATATTGGCCCACCCCTTTCCATCTTACTAATTGTTTGAGCTGCCTTATTAAGATGACCCATTACTAGTCTATACATAGATGGATCCACACCACTCATCCCTACATGCTGCTCTTACTCACTTAAGAGATGGTCTTAGATTTTGTGTAAGCACTCAATGGCTATGTAGGCCTCTAACATTGCTTCTTGAGTAGGCGATGGTGGTGAAGGTTGCTCCTCTTGAGTTATAGTCAACATATTTTTCTTCATGATTTTGGATCATAAGGCCAAAGGAGCATGCTTAACTATGTCATTAGCATAGTAGATGATTCCTACCCTTTTGCAAAGTTTCCAAATGAGGCATGGAAAGAACAAGATTTTTCTTGTATGTTCATTTTCTTTGAAATGTTGTTCAATCTCTAAGTAGATGAGTTGTGGAAGGTTTACAAGAAATCTCCCACTTAGAGCAATGCATGCTCAGTTGCAAAAGGTAGTCACCTTACTGGGACTCATTGTTGGATTGATATGATAGGCCACAATTTTGAAATAGATGCACTCCATCGATGTGAGCACGTCATACTCCTTATGATCGACTTTGTAGCACCATTGAGTTCACTTCATTTTGGCCTTAGAATCACCTTTCGTTAATAGCTCTACTAACTATGTCCCAATGTTAGACAATCCCAATGCCTATGTGATAGCTTTGGTCGAGGAGGACACCTAAATATCCTTGATCTTTACTATGGACCCTAGCATTTTGTTGTTCCAGAAGAGATATTTCTCTCCCATGTACCATTTTCCACTGGATGTGATGATTGGCCATATGGGAGAGGTTTGTAGTTGTGTTTTAACATTTGTTAGAGATTTCTCTAGGAATGGTCCAAAGTGTATTTCTTGAAAAACTAATCATTGAATCTCTTGGGACCTGATGATGTCAAGGTAGGCTTGAGTTAAAGTGACTTCAAGCCTTGGTGTGGGTATTGGCACTTCTCCTTGTTGGCAACCATTTGGGATGCGACCACCAACGAGTATCCTCGAACAGGATTTAGGTGCTTGCTGGTCTCTAGCAACACCAAGGCCCAGATACCTCCAAATA
>MNCI01038293.1:38768-73507 GCA_015680685.1 Gnetum montanum | reverse complement strand
CATCTTCATCAAGGAGTTGGGAATGAACTTGTTCAAGTTTATCCATGCCTTCAACATAAGCACATGTTAGGATCTTAGTTCATTCCATGCATAATGTGCTCCTATCTAAGTTAGCTATCAGCCACTAGGTGCCCTCCTATTTTGTGGCTACTTTGTACAGAAACCTTTGAATATTGATTTCTTGTGCACACTAATTACATGCTTTAATGTATGAAATCTTGATGAATCAAATATATTGCACGCAATTGCACCCATTATTATGGTACACGATGCATGGAATACACTTCTTTTCAATCTTGCCTAATTCATTTTCTTTGGATATTTCTAGAGAAAGATACCTTATGCCCATATGTGTGTCAACCGTGCTTAACCAAGCTCTTCCCATAATGATGGGGATGTCACTTTTGTAGTTTTGAACCTTGATCACTAGAAAATTAGCAAGATAGGACCACCCAAAAACTATGGTTACAATGTCCTCTACTAATCCTAGAGGAATAGTAATTTATTGATTTGTCAATTCTAGATAGATGTTGTTCTTCTTGAGGGTGGTAGGTTCCAGGCCTTATACATGTCATGGGAGATGAGGCTGACACCAAAACTAGAATCAAGAAGAGCCTTGCATGGCTCATGTCTAGTGATCTATAGGTAAATGAGTGGACTTCCTAAGTTAGATATTTTTGTGGGAATATTTCCAACCTTGATCTAGTCAAAAACAACATGAGTTAGCATCACAATGTGAATTTGAGGTAGCAGTTCATTTGAAGGGTACTTGAAGGTATTTGATGTAAAGGATGAGGGTATTAGAGATGTAGGACTATCAACTGTACTAATTTGTAAGGTTTGGCAAGGACTACTAGGTTGGAAGAAGGTATTTTTCTAGATCAATTGTCCAAACCACTCGGCTAAATATCCAATTTTCAATGTACAACCCTCATAGAATTTCATCATTGTTCTTGTGAAGGACTCTTACCTTGCATGGATGGAGCAAGAGGTAACTAGGTTGAAGGTGGAGGTGTGTGTGTAGATGGATGTGGAGGGTGGTATGAATATGAGTTTTTCCCTCAATTAGATGGTGAATGTGTTTGATGGAACTCTAGAGGGTAATAGTGATGTTGAAATGAGGTATGACTTGTAGAACTTATTGGAGAGATGGGTTGTTGAACATAGTACTTGTATGGATCTGGTTGCCTAGAAGGGTACTACTACCTTGGCTATGGCATTCTCCACAATTGTCATTGATACCATTATTGGTATTGTTCATAAGGTTGTGAAGGAGCTCCACTTGATTAGTAAGCTTATTGTTGTTGGTGGAACTACCTTAGATTTCCTTGATGATAAAGCAATTGTCTAGGTACTTACCTATGTGCTAGTCAAGGATTCAATGCATACACCCCAGACTCTTGTAAGTGTGACATCATAGGGTGACAATCCTTTGGATGCTTGTATTAACAAATGTCACAATCAACAACATCCTCAAAGTCTATCTCCACAACTTCCTTTATGGTAACAGCTTTTCCCTTATTAATTTGATAGGAATGTTTAGCTTCTTTGCACCTCATGCAATTAGGTTTACTATTTTGTCGTTTGGATTCTTCAGCAATTTTCATAGCAGTTTGAAATTTTTCATCCAAAGAGGCCCATAATTTATTAACCTTTGCCAAAATATTAGAAATAGGTTTTTGGATGGGCAAGGTTTTCATGTTCATCACTTCATCAAGTGGTGACTGCTCTTTGTCACAAAATCAAACCTCACATTTCCTAATGGAAGGATCCCTATTATACTCTTCTAAACTTTCTCCTTTTCATAGCTCATCTTCTTCTTTTACTACTTGCTCAATTAGCCTTTAGATTTTATGAGCTCTCAGTTCAAACAATCTTCCTTGTGCATACACCCCAAGAGTTCTTCTAGTTTCTACTCTAAACTCATCTATGATGTGGCAAAGTTTTTCCCTATGAGAATAACCATGGCTAGGAAATTAGTGTAAGAGTGAAAGTATCTACCCATGGTGGCATCCAAGGGTTCATGTGCTCCATGTTCCTAGCCTTAGATTTTTCTTCTTAGATTAGACACTCTGGAGTACATCTGGTATTTATCATTAAATAGATCTAACATGATACTAAATTGGCGAATGGATTCCAATTCCAAGGACTAATACTAGCCTTTAGCTTCCTTGATGAATGTCCTAGGGAGGAGTTTGAGTTTATGTCATTCATTTTCTATGTTCTATAAGGCATAGTCATCATGGAAATATTGTAGATGTGTCTGTGAATTAGAGTTGTATCCCCCCTCAAATCTTGGAACATTATTCATGTCTAAGCACATGATCCTATTGTCTATCATATGCTTCTTCAAAATTCTAACTACCTCTACAATGTTAAGCATGCTTCAAGTCACTAACAAAGGTTCATTATCATCACTGCATTGATGACACTAATGATGGTTTCAACCACCCCTTTAATTTTGGTGGCCTTCATGATCATTGTTGTCTCATCTATTACCTTCATCATAATTATATTGATGGTGGCTTCTATAAGAACTAGAAAATGAAGAGGAATGTTTAGAATCAGATGAAGAGGATGAAGAGGAAGGTGGACCAACACTACCACAATGGTATCTACCCTCACTTTTTCATTCATTATGATCACCATTCTTAGATCCTTTGCTATTGTGATGCTTACCTGAGTCCCTACCTTGGTTGTCACTTTTTTTTAAACCTAGTTTATGAATCATGGATCGTAGGTTTAGGGTCAAACCCTTATTACTAATAACAGGGGGTGGAGAATCTTCATGTTGAGAACCTTTAGGAGGAGGATCCTCATTGTCATATTGGTTTAGTAGGAACAAGGGATTACTAAAGTATTTTCCCTTTGTAAACTCATGGTTCTTCTCCTAGTGTTGATATCACTTATGTTATGTTTCAATGGGATGATAATCCTAAGTTTCATAACCATCCACAATGTATTCTTCATCAAGATCTGGAATGCCCAACTTCTTAAGAATTTTAAGTAGCATCTTAGGTGCAAATTGATTAGGGGACAAGACAATGTTACCCTCCATATCATGCCATCATAGTTTTTCATCTTGATGTAGGATGAAGGTAAAATCCAATACATACTCATTGGTATGAGTATATATCACTTTGCACTCCTATGGGGCCAATGATTTGACATCTTCACATCTGTGGGAAGAAGATGACATTTTGCAAAGTCAATAAATTATCAGTATGCTTAATAGTTTATATGTCATTAAATGTGATGTTAACCTTGAGTTTGTCCAATGATATAAATAATATTCACTAATCCTAGGTAGCATACATTTCAAGAAACAAAGTCCCTAGCAATGGCACCAATGATAAGCGATGAGGTACCCTTATGTCCAACCATACAAATCATAGAGCATTCATGCATGATTTGGTTGAATTCCATGGACTTTGTAGTTTCTACTACACTAGTCTCCTAGGTAGTGAACCTTTGCCTTCAGGTCAATCATTGTCTTCCCAATTACACTTGTGATATACACTAGTATGATTAAGTGTAATTGAGGCATCTAATTTTAATCATTTTATATTTTATGTTTTGGTGTTCAAAGGGAGATAAAAGTAACTAGATTAACTAATTTAAATTAAATAGTTAACTAGTGTCTAACTAGTCCTAACATAAGCATCTAGTCCCACTTTCAACACACGTCCTAAGTAGTAATGCTACTAGGATTACCAAATGAATATGTGTTATGCTTAAAGTGTTCATACTTATGTGTTTAATCTATCTAGCTTATCTTATTTAATTTCTTCATGAACTTTATTACTAGAAAACATTTAATAAATAATTATAAACATTAAATGCATAAATACAATATTTAATCTATCTAAAGTGCTACAAGGTTTATTAGAAATCTCCTCTATATTACCTCACACACTATCATGCTCAAGAACAACAATGCTTGAATAAAGATTTATACAGTCAATGACTTCTACTATGGGCACTTGGGAGAAATATTCTAAGTCTCAAATGAACAAACAGCAAGAGCTTCCCTACTACTAAAATCTTGATGCCATAAATGCAACTAGTAGAGATGTATTTATAGGCTAAAAGTGGACACTACATCAATAGGGCCTTGTTGATGCATGATACGATGCATCAACAAGGCCTAGTCGATGAGGCCATGTCAATGAGGCCACATCAACACAACTAACAAAACTACAATTCATCAATAGGGAAATGATATTTGTATAATTTTTATAATTTTATAAATATAAATAATAAAATTAATTAAAATCCATTGTAATATTTTATGGGACAGGTCTAACATTCAAACATAAAAAGGAAATAAAATATACTTTTGCATCATAACTCCTTATAGGACAAGTACAATGTGGAAATTTAGCACACATATAAACCATGCCATATTCCTTATGGAGTAGGTGTGATACTAACACATAAAAATGGTAAAATCTCCTCAATCACACACTTGATAGTTGAACATCATTTTATATAGGTATGATCTTCTTAGGTAAGGGGGAATTATCATAAAGTTCCAACAAGTACATTAAACTATCTAAAGGAATTAAATTGATTATAATTTCTAAATTTAATAAATAATTTCATTAATTATATGTCCTCATTTAGGTTTTACAAAATAAAATTGGAAAATTTAAGGAAATGAAAATGATATTTATTCATCACATAAACACTTGACTTTATGTCAATCAAATGGTTCCAAACTGCAAAAGCATGACAACACTCCAATATAGTCTTGGTGCATGATGAAGTGATGACTCAAAAAACCAAATAAAATAAATTGCATCCCTACCCAAGGGACAAGGAGAAGCTCTTACATTTAAGAAAATTGAAAAACCAAAGAATATTCTCCATGTGCCCGCAGTAGGAATCCTAAAGTGAATGGATCTTTATTCAAGCAACATTGTACCTGAACACAAGTTGTGTATAAAAATAAACCTTGTAGTGCATGGAATGGGATTTTACTTATTGGTTTCTCTCTCATCCTTAAACTCCTAGAATGCGGAATGAGTACGACTTGATTACAAGCATCTAAGGATGTGTACAGATAGTCAAGGAATTTGCTTCTCATCGCAACACGGTATGAATACAACTTGATTATGAGCATCTAAGGATGTGTACAAATAGTTAAGGAATTGGCTTCTCATTGCAATGCGGTATGAGTATGACTTGATTACGAGCATCTAGTGTGACTACTTGGTAACCCAGTGGCGTATTTAGGATCTACGCTTGGTAATCCCAAGTGGTAGTTGTGCACCAAGATGTGTACCGTTAGTCAAGGAATCAGCTGCTCATCGCACTTAGGCTAGATTAGATTCTCTCAACCCTTTCCTCCTAGTTAAGTGCATAGGAGATAAAACATAAAAGACTATAAAAATCATATACCTCGGACTTACTTAACCATACACTATGATAACTACAAGTAAGTCTGGGAAGACAACGAATGATTAACCCCAAGTGTTCCATGGGACGTGTAGGCACTTAGTCTGTGGAGTTCAATCGGATCACAAGTGCTACGCTCATTTCGTATGATTGAGTGTAGGGGTACCTTGCCACTCATCATTGGCGCCGTTGCCGGGGACTAAGTGTTTGTGCACTAAGTAGGACATAAAGGATGTCACTCACATCGTTGGGAGCCTAAATGAACCTTCGGGTTAATTAATTAATCATGATAAAAATTATATAATGGTAATTAGCATACCAAATAAGACATCATAGCTTCTTCTTCTTCTCACAAGAGGACATCACCTAGGGATAATACAAAGAATAGTTAGCAGTCAAAAACACATAGCCGAAATCAACCAAGTCCTAAACAATACAAGATAGTTTATACTCATCCTGATGAGTATATTCCAAAGTTTACGTTTATCCTCCATCAAGACGAATAGCTGCAATGGAGAGATTTGCAAGGTAACATCATGTTACCTCCAGATCGATCAATCTCTAACATGCTTTTTCGTGCGTTGGCATAGATTGGCATGATAGAATTGTATGTAGAATACATTGCGAAAGACTTTGATTCAAGGGATTACTATCCCACAGAAGCATAACATATGAGGGACTCAAGGCAAGAGAGCCAACATACACTGTTGAAGGGCAAAGAGGTCCCGCACATCCTTAGTGAAACTAGAGATAGTGAACCATTTATACATGGTTCGCTATCAAGAGATGTTCCCCATCTTAATGAAATTCAGGAGGTAGGGTATTAGAACCTATGATCGATGATACATATCCCTAGTTCTGATGCCCGTGAACACCAACTGTTCATAGAAGGAACAACACATAACAAGGATGGGCACTTAGATCATCACCACAATTGAGGCCGTAGCAACCGAAGAGAAGGCAAGAAACATCGTCATGGTGATGGTTCCCCTTCTTCTTCCCCTTCTTCACATCACTTACCCTCTCCTTCCACATATGGGTGTAGTAATCATGAACACAATGGAGAAGATAAAGGTAGAGAAAATGAGAGACATCGACAAGAAAGTCAAGAGAGAGGACAAGGGCAAGGACGTAGGAAAAGTAGGGAATGATGAAGACATCACAGGCATCATGAAGGAGATGATCATGATGAGCCCCTACTTGTGACCCAAAGTATGCTCAATATGATGGAGGTAGTTAGGATTCCAACAAGGCATTTAAAGGATAGTCGAATCAAATGCTTAGATGTGAACAACATCCCATGCTTTGAGGGGGGATATAATGCTGATCCATAGCATCATTTACAAGCATTCCATGATGCATGTGCCTTGCAGAATATAGAAAATGAGTGGAAAAAACTTAAGTTGTTCCCAAGGACACTCATCAAGGAAGAAGATAGTTGGTACCTGTCCTTAGAACTAAAAACCATCAGGAGGTGGAGTACAATGCTAGAACTCTTCAACAATAAGTATCAAACGTACTCCTGAGTGTCTAATTTGTGTAAGCAGATCCAAGGCTAGAAGCAAGGTACTCATGAACCCTTGGATGCTACCATAGCTTGCTAATACACATTGTTACATCATTTCCCAGGCCATGGTTACGCTCAGCGGGATCAACTTCGCCACATTGTGGATGGGCTAAGGCATGAAACTAAAAGAACCCTTGGGACTTATGCCCAAGGGACACTCTCACAACTTAGAGCCCATGAAGTACATCTCTTATTGGAGCAAGTGGCAAAAGAAGAAGATGAGCTATGAAAAATGAAAAGTGTGGAAGAATACAACTATGATCCATCTCTTTGAAAGAAGGGAGTGAAATTTTGTGATGAGGAGGATGAGTCACCAATCGAAGAGTTGGTGAACAGGAAAATCTTGCTAATTCAAAAGTTAACAACAGAAATAGCAGCTAAGGTAGATGATGTATGGAGTTCCTTAGACTCTAAAATTGAAATTGTCTTAAAAATTGTAGAAGAGTCTAAGGTGGAACGAAGTAGTGACAAAGGTAAGACAAAGAGGAGAGATTTAGGCCCTGCACATAACAAGAATAAGGGGAACATTACTAACTCCAATGTGGTTGTGGATTTAGACACAGACAATGATGGTGGATGTGAGATCTTCCACTATGGCCATACTAACTGATGTTTCCCAATCATCTCACATCTACAGGAGTCTGGGGTGTATGCACTTAATCCAAAATTTAATCAACGGCAAACACCCCGTAGGTTACCTTATCCCCAAGGTAACCCAAGGTAGTTCCACCAACCATTAATGTATTATCCAAGTGGAACTCCACCAAAAATCATCAAAAAACATCAACAGTGGCAATACCCACAATCATGGGGGATGCCATCGCCGAAACATCAGTACCCTTACTGGTAGCCTAACCCTTATGGAGATTATGTGTAGCAATCGATTTCTCCAAGTGACTCTATGAGTCACACAACTCCCCATCATTACTACCAAGTTTGGGAGTACTTCAAAAGGACTCCTTCTCCTCTAGAATACACTCCATACCCACACCATCTACACCTCTTCCACAAGTAGTTCCCATAACACCTCCTTCTCCAACAATGCAAGGGGAACTTCCTACTCAACCGCAGCAATGTCACACTGTGAGAGCTGTAAATATTCAACTTGCTGCTAGTTCTAACAACTGTAAAAAGAGAAGACCCTTCTTCAAAACCAAAAGCCCAAAAAAACTCTCGCAACAACAAGCGGTTGAGCCCATGTACACTCCTCCACCATATAACACTTCGGAGTACCCTTCAGCCCAACAGAGCTTAACGCATACGGTTATGTTAACGCATACCGTAACCAACTAGATCAAGGTAGGCCACCTTCCCAAGAAACTAACTGATGCTAGAATTCCCTTAATCTACCTTCAAGTCACCGCAAATGAACCACATAGGGCTCTTCATGACTCAGGTTCTGGAGTCAACTTAATTTCACAAGAGATGTATCATGCTTGGAACCTACACCAACTTAAGAAGAGAAACATTCAAATAGAGCTGGCAGACCAGTCCATCACCATTCCCTTCAGATTGATGGAGGACATCATTACCACTATGTTTGGTTGGTCTTACCCAACTGATTTCTTGGTGATTGAAGTCAACAACAACGAAGGGGACTTCCCAATTATAATGGGAAGGGAATGGCTTAGTACAGTAGACGCATGCCTTGGGATCCGTGATCTTTCCTTGGAAACCTCTAAGATAAATATTTATGAAAAGATCAAGAAGAGGAAAGTTCCATGCATCACATACAGTGATTCATCGGGTGATGACATGGAGGAAATACCTCCATGTAACAGGTGTGCTCTTAAAAATTTGAAACAAAGATGCTTGTATGTAGCAACCACACAACAAGTAGTAGACACCCCGTGGTTGACAGCTACTAGAAGTAGTAGACAAATATGCATGGAACAAACTGAGGAGACAAACCATGCTAATAATGAAGGCATAGACGCATTAGAATATGAACGTCACCAACTTCCACCCCTCAACCTAAGATCATCAATTGGGAGGAGTTGGGCACTTCTACGAAATTCAAATAGACATTCATTATTTCAGATCTCCCCCTTGCAATTCAGTCATGGGGGAGATGGCCACCTATGCTAATCATATGGGGCCCTTAGTTCTTTTTAGGTTTTTGTTTTACACATATTTTTACATGTTTTTGTTTTACACATTTTTTTCTTACACATTTTTGTTTTACAAATTTCTTTAACTTTTCTTATTTTTTTTACAACTTTCTTTAACTCTTCTTATTTTTTTTTTACAACATCGTTATACTTTTCCATTTTATGTGTGTGTCTATGTGTGATCCACCCTATAAGTTTGTCACCCAATAAGTGTTCTACATGATGGTATGAACTATTTTCATATTGATTGCTAATGTTTGATTTTTACCTTTAAGTCATAATGTTGATACTAAGGTATGTTTCTTTTGATATGACAAGAAATGAGTTCACTCCATCCATCCATCCACCAAGTTCTATGGTCTCTCTCGAATTGGAAATGTACAGTCCCCTTCTAATAAGAACTTTAACGAATCAGTGACTGGGCATTTCTCAAACTAAGGAAGGACTCAAGGATTGAAATGGGTGTGACTTCAAGGGAACTTGATGCTTTTGTGTTGGCCATTCTCTTGGATTCTTGGATGTTTTCTTTTTGATTTTTCTTGTCGTTCCGATGTTACCCTAATTAGTGAAAGCTGAGACAATAAAAATAAAAAGTATTTGCATGGTGTGGTTCTCATGCATAAAAACACAAAACATAAAAAGAAAAAATAAACTAAGTGAGAATTCAAAGCACACACCTTAGACAAAATAAACTTGGGCTACAAGCACTGGTTATGGAACCAAAAGTATTCTCTCTAACTAAGATCCTTCTCTCTTCCCATTCTCTCCTTTGTTTCATTGGAATGGTGGTGATTCTTGGAGAAGGCATTCTTGTTACTTCAAGAGGATGGTTGGCCGAATGCATTGATGTGAAGTCACTGGATGTGGTTAGTTTGAAGCTAGAGTTGGAATGAGATTTTCCAAGTCACATTAATCATGAAGCACAAAAGGGGTTGTACACCACCTTGTTCTTAGGATTCCATTCCATTCTCTTCTCTCCATCCTTCTCTCCATTGTTCACCTCATTACCAGTTGTATCATTAGTGTATATTTGGTAGATACATTATTTTATTTTTGGTAAATTCTTGTGGTTAATACATTAACCCTTATTCCAAATAACATTCCCAGAGCCTACGAACTCTTTGAATGTGGGTTTGTCAAGGCATTACGAGTATGAGCCTGCTTTGGGGAGGACCCACTGACATTCCTATTTGGGGCATTAGTTAAATTCTTTTCCTTAACATTTTGCAATTAATTTTATTTTTTTCATTTCCATCTTGACATCCATTTCATCGATGCCATAGTTGTCCCTTTTTATCTATCTTTCTTACTCCTTTTCTTTCTCCATTCTAACGCTACCAAAGGTTCGCGATTAATCATGGGGGAACAAGGCCTAATTTTTTCAATTTTCTCTTAGCCAAAATTTTTTTAAATTCTTTCCTAACCCCTACACATTCGGTAGTCATCATTAATATATCTCCAAACCTGTAATTAGCCATACCACAACCCAGCCAGACCTTTAGTAGCCGTAGTTGCATCGGTTCAGGGTGTGTACGGTAAGTAGGAATGGATGCTGACGCTAGGTGATTTAGACTTAGTTCATTAGTTAGAGTTAGTTAGTTCCTCCAACCCTTCACCTCGATATCATATGAGATAAAACATAAAAGGCTATAAAAATCATATACCTCAGACTTACTTAACCATACACCATGACAACTACAAGTAAGTTTGGGAAGACAACGAATGATTAACCCCAAGTGTTCCATGGGGCATTTAGGCACTTAGTTTGCGGAGTTTGACTGGATCGCTTGTGCTACACTTGTTTCGTATGGTTGATGTAGGGGTACCTTGCCACTCATCATTGACGCAAATGATTTTGCAACAAGATATGACATAGGATATAACATTAACTTGCCACCTAAAGAAGAAGCATTAGGAGATGATGGTTGTGATGAAATAACTCCTAGAATGTCTCATGTATACTAAGAATACAGTGAAAATATTTGGATTTGCTCTTCCAAGCCTCATACCCTTGCTTAAAGAATCCTTCTTTAGTCTCATATTAATCCTTTCTCTCACAATAGTATTTGATATAGCTTCTTTCTCTTTTTTTTTCACTATTCATGGAACCACCTTTTTTGCATGATCTTAGATCATTCTACTCTTCTCCTAGTGGTCATTGTTGTGCATATCTCTTACTTCATATTTGGGAAATGAAATTTGTGACCTATGGATCTTCTTGCTTAGGTTAGCTCTAATTGGTGGTTTGAGTGATTCTTAGGTTTAGCTAGTTCCATCACAAAGGCCTAAGGTTCATCAAGTTTTTTTCAATCATGATCTTTTATGCATAGAACACAATCATTGAAACCTAATTTATTGTGAAAAATGCTAAAAAGGATCATGTAAGTTTATGAAGATTCCATACATCCATCATGAAAAATATTAGCAAGAATGATGAAAAGCATAAGAGCTAATGACAACATGTGAAACATTATCACAACAAAGATTCCAACATAAGTAGGTATGTAAAACATCATCAAATTTTTTTTCAAAAATCATACTTGATTTTGTTCCTCTTCCCCATAATTGAGGTATCAGACATTTAACTTAGAGAAGTAAAATACACACAAGGGATCATAAAGTATCAACATTTAATAAATATTTTAATTTAAAGCTATAAATCAATTAGGCAATTAAAAAGGAACATGGAAAGAAATGCTCTTGTTGACTATTAATACCTATAGAGTTTCTACTACCTAATCATGAGACTAATCATGTGCTTTAGGTAATGCAACAACTATTTTTCCATAGGAATTTAACCACAAAGCTCATTCTCTTACAATGTTAAGCCATGAAGAATTTTCATGTGAGTACTTCCTATAGTAGGCTCCTACCTTTTCACCCTTATGAATCAAATTGATGAGATGAAATGGATTCTTAATAATGAGTGAGACATCAACATCAAATGTAAGTCCACTACTTAGATCATTAAATCTCATCCTCTGCTTCACTATAGTTAACTTTTTGAACTCATAATGTTGAACTAGAGATGGTACAACAAGAAACATAAGATGTAGGACTTGAATGGAAAGAGGATAAAGGAAATTACAATGTTACTAAATTCCTAGTCAACAATCTAGTTTGCTAAGTGAAGCATGAGAGCATTTTCCATACTCCATAAGGAATCTTTTTTTGGTTCTCTTTATCATTACTTTTCCAATTAGTAAGTATATCTCTCTAAGTTTCCCTTCATAGATGTAAGGTAGCACTACTATTTCCAATGCCATCTAGTTTCAATTATTCTACAATTTGATCATTGATGGAGCTAGATTGAGTAAAGTGCCACAAACTCCTATAGACACCCATGAATCTAGTTTGTTTTTCTTTCATCCTAGCATGTATGTATGGTAGGTTCCCAAATTTGATGTTACTTGAAATCTCTCTTTGGTTCCTTGGCTATGCGAAATAACCAAATTGATACATTTTGCTTTCATTGGATAATGAACATTAGATGTGCAAATCATGGTTAAACATGATTTTGATCTTTGGATTATGACATGAATAAAAGAAGCATTTAACTTTACTAAATTTTCCTCTAAGAGTGACTTCTAGGTCTTCAAATCCATTAGAGCTTGGTTAGTGTAATTATTAATAAGTCATAGACTTACACTTGCATAGTCTTCTTAAGTAATCCAATGAGTTAGGAATAAACAATACATCTTGCCTATATAGTAAAACTACTAGTCAAAACCCATTACAATCCCTTCTAAGATAGGTGCAATGTTCATATACAAAAAGAAAATAAAACACACCTTTGCATCACCATCCCTTACAAGATAGACATAATGTGGAAATCTAACACACATGCAATTCATGTTGCAATCCCTTATNCTAAATGCTTTTGGGCCATGAAAGCATAGTAGCAATTTGACAAAGTCTTGTTGCATAATGAAGTAATGACTCAAAAATACCAAAGAAAATAAATTGCATCCTTACTCAAGAAGGAAGGAGAAGCTCTTACATTCAAGAAAATTGAAAAACTACAAATAATTTTTCACTTTTCTCATTGGGTATTTATAATTTTCAACTTTGTAAGAAATGGTAAGGTAGCACACTAAGTGAGGTAGTGCATAAGGTGAGGTAGCAAATGATGTAATACAACACACCACATGAGGTAGCACACTTGTTAGCTTTTTAGAGTAGAAGACAATAATTTTTTATTTTTATTATATAATAGAAGTTTATTTTAATAAAATATAGAAACTTTCTAGATTGATGGATAGTTTTAATGTTCTTCTTGCCCCAATCCATATATATATTTAATTTTTAAAGTTTTTTTTATCATTCAGGCTATATTGTATTATTTTTAGTGAACTTTGCCCCATTTGTCACATAAATATACATAAGGCATCTCTTAGAAATCTGTATCATGGAATCATCAATATAATTTTAGTAATAATTTATAATTATTTCATCATCAATTCATTTATCTTTCATTAATTCCTCAATTCATCAACATCATCCATCATTATTTACTAAATCTTGAAAGTTGAATAGTCAGACTTAAGGACATTCACTATTTCATTCATATCGTAGTTATTGCAAAATTTTTCAATGATTCTAAATTTAGTAGAAATATAGAATAAGTCACTACATGTAGGTAAAATTTTAGTTCAATATTTATTATAGTTTGCAAGAAATTAGCTCTATAATTTTGTAGATTTTTTGAATCCCATATTTTTACTAGAATGAATGATATTCAATGATTTGATCACTTCTCCCTAATCATACAACAATTTGATGTGGTATTATATTTATTTGAAATATAATATGTGTGGAAAGGTTCAATTAAAATTTTAGTATTATAAACTTAACAAATTTTGAGTTATCATTTCTCAAGTTTGCATACCTAGAATTGCTATGATTTTTGATAAATTAGAAAGAACATAATATAACCATAGTTTTTAAATATATTTTATAGTAGTTCATTTTTGAAAATTTTATAGAACTTCCTAAGTTTTCCAAAAATATAAAATTTATTAGTTGTTTCTTTATGAAGTTAAAATAACCAAGCAATTCTTTCATTGCCTAAAATTCCTTTAGCAGCATGTGATGTAATGTCAATGATGCATTACCACTAAGTGAAATAAGCCCATACTATAGGTTTGATTGAACATAAATAACTTTATGCATTCAAGGTTACAAATTGATATAAAATTACCACTGGATGTCTCACGAATCATTTTTTGAATTTATTTTTAGTTTTTATGAAATAATATACTTATGTCTAATAATTTTTTTTGTCCACAATGCCATAAAAAATTCAATTTCAATTTCATATACAATCATAGTGCACTCATTTAGATCAAACATGTGACTTTTGAGGTAAAAATAATATCTCTAAAATGTTATTCAACAGCATCTCAATTCCTCAAACTAGTTTAGACGTTAGGATAAAACTCAAGAAAAGTAAGCCTTAATGCTCATCAAACTTGAAAAACATGTAATAAATAATTTGTTAAAATCTTAGGATTTAGTCATAAAGCTAGAGTGATGTGCACATACATTAAAATGATAAAATTATAACAAGCTAGTAAGTCACTTCCTTGCTCCATTCATGTGGACACTATGAGGACTACTAGCTAAAGTATCCAAATTTATCATCACATGCTATTAGTTTATGTCATGCTTATATAAGCATAGGAGACATCTCATAACACTTATGATGTTGTATCCAAGACTAAACCCTAATGTAAATTTGACTAACATAACCCTCCTAGGCAAGATCCTCTTGAATTGGGTATAGAGGAAGGCCTTAGTTCCCTCATTTATTACATGAAACTACATGCTAGTTGATGAGTAATGAAAGGTACCCATACATTGGACCGTGTGAATGAAAAAGTGTTCATGCATGATCTGGTCGAATTCCATGGACTCTATGTCTTCAAGTACACTAGTTGTCTAGGAAGTGAACCTTGTCCTAATGCTCATTCGTTGTCTTCACAATTACACTTGTGATGTACAAAGGTATGGTTAAGTGTAATTGAGGCATATGATTTTTATTGTTTTGTTTTTATGTTTTTTGGTACTTAAAGTAGAGATATGGCATAATTTAATAATTAATTTAATTTAACTACTTAACTAGTCCCAAACTAGTCATCACATAAGCATCTGGTCCCACTTTCCGTACATGTCCTGAACCCACGTATCCACTATTGGGTTACCAAGCACTATGCTACTAGGTGAAGCAAGTAATAACATTCCTAAGATTACCAAGAAAATACATGTTTATGCTCGAAGCAATCGTACTTATGTATTTACTTAATTATTATTTAGCCTATCTTGTTTAATTACTTAATTAGCTTAATTACTGAGAAACATTGAATAAATAACTAAAAACATTAAATACATGAATGAAAAATTTAAACTATCTAGAATGTTGCAAGGTTTATCCAGAATCATGTCTTTATTGCTACACACAATGTTGTGCTCAGGTACATAGTGCTCAAATAAAGATCAATCCACTCAATGACTCCTACTACAAGCACTCAGGAAAATATTCTAACTTTTGAATTTAAAAACTAAAAGAGTTTGGCTACTACTATGACTTAACTCTCTATAAACATAATTGTGAGCTCCTATTGATAGTTTTTATTATAGGGCTACATTGATGGGGCCCTATAGACATAACAAATGATATGTTGATGTGACCTCATTGACGGGGCAACATCATGTAAATGGAACCACATCAATGAGGATCCATTGACAAGGCTGCATCAATGGAGGCTCATCAACACAACACTTTGATGCTCATCATACCCCCATAACTAAATAAAAACTCATCTTTGAGTTTCTTAACAAAATATGGAAGGTATGGGATTATTGATTTACTCTTGACATAAACAAAATTCAGTGCCCAAGTGTACAAATCAATACATTACAAAAAATTGTGGTGTTCAAGACACAAAATTGAACACCATGACATGACTACAAAAAATTAGATAGCACATCCTCTCATGGCATGAAGATAGTGGAGAATGTTAAACAATCCCAGGTGGTGGAAGCTTTTGAGATTTTGAAGGACCTTCACTAACTTCAAACATGTATGGTGGCTGAGGAAACTGTGGTGATCCTGCTATGGCTACAATCTCTAGTGGAAGGTGAAAAGCATCTAGTAATGCATTCATCTTCTTCTCCATACTCAGGGGATCATTCATGGTCCATGTGACTATTGCCAATATGTGCTACAATGGGGATATCCAATAAATAGGGCATTACTGGGAACAACTCCTTAGTATTGACAAATTAGGTAACGAATTGTTTGCATTTGCATTTAACACCCTGACTACATTTTGTAGTTCTTGATAGTCATTCATCCTTCTAGCTAAGTTCTTGGTGGTTGATCTTTGATCAGTGTACTTGCCCTTGAGAAATTCAAGTTCAGAATTTTCCATTGCAAACTTTTGCTTGGTGTCTTTTTGATGCTTGAACTTGGCCTCTTACAATAATTATGAGTTGGCAACCTACTTCTCTAGTTCTGACCAAGGTCGTCAAGTAGCCAAGATGGCTAGATTGGCATATTGAAGATTGACAAGTTCTATGTATTTCATCATCTCCTTAATTTGCAACTCCTTCATGTAGATTTTTACCTTGTTATAGGCATTTATCCCATCAATAATCGATTGCCACAATTCTCTTCCTTATTAGAGTTGTTAGAGGGTTTCATTTTCTTTCACCTTTGTGAACTGGATGTGTTTTTTATTTACTTCTAGACTAACTTGATCTTTGTAATTATCTTTGATTCTCTTAGATTTGAAAGCCTCTAATTTCTAGGCAGATACCTCTATCATAGTCCTCTAGTAAAGGGCATGGACCTCCTCCATGGAGAGGTTTCTATTTTCTGCTACCAATCTCCTTAGCTCTATCTTTTCTCTACCTAGTTGCTCCTGCTGTTGATGGATGAAGTCACTTAATTATTATTTGTGTTCATTAACATTCCATAGGAAATGGTTCTTTATAGTCAATTGTACATTCTCCTAGTGGGTTTGATCCAAGGCCTTCTGAATTTTGTATTGTGTAGCCTCCACCAAGGATCAATAGAACATCATCATTTCCATCGCATCCTCAATTGCTTTCAGTCTAGTGTGAAGCTATTTAACAGCTTCATCTCTTGTCAATGTTAGGTTGAGAAATGTAGGGTTGGAAATTTGGGCTCTCAATTTCAATAACTTTCACAACCAAATTCCTCCAAGATGATGTTTTTTCCCCATGCCTCTAATAACTTTAACTAGGTTACAGTAATATTTTCTGGAAGATCAAGGACATCCAGAAGTAGTTGCCTAGTCTCCACTAGTTGGTCTATTAGTTCTTCATGTTATACTACATTTATTTTATTGCTTATGATCCCTGTTGATGTCTACACATTTTTTAGTGCAATGATGTCTAGGAAAAATGCTGCAAGTGCATTGGGTATTTTAGTAATTTAGTTAGTAACCACCTCTACTACTGTCTCCTATCCTTGGTGATGCATCACCAATATTGTTACCTCTTGCCTTCCTCCAAGCAAACCAAGAAGGTTGCAGTGTTCCAGAAATTTTTGGGATTGGCTACTATTCTACGAGAGATACTGTGACTTCTCTAGCACTAAGATTCGACATCTCAAACAACTGCAATATTTAGGCTAAGAAAATGGATCCACCTCTACCCATTAGGTTGATTATTTAGGCCACTTCATTTAGGTGACTCATTGTTGGTCAGTACACAGATGGATCCCCACCACTTGTGCCTACTCATTGTTCTTATTCGTTCAAGAACCATTCTCAATACTTCTACAAACATTGAGCTATTACAGTGATGTCTAGCATAGTTTTTTGACTGGCAAGTGGAGGTAGTGTTTATTACTTCTCTTTTTGAATGGTTGCTGTAGGCATTTTATCTTTCAGCATTTCTACCTAATTAATGATCAGGACATCCCTAACAACATCATTCATACAACAAACTATTCCTCTTCTCTGATAAAGTGTTTTGATTAAACATGGAAAGGGGCATGCCTTTCTTCGACATTTATTTTCTTTAAATCACTTCTCCATCTCTAGATAGATCAGTTGTGGAAGGCTGATAGGGAATCTCCCACTCAAAGTGACACATGCACTAGTAGAAAAGGTGGTGATTTTGTTGGGCCTCACTATGGGATTTAGATGAAAGGCTACAATATTTTATTGGATCCTTTCTGTTGGTGTGAGTATGTCAAACTTCTTGTGGTTGACACCATATTACTATCACACCCATGTTTTCTTGATGCTGGAATCTTAGAAATATTCTCCCTTATTTTTGGCAACCCAAGCACTTTAGTACTAGCTTGCATTGAGTAGGACATTCAGGTGTCCTCGATTTTCACCATTGATATGGCCTACCTGTTGTTCCATAATAAAAATGTCTCTCCTATGTAACACTCCTTAGTGAAAGTGATGATTAACCACATGGGAGAGGTCTTCAGTTAGTTCTGCACTTTTTTGGGTGCTTGTTTCAAGAAAGGGTCAAAGCTTAACTCCTTGAGCACCATTTTATGGACCTCTCTCTATTTGATTTGATTTAGGCAGGCTTCTATCATGGCTACCTCAAGATTTTCTTGTTGTGCTTGTGCATCATCCTAATGGGAATGTTCTATTGATGTTGCTAATTCTAGAATCTATCAAATAGGTTCCACCTTGACCTCTTCCCTAAGAGGACTTGTGGTGTGGGTTGCAAGTGGTTCTTCTTGGGCCTATTCTTGGCCCCTTCCTATTGTAGGCCATTTCTCCCTTGGTTGAGATAGTCCTGCTTCCTACATGTGTTTGCCTTTTGATGCCATCTATAGTCACAATACATTCATGGATTAGTAGCTATAATGTGTAACTTTAAATTTTTGAATGTCTTATCCTGTCAGTTAGTTACACTTTGGCCAAGGTTGGACCATGGTAAATTGATTACTTTATTAATTTTTTATTGTAAATGTCACCAAAGCTTGTTGGAAAGGTTTAACTCTTGTAAATTTGTGCTCCAATCTCTCCTATATTTGCTTATGGTCCTTGTTAGGATCTTTGTGATCTCCCTATTAGTTATCTCTACTTGACCATTGGCTTGGGGATGATAGGGGGTTGTTAATTTATGTTCAACCCCAAAGTGTTGCATGAGTTTTCAAAAGTGGCACTTGTAAAATGGGTTCCATTGTCAAAAATCAGTGCACATGGCATCCCAAACCTATTTACAACATTTTTTCATACAAATCGAATAGTAGTGGATAATGTATAGTCGGTGAAAACTGCTACTTCTACCCATTTGGTGTAGTAGTCAACAACTACAATGATGTATGCCTTTCCATTAGACATGGATGTGATGCAACCCATGAAGTCTATGCCTAATAGGTCAAAGGGCTCTAGTGGTTGAATCCACTTTTGAGAATCCTCCATTTGTGCTGTCATCCTACCATCTCATTGAAAACACTCATAGGATTGCACAAATTGGTGGGCATCCTTGAAGATTGTAGGCCAATAATATCCTATCATCAGGATTTTTATGATCATGCATCTCCTAGCATAGTGGCCTCTACAAGCGCCTTCACAAGAATTCTAGAGAACACATAATTGGTTTGCATCGAGGACACACCAATGAACTAGGCCATTGGAATATACCTTGTAAAGTTGTCCATTGATTTCCATGAAGTGCTTAACCCAATGAAGAAACTATTGTTTCTTCCTATAGTTCAAATCTTATGGCATCCCTTAATTGAGAAGGTAAGTGAGGATGCCATCATACCATTTTGTTTCTGCAGGAATTTGTTCATTGATTGCTCCTATAAAGAAGAGTTTGTTTGGAAATTGATCAAATAGTAGGCTCTCCTCCTCTTTGTTATCCTATCTTAACACAACTAGATGGTTAGTGTAGATCTGAGGTAATTTTTGATTTGAAGGGATTTCAAATATGTTTGATGTAGAGGATGAGGATGCTAGATATATAAGGCAACTAGCCACATTAGGTTATGACTATTTCGGAGGACTATTGGGTTAGAAAAATTATCATTTTCTAGATCAATTATCTAAACCACTCAACTAGAAGGCTGGTTGTAAATTTACAACCATCATAGCATTTTGTTGTTGTGTTTGTACAGGAATTTCACCCTACATGGATCGAGCAAGAGGTAACTAGGTAGAGGATGGAGGGATGTATGTAGATAGATGAGGATGGTGGTATGGATATGTGTGCTTCCCTCAAGTAGATGGTGAATGAGTTCAATGGTACTCTAGAGGATAATAGTGATGTTGGAATGAGGTGTGGCTTCCAAAGCTTTCTGGAGAAATAGGTTGTTGAACATAGTACTCGTATGAATTTGGTTGCCTGTAAGGATGCTATTGTCTTGGCAGTGGCATTCCATATGACTATGGTTACTACCACTACTAGTATTGCTCATATGGTTATGGCGGAGCTTCACTTTGATAGTAAGTTTGTTATTTTTGGTGGAACTACCTTGGATTGCCTTGAGGATAAGGCAATCATCTAGGTACTTGCCTATGTGCTAGTTGAGGATTCAATGTGTACACCCCAAACTCCTGTAAGTGTAACACCACAAGGCGACATCCCTTTGGATTTTCATATTAACAAATTTCACATCCAACATCATCATCATATTTTGTCTCCACAACTTCTTCTACTACAGTAGCTTTACTCTTATCTCTTTGGTAGGCACGTTTAGCCTCTTTCCACCTCCCATAGCTATGATCACTATTTTACTCTTTGGATTCTTTAGCAATATTTATAGTAGTTTGAAATTTTTCATCTAAAGAGTCTCATAATTTATCAACATTGTCCAAAATATCATAAATCAATTTTTGGATAAGCAAGGTTTTTCTATTCACCACCTCATCAAGTGGTGACTCCTCCTTATTAGAGAACTAGACCTCCCTTTTTCTGATGGAAGGATCCCTATTATATTCTTTTGCACTTTTTATTTTTCCAACTCACCTTCTTCTTTTTCTACCTACTCTATCAGCCTTTGTATGTGATGAGCCCTTATTTTGAATAGTCTCCCTTAGGCATAAAGCCTAAGAGTTCTTTTGGTTTCTACACTGATCCCATCTATGATGTGGCAAAGTTGTTCCCTCTAAGAATAACCATGGCCAAGGCATCAATGTAAGAGAGAATAATATTTGTCCATGATGGTATCCAAGGGTTCATGTGTTTTCTATTTCTAGCTTTGGATTTTCCTTCTCATATTAGACACTCTAGAGTATGTCTAGTATTTGTCGTTAAATAGTTTTAGCATGGTACTTCACCTACGAATGGATTTTGGTTGCAAGGACCAATACTAGCTTTCTACCTCTTTGATGAGTGTCTTCGGAAATAGCTTCAATTTTCGTTATTCATTCCCTATGTCTTGTAAGGTGTAGGCATTATGAAAGGCATGTAGATGGTTTTTTCAATTAGAGTTATATCACCTCTCAAATCTCATGATATTTTTCATGGCTAGGCACTTGATTCAACTATCTTTTACATGCCTAAATGGGATCTTGACTACCTCTGCAATGTTAAGCATGTTTTGAGTTGCCAATAAAGGCTCATCATCATCATTATTTTGTTTTTTTTTTATGATGTCCTCTATTACCCCTTTGATTATTGTGGGTATGGTAATCAGTATTATTTTCCTACTACTCCTCTCCATCACGATTGTTCCTTCTATGGTGTTTTTCAAAACTAAAAGAAGAAGAAGAAGAAGAAGAAGAAGATGCAAATACAAAGGGCAAAGAGGGGGGAGGATTTCCACCACCATGATATCTACTAACTTTCCTTTGGTTTTCATAGCCATGTTCATTAGGTTTTTTATCATCTTGACATTTGTTTGAGCCCCTGCCTTGGCTACCATCTTTACTTGAACTTGATTTTTTGATAGTGGAATGTAGATTCAAGTTCACACCCCCATCACTAGTAATGAGGGGTGCAAAATTTTCATGTTGAGAGCCCTCAAAGAGAGGTTTGTCATTATAATCTTGGTTCTACAAGAATAAGGGATTTGTGAATCATTTCCCCTTTACAAACTCATGTTACTTCTCCTGGTGTTGATCTCTCCTGCATTGTGTTTAAGTGCAATGATAGTCTCAGTAGTTGTAATCATGCACAACATGCTCCTCTTGAAGATGATGAATTCCTAACTTCTTAAGAGTGTGAAGCAGCATCATAGGCATAGATAGATTATGAGGCATTACAATGTTACCTTCCATGTCACACCATCGTAGTTATTCATCTTGATGTAGGATGAAGATGAAATTAGGCACATACTCATTTGGATGAGTATATACCACCTTGCACTCTTGTGGGACTAGTAGTTTAACATTTTCATGCCTGAGAGAAGAAGACATTTTTCAAACAAATAGAATATTAATGTGCTTATATAATTATATTACATGTGAGAGTGATGTTGACCTTAGGTTCATCCAACGTTGTTAATGATATTCCATAATCCTAGGTAATGCATGTTTCAAACAAAAAGGATCCCTAGCAATGACACCAATGATAAGTAGTGAAAGGTATCCCTATGCTCAACCATATGAATCATGAAACATTCATGCACNACATATAATAATAAAAATCATATGCCTTGATTACACTTAACCATACCTTTGTACATCACAAGTGTAATTGGGAAGACAATGAATGACCATTAGGGCAAGGTTCACTTTTTAGAAANCACATCTTGAACCCACATATCCACTACTAGGCTACCAAATGCTTTGCTATTGGTTGAATCACACAATAACACTGCTGAAATTACCAAGTGGATACATGTTTACACTCGAAGTGGTCATACTTATGTGTTTACTTAATTAATATTTAGCCTATCTCACTTAATTAATTAATTAACTTAATTTCTAAAAAAAATTGAATAAATAACTAAAAACATTAAATACATAAATGAAACATTTAAACTATCTAGAATGCTGCAAGGTTTTATCAAGAAGCTCATCTTTATTGATGCACACACTATCATGCTTAGGTACAATAGTGCTCAAATAAAGATCCATACACTCAATAACTCCTACTATAGGCACTTGGGAAAATATTCTTTGAATATAAAAATGACAAGAGCTCAGCTACTACTATGACTTAACTCTCTATAAATACAGCTATGAGCTTGTTATAATGATCGAAAACATCGACAGCTAGAACATTAAGGTCAATGGGCATATAGCCTAATCTCGAATCCACATGAGGGCCTACTAGATGTAGAGATAAGGCACCCTAAATGATCTTGTCAATTGAACAAGGACTTATCATATGTAACTAAGGTACAACATGGTTAACTATGATGCTGATGCAAAATGATGCTAATTGTTCAAATGGTGTTAACAATCTCAAGTATAGTCAAGTTTTTTAGCAAAAATGAGGATGTCAACATGCAAGGAGCATTTCCTGAGCATAGTTATAGGTGTAGCTATGTGATGAAATAGCAAAAAATGAAAATGAAATGCTAAAAATGTAAAGAGATAGAGAGAAGTAGAACACCACCCCAAATGGGGTTGAGCATATTAAACACCAAAAGGGATTAGAAGGTACACAGGGTACAACAAGTGCAATGGAGAGCATAGTCACAATCCTAGAGGTCTTTGGCTATGGAGGTTGGTGCTCATTGGGATGTTTGCATTTTCCAAGTTGACCACCATAGTGTACCATGGGCTGTAATGTTTAGCTAGGCTACGATGTGGCTACAGTCATCTACAACTTTGCCAAATGCTAATCCAAAAATTTTCCAACCCTTGATTTGCTAAAATTCCCCAACCTTGAAAACATTAAGGGCATAGGATATTCATAAGACTAGAGTTAGCATGAAATGCTACATGATTGCCACATGGCAGAGGGGACAATTAGGACTATGCTCTCATCCAACTACGCTCTACACTAGGCTAGTGGGGTCTACCATAGTTACAATTTTGGGAAAGAGAGAATGCAATAGGGAGAAAGATTCTATCAACTATGCTTGTCAAGGGTGAGTTAACAATGTTGTTGTGTTGTTTTCATGCTATTGAGGCCACTGGAGGTTTTTTTGGCTAACTACGGTCTCCACTGAGGGCTGACTACACTCTGGGGCAATGGAGAGCATAGTCCTGAGACTTAGAAAAATGTTACAAAAAACTTGCTTCCTATTGACTATGCTCTAGGTTGGGGAAGAACATAGTCTCAATGCTAGTGGAATTTGGACTTTTTGATAGACTACAATCCCTATGGGAGGCTGACTATGCTCCCAACTAGGGGTGAGCATAGTCTGGGACTTGTCAAAACTTGTGAAATGCTGGCTTTTTGCTAACTATGTTCTCCACTAGAGGCTAACTACGCTCTAGGGAAATGGAGAGCATAGCATTTGAACATAGAGAAAATTGCAAAAATATGGTTTGTGCTAACTACACTTTCCATGAGAGGCTAACTACACTCTATGGAAATGGAGAGCATAGTCCCAGCACTTAAAAAATTTGCTGAAAAATGATCTTCATGTTGACTACACTATGGTGTAGTGAAGAGCATAGTCCTAGCACTTAGAAAATTTTGTAGTGACTAGCTTTGTGTTCACACTTAAAAAATTACAAAACTAGCTTTTCCATTGACTACGCTCTCTATTAGAGGCTAACTATGCTCTGAGGTAGTGGAGAGCATAGTCTCGACACTTAACCAAATTTGTAATCGAGCCACTATAGTCCAAATCTGGTGGTGTTTCATTAGATCCTCTTTGTTGAAATTTGAAGGAGTGTCCTAAGAGACACTAATAATGAATAGAAAAATACCATAGTAGGCTTGGCACCAATATTACCCTTCAATGTGAGATCAAATGCTGCTACACCATGCACAAGAGTGCTATGGATAGTGGTATGCTAAATGATGAATGAAAGGTGGGAGTAAAAGGTATAGGCGATGTGATAGGGGTAATAGGGAAGATGAAGTGTAAGCAAAATGTTATAATGCAAGGAATTCATAGTTGAGGATGACCATAGCACCAGAGTGGCTTGCCCTTGAAAATGTGGATTATGAGAGAGTTAGAGTGGAAGGGGTTAAATTAGTTGTGAAATTTCAGCATTGTTGGGTTATTTGTGGATGTGATCTTTCCATTTTGCTCATTTTTTTGAATGCTTATTGTGGATTAAGATGCTTCCCATTCATTTAAGTATGTATCACTAGATGGACTTCACTTTGCCATTAGCAAAATGGCATGGTGTCTATACAATAGGTATTTTCTCCCTCATCCACCTAGGCTTTGACAAACCAATAGAGGCTTTCCACAAGATGACTTATGTTACATTTTCCTTGAAAAGCTTGGTGTTTGATGAGATGTATGAAGAGGGTTCCCTGTAGTTATAGCACATGAGTGTCCAAGAGAGTTTCCAATCTTGGCTATGTAGAGAATGAGAGGGTCTTACGATGTAGGGGTAGATGTGCATAGGCTATAATGGGATGAGGGGGATGTGCACTCTTGAGAGGCTTAGCTAGTCCAAGCATGCACATTGAAGTGATGTGGTGACTTGCTGTTGTGATGAGATGCACCTTTACATGACAACCCGAGGCTTCATCCTGCAAACACAACTTCAAGAAGACAAGAAAACCACACAAGACAAAATGCAAATAAAATGCAAGGGGCGAAGATGCTATAAGTGCTCCGAAGGTTGCACTATTTGGAAGAGCTCAAAAAGCTAGTAAAATGATGGGGGGGCCAAGAGTTTGTGAGTGCTCCAAAGACTATGCTAGTGACAAGTGCATAGAAATCTAGTAAATTGGTGGGGGGCCAAGATGCTGCAAGTACTCCAAAGGTTGCACTGATTAAAAGTGCTCCATTCTAAAACTGTAGCATGCATACCCATGTGGTATAAAAGGGGACAAGGTTTATGCTCACCCGCTCTCTTGTATGAGGATGGAAGGAATTATTAGTGGTTGATCGTAAAACCAATTTAAGATCTTAGTAGATCATGGCTTTACTAGTTTAAGGTCCTAGTAGACCATGAACCTATTTTAAGGTCTTGGTAGATCATGCTAGTTTATAGTCCTAGTACACTGTTTTATGCTAGTTTTAATGTCATAGCAAATGGATGTTATGCTAGTTTAGCATCATAGTAGATGATTTGTTCTAGTTTATAGTTGTAGCATATTGTTGTGCTAATTTTAGTGTCATGGAAGACATGCTATGCTAGTTTATAGTCATAGCAAACTACTATTCCAGTTTTAGCATTGTAGTGGATGAGTGCTTACCTTGCTTTAGTGATGTGCAGTGCTGCATGCTAAATTAGTATGGCTTCAAATATGGTGTATGATGATTTTATTAAATTTTCTATGAATGTGTGAGTCTAGGCCATTACGACTCATATTGAGTCTATTGTTAGTTTGAAGCCTTGATGGGCCCCATGCTAGTTTAAGGCGATAGTGGGCCGATGCTAGTTTTTGGCCATTTTGGGCCATGATAGTAGTTTTAGGTCATTTCAATCTATTATGGTAGTTTAAGGCCATTTTGGGCCATTGCATTGCCAATTTAAGGCCATAGCAAGCCATTGGCAATAGTTTAAGGCTATTCTCGACCCTTGCAGTAGTTTAAGGCCATTGGTTTTAGGCCATTCCAATTGGAAGTTTAGGGCCATTTTTGGCCATAGCATTGGAAGTAAAAGCATTGCTAGTTTTAGGTTGTAGTAGGTCAAGGCTGCTAGTTTAGAGATTTTCTGGACCATAGTGATAGTTTAAAGCCATACAAGGCCACTACAAAGGAATTGAAGATGATAGTTTTAGGCCATTCTATTCTACAAATTGCTAGTTTAGGGCTATTTCAAGCCAAAATGTTGCCAGTTGAAGGCCATGACGAGCTACAATGATAGTTTTAGGCCATTTTGGACCACATATTACTATCTCACTTTTTGTGACTTTGGCTTTTATAATTTATGTGCATTTTGATGTTTTTTAATAACTACAAAAGTATGAACTAACTGAGCAAGTGCATAAACTAAGTGGATGAGTGCATAAACAAAGTAAAAAAATGAGTAGACAAAGCAAAACAATGCATAATCTAAGCAATCAAGCTAAATGCAAATGATTAAACTAGTGCAGTGTAAGAAAAGGGTAAAATACATGGGGTGTAGAAGTAAAGGGTAGGTAGGCACCTAGTGTGTTTCAAGCTAAGGGGGTACCTTGGTTGCGTAGTTTCTTCCTAATCCATTTTGGGTTAGGAGGCAAGTAGGGTCTAGGTTGCACTATTTTGTAGTCTTCTTGATCCTCGCTTACTACATTGAGAGGTAATTCTACCCAAAATGCATCCTCTGGGATGTCGTTGGCTTCCATCACTTGTTCGAGTGTCTCAGCCTTATTTGTTACATTATTTTCCATAGGTGCATCATCAAGGAATTTAACCTCTAACCCTTGCTCCATATCTATGTTATTGATGGTCAAAAAGATGGTGTTATCATTGTGGATGATAACTTCACCACCTTCATATGGAAGGTGGATCTCCTAGTGAATCAGAGAGGAGATGACTCATAACTAGGTGAGCCACAACTTACCCACTATTAGGTTAAAGCCTAGAATTTCTTCTATGAAAATGAATTTAGCAGTGGTGGGGAATTTCCCCTTTACTATGAAGGTTATGGGGACACTACCCTTGATAATGACACATGGTCCATTGAAGGATTTAAGGCACATGGTTTTAATTGGCTTAATTTGGTATGTGACTCCTAGCTTATCTATGATGGTGGATAGTATTACATTGGTTTCTACTCCATCATCTACATGCACCTTACAGATCTTGCATTACTTGACACATATGGTGATGAACATTGGGGTTGTCATGACCTCACCCTTTGGATAGTATTACATTGGTTGCCACTCCATCATCTACATCCACCTTGCAAATATTTCATTACTTGACACATATGGTGATGAAAATTAGGGTTTTCATGACCTCACCCTTCTTAGGATTGATCTTAATTGCTTCATCGCAAAGCATTAAGGATGTTGGACTCAATTCCTATGGTGTAGGAGGTAACAACACTGCATGGATGAAGTTCTCATCTATAAGAATGTCCTCTGTAATAGGGATGGAGGTCAACATCTACACTAGTTCTTCACAATGGGTAGATGAGATCATAATTAGGTCATACAGGCTCAATGTGCTATTTTTCTACTTGAATGCATATTTGACTTGGGTTAATGCATCTACAAAGTCCATGCCATTGTCTACCATTTTTTGGCCTTAACTTACTCCATGCGGCCTAAGATATGAATCTCTCATAGAGGTGACTTAGGTTTTTATTTTTTGGCCTTTTTGGAGGCCTCAGTGCTTAATTATGATTTGCTAGTTATGGCCTTTTCAATTGCTTTAGCCATAAGGACTGTAGAGATAGGGACCAACTTCAATGAATCAAGTGCTCTTTGATCTCATTGTTGCTTAGCCATTTTGTCTA
Organism: Gnetum montanum; assembly: GCA_015680685.1. Lineage (NCBI taxonomy): Eukaryota > Viridiplantae > Streptophyta > Gnetopsida > Gnetales > Gnetaceae > Gnetum > Gnetum montanum. The sequence continues at coordinate 45,002 of MNCI01038293.1, read as the reverse complement.
TGAGACATTAATTGGGCCTCTTATGTTTCCATCTAGTGGGTCTACCCATGTTGCTGCTGAGGTTGACCCTTGGATGAGAAGGGGTCGATGTGTTGCCCACTTTCAAGCTTCAGGTAGGTGAGGGGCTGGCACATTGTGACATCCTAATGAAAAAATGATGGTTGCGTAGTTGTTGTCGTAACATGTTATGGGATCTTGATCACAAAGGATGTTGTGGATGCCTTAGGTGCCACTCTAGTAATAACAAGGGGCCTCAAACTCGTGGAGGTTGAGGGAACCCTTGCACTACTGGAAGGCACTCAAACCACAAAATGCTATTGCACTAATTCTAACTTGCCACCCATGCTAATTATGTTTATGATGTAGCCAGTACCATCTAAATTTAGAGGGTCATTTACACCCTCATGGATTGGTTCTAGGGCCTAATTGGATTTTTCATGTCAAGCACTAGTTCACCCCTATCTATCATCCTTTGCAGAACATCTTGCAAAACTCAACAGAAATCTGTGCTATGATTGGAAAACAAGTGGTAATGATAGAATTGGTCCAACCTGAAGTGTTATGGGACTAGGGGTTCATTTTGTGTTGCTAAGGTAAGATTCCTCAATAGCTCATAGTACCTATCATGCCTTTTTTGGGCATCCTTAGACATTTGCTTATGTTCAATGCACTTGGCTTTCAAAAATTGATCCAATAGCTCTAAGGGTTTCAGTGGTAACAGGGTATACTTTGAGTAATCCTTGTGCTCAAAGTTGGACCTTTGATAGACTTATGTCATGGCCATAGCTGATGTAGATGGGTTGGTGGACTTGGCACTAGAGTTGGTGGCTTTGTGAGCTAGGGCTTTGGGCTACCTAATTGTTGGCCCTCGGTTGGTTACTTTAGCATGTATGGCTACCATTTCCACTATTTGATTCTACGTTCTTACATGCTAGTTTTTGTAGGCTACATAGGGTAGGTCCTTGGTAGCTTGTGCTACATCTTCTATGCTCTTATTTTGGGAAAATTCCTAGCTTAGGGATTGTGACCCTAAGCAATATAGTTTTGACTTGATGAAGTTGTTAACTGTGACTTTGAAGATAGCCAAGAGATGTGCCTCAGCTATCGACTCTCGTATTTTATTTAATGAGGTGCTCAAGCATTGGATGAACTTTTTCATGAGCTCTAGGTGACCCTACTTAACCTACATTAGCTGGTCCAAGGTTGCTTCTAGCTTGAATTTGTACTTAAAATACATCACAAACTAGCTTAAGAGATCTTTCAAAGAGAAAATAGAACCTCTAGGTAGTGCTTAATGCTAGTCTAGCACTTTTCTAGTTAATGACATGACAAATACATGCATAATGGTGTGTGGCTAGGCCTAAAATAGTCAGCCCGCAGATCTAAACATGACTAGGTATGCGTTAGGATTTCTTTCATCATTGTACTTGGTGAATTGGGGTAGCAAGACCTCAGTTGGTAGAGTTAGGGGAGGAACTACAAGACTTATAGGTTCTTCCTAGTATAAGTCCACCACCTTGATAGTTTTGAAGGAAGTAGCTTTGAGTCACCTCACCTCCTCTATCAAACTTTGGATTACCTAGAACACCTAATCCAAATTTTGAGATGTGCCAACCAGTTGCATTGGCTATGCTATTTGCTATGTTGGTTGTATGGCCTAGGGCCAAATTGCCAATTGTGAAGCCATGCGATGTGGTTGATGCATTGGCTATGCTATGGAAGTGGTAACTGGTGTAATCCATGCATGCATGGGTTGGATTGACACCAAGGGCATTGACAAATTAGGCAAGACATAGGGTTTCTAAGTTTTTTGGGGCCTAGAGACAGGACTTACATGAATGTAGGACTAAGTTGACATGATTACTATTGGCAAATATGGCTAGGTAGGTTGAGATGAGGCCATGAAGGGCAAGTTAAATGGAGTTATTGCATCATATTACATGTATTGCATTTGATGCATTAATACTATAGACATAGACCTAAGCTTCACAGAGTGGGAAGGTGATGCTGGTGTTATAACTATCTTAGGGAGGATGGGTGAACTGAACTGAGGTGGGGGCCAAGCGAGGGAGTGGTTTTTGGAAGATGATATGGAAGGGACTCTCATGTTCAGAGCAAGCTTCAAACTCATCTTCTTCCTCTTGTAGGTCTTCCTCATAGTCAGTTCCCACACCACACTCACCTGCTTGGATAAGCTAGGACAATAACCAATGGTGGGACTTTATGACTAGGATGATGTCAAATGAGGAAGGAATATACTCCTAGCCATCCCTGTGGATTAATTTAAAGTCCCATTTTGCCTCCATGTTAAGGTAATCTATAGGCAAACCTACTTGGATCTTTTCACATATGAAGTTATATTGCTCATTACTAAGTGTAGCATACTCTAGGTCTTGGCTACATAGCCTAATGGATTTCCTTGCCCCAACCATCATAAGATTACCATGGTTGTTAATCCTAGCCTCTTGTTAGATGATAAATATGTTAAGTGGGTTTGACACTGACATCGAAGGTTGGTCTAGATTCATGATCATAGATCGAGTTGTAAAAGAAAGAGCTATAGGTTACTAGCTGTGGAGTACTATGGATGATAGTGAATTTAACTCTATTTTAGATAATACCACTAACTACACTCTCTATGCTAAGAGTTAACTATGCTCTCTATGCTAGAATGGAGACTTAGAAAAATAGTGGAGAGAAGTGCGATTTGGGTTGCTATGTAGTGTTCCAAGGGCACTGACTATGGGGTCCAATCTACATTGATGGGTTGATAGACAACTATGATGTAGAAAGCACATGAGACAGCCATAACAAATTCTTAAAAAGTGGTTTGGCCCTCCTTCTAGTGGGAGAAACTGTAATGAAAAAAAACTTCAACAACTGGAACACCGAGGTTAACAGGTGCACAACCTAACCCCGAATTTGCATGAGGGCTTGCTATATGTGGAGATAAGGCATCCTGAATGGTCTTAACGATCGAATAGAGACTTACTAAATGTAACTAGGATGTAGTATGATTAGCTACAATGCTAATGAAAAATGGTGCTAAGTGTTCAAACAATGTTAACGGTGTTGAGCATAGTCAATTTTTTTAGCAAAAATAAGGGTATTACCATGTAGGGACCACCACTCAAGCATAGTTGTAGGCATGGCTATGCGATGAAATAGCAAAAAGTGCAAATGAAATGCTAAAAATGCAAAGAGAGATAAAAGTATAACACCACCCCAAATGGGGTTAAGTGTAGCTAATACCAAAATGGATTAGAAGGTACACAAGGTACAACAAGCATAGTGGAGAGCATAGTCACAATCTTAAAGGTTTCTAGCCATGAAGATTGGTGCTTGCTAGGGTGTCTACATCTGCAGGGTTGGCTACCATAGTGTACTATGGGCTATGATGTTTTGCTAGGCTGTGGTGGGGCTATAGTGGGGCTATGATCATCTGCAACTTCGCCAAATTCTAACCCAAAAATTTTCCAACCCTTGATTTGCTAAAATTCCCCAACCCCAAAAAAGTTGACGGCATAGGATTTTTATAGGGTTAAGGTTAGTGCGAAATGTGGCATGGTTTCCATGTGCTAGAGGGAATGGTTGGGACTATGCTCTCACCCAACTACACTCTCCACTAGGCTAGTGGGGTCAAGTGTAATTATACTCTTAAGTAAGAGGGGATGTAAGAGAAAGAAAGATTTCACCAACTATGCTCATTGGGGGTGAGTTGACTATGTTGGTATGCCACTGCTCCACTGTGGAGGCTGCCAGAGGTTGTTCTAGCTAACTACACTCTTCACTAAGGACTAACTACACTATGGGGTAGTGGAGAGCATATTCTTGAGACTTAGAAAAATTTTTCAAAAGACTTGCTTCCTACTAACTATGCTTTAGGCTGGGGAAGAGTGTAGTCTCAATGATACTGGAATCTTAGCTTTTTGATAGACTATACTCCACACAAGAGGCTAAATATGCTCCCAAATGGGGGTGAGTGTAGTCTGGGACTTGCCAAAACTTGTAAAAAGCTACCTTTCTACTGACTATGCTCTCCACTAGAGGCTAACTATGCTCTAGGGTAGTGGAGAGCATAGTCTCAGCACTTAGAGAAAACTACAAAAAATTGGGTTTGTGTTGACTATGAGCTTCACGAGAGGCTAACTATGCTCTGTGATAGTGGAGAGTGTAGTCCCAACACTTAGAAAAATTTGCTACAAAATGACCTTCATCTTGACTATGCTCTGGGGTAGTGGAGAGTGTAGTCCTAGCACTTAGAAAAATTTGCAATGACTAGCTTTTTGTTAACACTTGAAAAAAAATTACAAAACTAGTCTTGGTGTTGACTACACTCTCTATTGGAGGCTAACTACACTTTGAGGCAATGGAGAGCATAGTCTTGACACTTGGCCAAATTTTTAATATAGTCACTGTAGTCCAAATTTTGTGGTGTTTCACTCATATTTATAGTTTTTATTATAGGGCTACATCAACGAGGCCTTGTAGACGTAGTAAATGCTACGTCGACATGGTCCCATAAATAGGGCAACACCACGTAAATGGGACCTTGTCAACAGGGGCCTATCAACATGACACTTTGACACTCATCACTAGTTAATTTTAAAAGTATAATAAGAAAAGGATTAATTATTCTCTCATGATCCCTAAATGATGGATAAGGTAGCGAGCCACCACCAACCTTGTTACCCTACTCACAATTCTCCCTTGCTCAAGATGTAGGACAATCTAAGAACATTGCTTGGGTAGCCCATGATAATGGTACACTATGATCAAGGAAGGATTCCATCAATTCTAGGAAATTATCTTGTACTATAAGATATCAATTATGAATAAACTTGGAATTGGAAAGGTCCAACAACTAGGATCAAAAACTATAAAGCTTAATTGTTAAACTCAACCTTCTTCCCATGAACTAGATTCTTAATAGTACTGGATACCAAAGTTAAGAATGATATCATTCTTGGGACTTCAACATGTTGATGAATTAGTAGAATTCTCTCTAGATAGAAGAAACCTTTTGGCATTGTGCTTGAACATGCTTACATGAAACACAAATAAACTTGAGTCATATTAACTAGTAGCTACAATTATAAGTTACAAGGTTGATCTGTTTAATGATCTTGAAGGGACCATATTAATGTTATATTAGTTTTGATGTAGTATTCTAATTTATTTTGAATTGGAAAGTGTTCAATTTTAGAAAAAGCCACTTTCCAACATTGAACTCATGGGGCTAGTGCTTATAATTTGCATACATCTTCATGTAGCATACTTTCATTTCCAAAAAATCTCTTACTACTTATATATATATGCACCAAATTCTTAAGAATTAATTCGCCATAGGATGACAACCCTGAAATGATGGAGAGACCATATGAGGAGTAATGGCTGCCTACCCATCACCAACTTTTTTGGGAATAAATCAATTACTAAGGATTCCTAAACGTTATAACTTACCTAGGATATTTTGAAAAGTACTAGCTAATTCCTCTTTTTATGATGAATATAATATTGAAGATACTGCTTGAGTACATGATTCATATGATTCATTTATCTTCCTATCTATAAATGAAAATTAATACATAATTTTAGCTTTGTTCTAATCATGCCAAAAAAGGCTTTCTAGAATGCACTTGTAAATCTAGGTTTCTAATTTGAGATGATGCTCATAGACAAACTAAAATACCTTACCATCCTATCAACTAAATAGGATATTGTGTTCTTTGTAGAACATTGAGTCAAACATGAAATGAAAATTTTGAACTTCAAGAATTTATCCACCACAATAATAATACTCTATAGGCCTTAGACATTTAGTAGTCATGTTATAAAATCCATGATTATCATGATTAAAGGGTATGATGGAATTTATATCAAAAGAAGAAGTATACTAGGATATTTAATAGAACCCTTATTGTGACATCCCATTCCAAAATTTCATGGTAAACATCAAATATACATTATATTNGTTATAGGCCTAACCATGGTGGTAGTGTTGGATTGCCTTTAAGGGGATAGATGCCGAAGGAAGAAATCCCCAAGGAACACTCTCAGATCATGATCTAGATGCTTCATTCTATATCAATAAATCATTTTTTCTTTCTCTTTCTTCACTTTCTCTATTATTTTCTTTATGCATAATGTTTAATTTTACATATATTTGACATTTGTTATATTGTCTTCTTACACATAATGTCTAATATAATGTATATTTGATGTTTACCATGA
>MNCI01038293.1:3034-21661 GCA_015680685.1 Gnetum montanum | reverse complement strand
AATCCTCCAACCTCAAGTAATTGGAATACCGTCAGTCATACCAGCTTCCACATCCACCCATTACATACCCCAGATGCAAATTCATAGGGCACCAATGATTACTCCTACCCAACATGTTCAAGGTGTTACCTCACAACCTGTGGCTAGGCAATGGGTTCCACCAGTAGTCTCAATCCCTAATACCATCTCACCACAACAAATGTTAGCCCAACAACTTGCTTTTCCAAAAACAATGCAACAATTAAACCATTATCATCCATAATCAACTCAATCCATTGGTTTGCTTACTGCCCAAGAATGGGTAGACACACAAAAAATGATGCACTCATTGGAAGAAGAATTAAAATGCCTTAAAACTTTCAACAATGAGGAAGTCAATGTACTAGATTTCTATCAAGATGACCCAATTAACCCCTCAGTTCCACCCTTGACCTTGCCAAAAGGAGTCTCAATACCTCAACTAACCAAGTACAATGGAGAAGGGGACCCAAATGCCCACCTAGTGACATTTAGAACTGAAAGCCTTTTACTTCAAGCATGGCCCCATGTAATCTTACGAGTGTTTGCAATGTCCTTAACTAGAAAAGCCTTAGACTAGTACCAATCTTTACCTCGTAGCTCCATATCTTCTTTAGAGAATTTGCTGCATCAATTTGTCACCCGTTTCAAGTACAATTTGAAACCTAAAGCCACATTAGATAGCTTGATTCAAATTTAAAAAGCACCTTTAGAGCCAGCACAGAAATTTATCCAAAGGTGGAGTGCAACCTTAAATGAACTTCATGAACTTATCCTCGAAACATATTTACTCACTATCCTCAAATCAGCTATGAATGACTTTATTAAGTTAAAACTGTACTACCTAAAAGCCCACACATTGAGCCAAGCATTCGTACAAATAAAAGACATAGAAGAAGCAACACAAATAAGTAATGACCCAACCTACTCAACCTTTAGGAGCCAACACATGAGGAAAGATAAATCCAAAACAACAGTAGCAATAGTGGCTGAGGGAAAACAACCTGCTATCCCAAACAACTATGAAAGAACCCACTCATACACATGGAATTTCCTCAAATAGAAACAATAACATAGGTCATACCCATACCTTCAAAAGGAAAGACCCTGCTCAATACACACCATTGCCCATGAAGCCTTCACAACTACTTGATCAACTTCTAAAGGTTGGGCTAATTCAACACAAACAAATGTCTCTTGCGGCCTCACAAAGACATGATCGCTTTTGCAAATTGGCCAAAAATACAACCTTAGCAAGAACCAACGAACCTCCCATTCCAAAAGGATTTAGGTTGGATAGGTTTTGTGAATATCACCAACGGTGTGGTCATGGGACTGATTACTTCTTTGTGTTGAAACAAGACATACAACGCATGATAGATGGAGGTGAAGTAGTATTCGATGAGACAAACCCGGTAAGGCCTAAAAACCAATCCATGGGGGTCTACAAGGATCCTCTCAATACCAATACCAATGATGCCCCATATGTGATTAATACTATCCATGTGGAAGACAGACAAGACATTCCTCAAAAGCCTTTTGTGATTCGTGGACATTCAGAAAACACATCTACCTCAGTATATCCTCAAACCCCTTTTACCATGTGCACATCCCCCACACCATCAAAACCATTCATCATCCATGTACCTCCTTCGGTTGCCACGACAACAAGCATACCATCTAAAAATCAACCCATTCCCTTTGTCGTCCAGGTGCCAAAACACCCTAGCACACAACCCACCTCCACTTCTCGATGACCTATGTGAGAACATCTTGCTGATAGGCTAATAAGAGAGTGCTTAGAAAGAGAAAAAATAGAGGGCATGGAGAGAGAGAACCATGGACATGAATTAGGACTACCAAAGCCTACACTGCTAAGCACCATGCCCATGAGTTCGGCCGTTAATGAGCCTAGCACAAGTCACCAAAACCAAGATGAAGTCACAAGTCATATCCCAAACCTGGCATTCTTAGCTACTAACATAAAAACCCCTCCACAAGAAATACGAATGCTAGGTCAAATGGACCAAATATCTACGGATAAGAATGTCCCAAATGGCAATAACCTAGCAAATGCGTTGACCCAGGTCACACAAGCCTTAAAACAAAAGAATAATTCTTTAAGTTTATATGACCTAGTAATGACTTCACCAGTACATCAAGAGGCTCTCGTACGGATGCTAACTTCAATTCTTGTTAGTGAGGATCTTCCTGCAGAAAAACCATCCATTTATGCAGTATTATCCTCACAACTTTAGGAATCAAAGACCACATCCTTAGAGTTTCGTGTTAAGGAAATTAAGCTAGATGAGAAAACAAGGGAAATCACCATGGCCCCTATGTTCATAACAATACAAGTTGATCATTTCAAAATACGTAGGGTGCATGTTGATGATGGTGTAGCAAAAAATGTAATACCTTTTTCCATCATCGAAAAACTGGGACTCACTAAAAAAATATAGCCCACAACAACCTCTTTCTTGAGATCTTTCAGTGGCTCCTATGTGGGAGTGAAAGGCATGGTTACCTTAGATTTCATAGTAGGTGACCAATTCCCTACATCGGCTGAATTCATAGTGGTTGATGAAATTCTAGGGTTTAATCTAATCCTAGGACGTCCTTGGCTAGCTCAACTTAAAGCTGTATCTTCACCAATCCATTAGGAGATACATCTACCTTACGAGGGAGGTGAGATCATCATACATGGGGATACAACAACATCGATCATTTCCTCATACCTTGAGGTAGGTCAAGGATCAGAAATTAAGTTCATTAAGCCTAAACAAGAAACCATGAAAATACATCAAAACGTGAACCCAACATTGACTCATAATCCAACTAGCACTAAAGAAATAGAAGAAGACACAGACATAGGAGTTATTCTTGCTTATGTTTCTTGGTCAGAACTACCCTTTGACATCACCGATGAAGGGGAATGTGAATATAAAATCATACCCATACACCTAGCCCCACATGTTAAGCTACAAAGGATCAAGAAGCAACTCAACAACTAGAAAAAATAACATGAACTGTCCAAAATGACGTTAAACTACGAACTGTCTGAAATGACATTAAACTATGACACATTCGGTATGACATTTAAAACTACCAACAAACATCTACAATGATATTAAACTAGCCACAGTCAGAAATGGTCAATTTAGTTTAAAACTTTTTGAAAATCTTACTACATTTGGCCCACCATGGCATAAAACTGGTAATCCTTTCCTTAACAATAGATGCAATAGTCCATCAAAAACTTTAAACTCATGTACCAAGCCCAAAATGGCTTTAAACTAGAGCCAAAAAATTACAAATTTACAAACTTTCATCATCTTACATTGAAATTTTGCTTATAGGTTACAAGTTATGATTTAGTTTCTTGCACGGCTATTGCTTTCTTTTCCAAGTATTTACCTTACAGCTTGCACTACACTTTAGAAATTTATGTTAAATTTAGTTGCACACATATACCCTAGAAAACAAAGAAAAACAATAACAAAAAATGACAAAAATATTTACATGAAACATAAAGATAACGATGAAACCATTTTATATCACTATTCAGGCCATTACATACATTCCACTAGCTTAGTTATCACTTTGCAACTCTCCTACTGAGGAAGTGTCTCTTATTTCACTCCTTTTTTAATTGGCAAGAGTGAGCATTATGGCCAACCACAACATCCTCTCAATATTGTCTTTCAACGGACCATATAGAGATATAGAAAGAGCGATCTACCCAGAATCTTTGGATCTAAATCCACCCACCTATACTGATTTGATAGCTTCCACTCAAGAAATGGTAGACTGGCCTAAAAACGTTGCTAAAACTCTAGATCTAGAAGCTAACAATATCACTAAAGATCCTCTAGTTGAAATCCCCATTACCACAGTCAATGAAGAAGCCAAGACCTTGAAATTAAGTGCCTTACTAGATCTTCAACTCGTAGGTGACATCACTCAGGTTTTAAAAGACAACATAAAAACATTCGCATGGTCATATATGAACATGTCAGGACTAGACCCCCGGATCATCCAACATAACATTATTCTTGATGAAAAAATTAAATCAGTAAAGCAAAAAGCACAAAAGGTTACACCTGAAGTCGCATTAGTAATCCACGCTAAGATCACAAAGCTTTACCTAGCCAATTTCATCCGAGCCGTCGACTATTTCGATTGGGTATCAAACATTGTTGTAGTCCCCAAGAAGAATGGTAGCATACGCATATGTATTGACTTCCATGACCTCAATGTAGCCACTATAAAGGATGACTTTCCTCTACCCAATATTGATCAACTTATTGACACGACTGTTGGACATGCACTGTTATCCTTTATGCACAGATTTTCAAGCTACAATCAGATAAGAATTAATCCAGAGAATCAACTTAGAACAACTTTTATGACACCTTGGGGAACATTTTGTTATATGATGATGCCATTTAGTCTTAAAAATGCATGTGTTACATATCAGCGAGCAATGACATACATATTTAGTGACTACATGCTTAATTTGCTCAATGATTATGTTGATGATATAGCGGTCAAGTCTAAAACAACTGAACAACATGCAAAAGATCTAGACTTAGTGCTTAAACGTTGTCTCAAATATGACCTTAGGCTCAACCCAAAAAAGTGTGTCTTCGGTGTTAAAATGGGAAAAATGCTTGGTTTCCTAGTTTCTGAAACAAGGATACAGGTAGGCCTCGATAAGGTTAAAGTGATAACCAATATGCAACCACCAAGAAACCTTACAGAACTACACGGCCTCCAAGGTAGGCTGCAATTCATTAGATGCTTTATCGAAAGGCTGACGGATAAGTTGAGTCCCATGCAACATTTATTACGAAAGAATGTATATTTCCAATGGACTCAACAATGCCAAGAAGTGTTTGAGAACATAAAACAAGAGTTGGCCCAGCTACCAACTATTTATCCTCCACAAAATGACAAACCTTTCTACATCTATCTTGCAACTTATGGTTCTTCCATCGCATCCATGCTTTGTCAAAAACGTCAAGATGGGGCCGAGACCCCTGTATACTATCTAAGCCATGCTTTAATATCTCATGAACAACGATACAATGACGTAGAAAAATCATGCCTCACCCTTGTCTTCTCTTTAAAGAAATGGTGGCATTATCTCTTCCATAATCAAGTTTACATCATTTGTAAAGATAATGTTCTTCGTGCCATCATTAATAACATCTATGAGTCAAGTAAGTTAGCTAGGTGGAAAGTGATGATTGCAAAGTTTGATTTACACTATGTCACTCAATCTTCCACAAAAGGCCAAGCAATAGCTATGCAACTAACTGTCTCACCGATGCACGATCAAACAATGATAAACCCCAAATTCCCAGATGAAAATATTAACAATATAGACACCATACCTGATAATTATGAGGCAATTCTCTACTTCGATGGGGCCTCAACCTCTCGAGTAGGAAGTGTCATAGCTATTTTAACATACCCCTCTGGGGAAATCCAATCTTCTGCTTAACGCTTAAACTTTCCTTGCACTAATAACGTAGAAGAATACAAAGGTCTTCTTAGAGGACTTCAAGTAGCGCTAACTTTAGGAATCTCACACCTTGTAGTTCGAGGTGATTCGTAATTAGTTATTAATCAAGTCACTGAAGTCTACACATGCAAAGCTCTCCATTTGCAACCATATTGTGATCTAACTAAACATCTAGTGAGACAACTAGTAGAAGTGGATATACAACACATCCCTAGAAGTAGGAATACCATTGCTGATGCACTTGCCACACTAGCCTTAAACATGATGCCTGAAATGTTTCATGCATTACCCAGTTCTATAACCAGTTGTGCCGAACCTATAATCAACACTCTAAATGAAGTACCTATAGCATCTGTTAGTACAACACACGCAATAGAATGGTATGATGATGTAAAAGAATACCTTCTAAAAGGAAAACCCCCACAACACTTGACAAATGCTCAAAAAGACACCATACAAAAATGTTCCCGCCAATACACATTAATAGGTGACACTTTGTGTCGTAAATCATATGAAGGTATTTTGCTAACGTGCGTTAGTAGCACTGATGGTCAAATGATTGTAGAACAAATCCATGAAGGACTTTGTGGAGGGCACATAGCACCTAAAGCAATGGCAACAAAGATTAGGCGCTTAGGCTATTACTGGCCACACATGGAATATGATTGCATCTCCAAGGTTAGAACATGTAATATCTGCCAAAAACATGGTAATCTGATACATGTGCCCCCTAATGAACTGCATACAACACAAATCACATGGTCATTCCAAAAATGGGGTTTAGACTTAATTGGACCAATAATGCCATCATCTTCAGCAGGCCATAGCTTCATATTAACTACAACTGAATATTTCACAAAATGGGTGGAAGCTATTCCTCTTAGAAATACCACATCAAAACACGTTTGCTCTTTTATAATAGAAAATATTATAACCTGTTTTGATATTCCAATAACCATTGTTACTGACAATGGGTCACAATTCAGTAGCACAAATACCAAAAGCTTTTGTGAAAGTCTGGGCATCAAACATGTGTTTTCATCACCTTACTACCCATAGAGCAATGGTCAAGTGAAGGCTACAAATAAAACTGTCATCATGGTGCTCAAAAAGATGCTGAATTAGAGCAAGAAATGATGGCATGAACAATTAGTCTATGCATTGTGGGCTTATAGAATGACACATCGAACATCCACAGGTAAAACTCCATATAGTCTTGTATACGGATCTGAAGCTGTTTTACGTTTAGAATTGCAGGTTCCCTCATTGCAGATAACTCTCTCTAGTCTCCCTGATGAAAGTCATAACGTATACGGACTCTTGATCAAATTGAATGGTACCAAAAATAGTAGAGACAAAGGCACATGCACGATCTTCACAAACGCCTGATCAAAGAAAGAGATCTAGTCCTTAAGGCCACTCGAGAACATCTAGATAAATTCTCAGCCAACTAGGAAGGGCCTTATTTAGTCATCAAGGCATGCAACAATGGAGCATTCAAACTTGCTGATATGGATGGAAATGAGTTTGCCAATCCTACAAAACACTTGTACTTGAAGGGGTACTACGTCTGACAAACTTGAGGTATGTCACAATCCTGGATCATGACTTAAAACTGATATGACAGAATAGTCCTAGGATCATGACTTAAAACTAATACCACAGAATAGTCCTGGCATCATGACTTGAAACTGATATCACATAATAGTCCTGGATCATGACTTAAAATTGATACCACAAAGTTCTGTCCGGTATGACACTAAACTACTACATTTGTCCACCATGACATGAAACTAGCATCCAAAGTCCACTAAGACTATAAACTATTTTGCCTCTTCATAGTGAACTATGAATATAAACTAGCAATGCATCGTCGGCTACGATGCTAAACTGGCATCATCTAAGGGGTTATGACGTGAAACTAGTCCATGATAGTCCGGTAAGACTATAAAATGGTGACATCATCGACAACTAGGCAAAACTTGAGAAGATTTGTTGTTGCAGTTGGCTATTCCTATTCCTCAAAGACTTGTTGCATGATTCATCTCACAGGGTCTAATGAAACTAATGCTGTTCATGATTCTTTCTGCTTTGAAAATCGCACGTGGTGACTCCATCTCCTTGTTTAAAGTGTTTAGCTGATTGTTTCATTTGTGATTTTTCTTGTCTTCTTGGAGTTTTGTTTTCAGGATGACGCTTCTAAGGTGTTCATGCATAGATGCACTTCATCATGATGACAAGGTATCATATTTTTCCTGATGCACGCAACTAGGTTACTCAATCCATTCATAAGTACATTCCTAACTCTTGATACATTCCCTATTCCCTATCATGCTTCCCTTAGCCTATTCAATTACACTCCCCTGATACATTCCGCTCACCTCAAAACTCTTGATACACTGTTGCACATTGTAACTCTCTAAGCAGTTGCGATGCAAAACATGATACACAGTACATGATGCAAAATGCAAGTGCTCAAACATGAGCCTGGCACAAAAAGAAAGCTCTTTCAAAAAAATAAAAGAAAAAAAAAAGAAAAAAAGAAAAAAAACAAGAAAGAAGAAAACAAAAAAAAAACAAAACAAACAAAAAGGTCAAAGAGAAAAATGCACAGAAAAGGTCTTCATGACCCCATTGACATCATAAACAAAAGACTATTGGCCATTCTCATACAAGCCCCAGGTGAGAAGGTAATTATCTTGAAAAATAGTTACACTTGTGTCTCAAAGAGACCATGTTGCACATCATCGTGTGGCTTTGGTTGTTTACAACAGGCCTCGCAAATACTCTATCAGAGTCCTATTTCTCCAAAGAACGCATCTCCTATGTCTTGGCTCCGAGTCTACTAAACATTGGCTATGGACAAGGACCAAAATATAGCTCATTTTCATGAGAGCACTTCTCTCCCACAAATCCCAGCAGCAATCATAGCCCTTAACCTCCTAGCTTCCCTAGTTATAACAAATCCCTTGCATCTTGAACCACATTCCCTCAATCCCATGTACTTTTTGAAAACATTGCGATAATATCCAGCCAAAGGCTGATGGTTAATGTTTGGTGCTTTGTTGCTCATGGTGTTTTGCACTTCTTTGTCGTCGCCTCTTGGGTAGATTCCTCTAGAAATCAATAAAGAGGGGCCAATGAAATACCACTAACTTCAACCTAGCACTTTGAATTGAAAATGACTCAAGCCCTTTCAGGCATTCGGAAAATTATCTAGATCATACACAAGGGATCACTATGCACTGGTGCAAGAAGAGGAGTTTATTAGAAATCTTAAAGGCCCCAAGGACATGAAGGATTCTTTTGTTTTATGCTATTTTTTCAAGAAAAATGGATTCCATGTAAAAGATGATGGGGACGTGAGCAAACCAATTCCAAATTGCATTCTTTCTTTGGTCAGTAATAGCGTGACTACTGAGGATCACTCCAAAGGAAGCTTATCTCCTAATAAAGATGATTGTGCTGAGACAAAGCCAACGTTGATAATAGAAACACCTGAAAGTATCAAATATGTTTAAGAACATATGTTCGCCCTGGAAGAATGGTAGGAAATCTACATTTTCAAGTCCTCATTCTCCTTCTTCTTTGCTCTGAGAAGGTTCTGAAGCTTGCCGATCTTGGGAACTAGAAACATAGAAATTTCCAGCTTCCTCTTATTCTGCTCTTCCAGCATTAGACCTTTGTGCTTGGCCACCATTTCTAAGATCTCGACCAAGCCTAATCATGTTTCCACATCCTTCTAAAATGCGTGCAACACCTGAAGGTGCAAGGTAGATGAAGCATGCGTTAATGTCGCACAGAGTCACGCATGCCTAGATCCAAATTCCAAAAGCCTACACGTGGTTGATGGAGATTTTCCAAGGTGCAGTAGTAGAGAGAGAGATGGTCTATATTCATGCATGTGCATGAGATGATGTGAAGACAAAAGAATCATCAAGTCAGGTGAGTTCGAAGGAGCCACTACCTTGCATTATGGCATACAGCAGCAGCTTCTTTTGGCAGGTCGTGCCTCTACAAATCATTTCCACATATAAAAATGAAAGGCACATGAGCAAGTTTACTAACACATGTGAGAACAAGGAACAAAGCTTGCAGGGCTCCTCCATAGGCTATGAAATGTTCCGACTCACTATTGTAGGAGCTGCAATTCCAGATTTTGTTTGAGGCAGTCACAGGCCAGTTTCAGCAATAGAAAACCAACGTGCTTGTACCCAATGACAGAGATTTCTCAATGGTGGAAATTTCTGGAGTAGGCAGACACCATCAACACCAAAAATGGATGCCCTTTTCTATGCATCACAGACATCGCCAAAGCCAAGGGTTCCCTAGTGAGGGTTGAGTCGGGGGTGTTAGAGGCAGAGCAACGGTGCGGTCGAAGTTGGCAGCCGGCCTGGCTTGTAAAGCAACAATCATGGTCAAACAATAGTGAGGTGCAATAATAGCTATGTAAGAGCAAGAGCTTGACTAATGAG
This sequence comes from Gnetum montanum, assembly GCA_015680685.1. NCBI lineage: Eukaryota > Viridiplantae > Streptophyta > Gnetopsida > Gnetales > Gnetaceae > Gnetum > Gnetum montanum. The sequence goes on along the minus strand of MNCI01038293.1, from coordinate 11,638 downwards.
GACCTAGATAAGCTCCGTGGATGTATTGACCTTGGCTTCAACTTCGACCTCCATAAACAGCATCCTGACCGCCACCTCTATGACATCCTTCCTGCCCTCGACCTCTACTATGCCATCAACCACCACTTATTCAACAACAACTCAAATTTCAATTTCAATCCCAATCTAAAGCCCTCTGGCACCACCACTACCACCGACAATGAGAGCTCCTCCTCTTGCTGTGGTTGCCTCGATGACTCTGACAATTCCACTTCCCCCCATATCGCAGATCATCTCCAGCCCATATTATTCTGGGTTCCTGGCATTCATGGGTGCAAGGGTGTTCCAGGCCATAGTGATGTTGGCTGATACTAAGCTAATGAAAATAATCCTATTCTCCGTAGATCCCACTGCATCATGACATCATGCATTACATAGGGTTTGGCGGTGGCTCCATCAGTGATTGCGTCTAAGAAAATGCTTGCTTTGTCTTTCTTTGGGAGACGCTCTTCACCAATGACATATGTAACCATGCCAAATTTTTGGAATTGGTTTACACATAGATTTAGGATTTAAAATTTACGAATGTCCATAGTTCAAAAAATTGGGACATTGAATTTATTTTAAACAAAACGGAGATTTTATTAGTGGGAGATGCTAAAATTATACATACATGTAATCTTTCAAGCAGGCCAAAGCTGAAGCTAATCCTCCTAAGCTTTCTTTAAATTTTTATTGCTATAGGGATTTTTTTTTTCTAATTTGTTTGTATCTTCATGGGCTTGAATAACCCATAAATTGTAAAATACATTGAATCTAGTCAAAGAAGGAAAATTGCCAACACACATCCAACTCGTGCCAACTATTCATGGGACACATGTCACTAGATCTATTTTCCTCTCATCTTCCAACCATTGATTCCATTCTTGAAAACCCTAGCCCAACCCTACAAATACCCTATCAGTTCACATAAACAAGGGGGGGCAGCAAGAGAGAAGGCAAGGAGGCAAGAAGAAGAAGAATATTGGAAGAGGAAAAAATTGGAGAGTTTGGAATTTTGAAGGAGGACAGAATTTGAAATCCTTGGGTGCTCAGCACATATGATTTTTGGCTTCCAAGTATTTCTCCCATCCATCCCATCTCATCGTCACATCATCGCATCATATCATCCTAGGGCTAGGTGTTTGACTTACTATCCAAACATGTGCAACTATGCTTTGACTGGTGCATATTTCTATTTAAACAATACAATACAATTTTATTATTACCTTCCATTTACATTGTTTAGTTCTATTTATGCTTTTTTTTCTTTTTTTTTTACAAATATAGCTTTGTTTATGCTTTATTTATAATTCAGTATGCTTTGTTTACGTTTCACATCACTATTTACATTCTGTTTACACCGTTTACGATAACCCCAGCACTAGCCGTAGCTTACACTTGGGGAAGTCCTTGGTTGATTTGTGTGCAAGCCATCCAAGGCACTCTACCTTCGTTTACTTTTCCAACTTGACCTCGGGTGAAGGTAGGGTCAGCTATGGCTGCCAGACGATCTCTCGGTGTTTGTTTCCCTTCCATCCTTACACCAAATATTTAGGTCAGTACAGCTAGCATCTACTCCATCCATGCAAGGTGAATTATCTGCCCAACCATAGCAAAGAAATGCTACAAGAAAAGTTAATCAACAATTGGCTAACCCATTAAACAAATTAGAACTACAAATAAAGAAAATACCCTTCTTCTAACCTCATAGTCCACCAAAGCCCTCAAACACATTAGTGGTTAGTAACCTTGCTCCTCCACCTTCCTCTATCTCACCTCTATCCAAGTGCCCTTCAAACTAGAATCCCTGTCGAATCCATACTGTAATGTTAACCCATTTTGTATCTAATTGGATTCAAGCTAGTAACTTGCCCAGAAAGTTAACTGATCTCGAGAGTCCCCTAGTATATTTTCAAATTGCTAGGAATGAGCCTTTTAAAGCTCTTCTTAACTCTGGTTCTAGTGTTAATATGATCTTGCATGAGATTTACACAATGTGGAACCTTCCTCCCTTAAAGAATAACAACATTTGACTAGAACTAGTAGACTAGTTCATTAGTGTTCCATTGGGATTGGTAGAGGACATCGTAACCATCACTTGTGGATAGTCATATCCCACTGACTTCCTTGTAATCAAGGTAGAGAACTATAACGGGGACTTCCCAATTATTATGGGAATGGTGTGGTTAAGCACCGTTGATTCCAAAATGGGCATTAGAAATCTTTTCTTAGAGATATCAAAAGAAAATGAATTTGGAAAGATCGAGAAGAAGAGGATTCCATGTATTGCATACAGTGATTCAGAATGCCATTGTGTGTAGAAGTTATGATCATTAAAGTGAACATCTATTTTTGCATGCAAGCAATGTGCACTAGAAGCTAAAATCCAAAGATGTTTATACATAGTAGCCACAAAATAGAAAGGCACCCAGTGGTTGATAGCTAATTCTAACAGCAATACATTGTACATGGAACCTACTGAGGGCCTAACATATGAATATGCTGCAAGTATTGATGAACTCAAGCAAGTTCATCACCAGCTCTCCAAAGGAGTAAATGATGATGTCAATTGGGGAGAGCTAGATATTCTTGACAATTTTAAATAAGAGCCCCTTGAATTGAAGACACTATTGGTTAGAATGAAGTATGTTTTCTTGAAAAATGGAAGGTTGATCATCATTAATGCCAAGATTGCTACAGAATAAAAGAGAATGTTGATAAAATTTGTTGAAAAATGGTCAATATCTTTTCCTTGGTCATATTCTGAGCTCACTAGAATAGATCTAAGAATATGTGAGCATCAAATATACACTAACCCCATTGTTAAGCTAAAACAACAACCGCAATGGCATTTGAATCCCAAATTAAAGCAAAGTATCAAAGAGGAGATTCAACAACTTCTCAAGGTGATATTCATCTACTCTATGATAGATAGTGAGTGGGTTACTGCACTCATGATCGTACCCAAGAAAGAAGGCAAATGACAGGTGTGCATTGACTTCCGACTACTCAACATGACAACTTTTAAATATCACTTTCTATTACCTTTTGTTGACCAAGTGTTGGACATCATTCTAGGCACAACTATTATAGCTTTCTGAATGGTTATAGTGGCTATAACCAAATCTAGATTGCACCAGAGGACTAGGTGAAGACAACTTTCACAAGTCCTTGGGGAACTCCGGTTTACCATTAGATGTTATTCGGTCTATGTAACACCTAGCTACATTTTAACGATTAGTTCTTAGCATTTTCCAATAATAGATCGATAGCAGGATAGAAGTCTTCATGGATGACTTTTCTACCTATGGAGCTACATTCGAACAAGCCCTAGACTATCTTGAGTAAGTGTTGAAAGGATGTGTTGAAACAAACCTTTAGCTCAATTGGCAAAAGAGCCATCATATGGTCCAGGAAGGCATAGTCTTGGGGCACCATATCTCAAAAGTAGGAATCAAGGTGAACCCTAAAAAAATAAGGATCATCCAAGGAATAACTAGCCACCCCAAAATAGTTAGCAAAGTGCAGTCATTCCTTGGTTATATTGGCTACTAGTGGTGCTTCATTAAAAATTTTTCCAAAATCACCACGTCGTTGGTGGAATTAAGAAAGAAGGATGCATCGTTCATCTAGACCCCTACATGTGAAATAGCATTTCAATAACTAAAGAAAAATCTTGTTGAAACCCCAATTCTACAAGCACCTAATTGGTCCAGACTATTTCATTAATGACTGATGCATCAAATTATGCTTTGTGGGTAGTGCTTATATAGTTGGATGAACAAAAACACCCATATTACATTCACTGCGTAAGCCAAAGCATTGCAGGTGCATAGATGAGCTACACCACCACCAAAAAAGGGGTTGATGGTAGTGGTGTTCACCTTAGAGAAATTAAGGCACTATGTGCTTGGCTATAAAGTGTTTCTACACACATATTATAGTGCCATATAATTTCTAATGAATAAACCAATAGTGAGCCCTTGTGTCATAGGGTGGCTCATGATTTTTTAGGAGTTTGATCTCATGATGATAGATCGAAAAGGTATGGAGAATGTGGTCATGGATCACTTATCATGACTAAGATGGAATGCCAAGGAGAAATAGAGTCCTTTATTTGATCAATTCCCTAACGAGTCTCCCCTTACAAGGGCTATTAATGCACAAATGCTCGATGAACCAAAATGGTATGACACCATCCTCACTTATCTACTCAAGCAAGAACTACCACAAGGGCTAGACACTAGAAAGAAATAATAGTTTCTTCATTGGGTCAAGAATTTCATGGAAATTAATGAAAAATTTTACAAAATATCTCCTGGTGACCCGGTACATTGATGTGTCCCTGATATGGATTAACTGCGCATTCTCTAAGATGCTCGTGAAGGCCCTTGTGGGGGCCATTATGCTGGACAATGCATGGCCATAAAAATCCTCATGGCAAGATATTATTGGCCAACAATCTTCAAGGATGAATACCAATTTTTCTATGCTTGTGATCATTTCTAGATGGATGGTATAATGATAGCTCAAATGGAGGGGCCACAGTAATGGATTCAACCTCTTAAGTCATTCGATATTTAGGGCATTGACTTTAAGGATCCCATTGCACATTTATCAAATGGAAAGGCATACATAATAGTCGTAGTTAACTATTGCACCAAGTGGAAAAAAATAGCAGCTATCAGTAACTGTACATCCACCACTGCTACTCAGTTTGTACAATAAAATATCATAAATAGTTTTGGTGTGCCTCATGCATTAGTTTCTGATAATGGAACTCATTTTATAGGTACCGCTTTCTGAAAACTGATGCAGTGCTTGGGGGTTGAGCATAAAATCACAACACCATATCACCCCTAAGCTAATGGTCAAGCTAAGCTCACTAATCAAGAGATTACAAAAATTCTAACATGCATCATTAGCAAATATCGAAGGGACTGGAGCACCAAGTTAAATGATGCCCTTTGGGCCTATTACTCCACATGGAAGCTTCCCATAGGTTATTCTCCCTATGAGCTCATGTATGGAAAACTACCAACATTGCCCATCCAATCCAAGCTCCGTACACTCTCTACAACATATAACCTTGACCTAAATCTAAGTCTAACATAGAAATACCAATTAATGAACCTCAACTTGCTACAAAAAAACTGGTTAATGGCCCTTTCATCCAACAAAATGCATAAGGCATTCAACAAAAAATGCCATGACTTGAAAATAAGAAAATTCAAGTTTCAACCAAATGAACCAAATTTCAAACATTATGGAAAGGACCCTACATTATTCATAAGACTTTTCCATCTAGGGCCATGATCATCTACAAACCTGATAACCCAAACAAGAAACAATTAGTCAACACCCAACAAGTGAAACATTTCCATGAGCCCAAGCCAACCAACTCAATAGACACCTCAACAAATGGACAACCATGCTCAATCATTCAGATCTTCCCCTTCCAACTTAGTCAAGGGGGAGATGGCCATCCATACTAACACTTTATGTGGCTCCTCAATCTTTTGACTTTTTTGGTTTTACACATTTTTGTTTTTACAAATTTTTATTTTCATATTGTTTGTTTTACATGTTTTTATTTTTCAAATTATTCATCTTTTCTAAGTTTTTGTTTTACACCATCATTAATATATTTGATATTTATTGCATAATCCTTTACTTCCTTTTATATCTTCTTGTGTTTGATGTGTTTCTCTACTCTTTCTACTAATAAGGTGCTAGGTACAATGGTACTGTGCTACTCGATGGTGGTATATTTCATTTGTAATTTGATTGTTGATGTTTAGTTTCTAACTTTGAATGCCATTATTGATGACTAGGAAATGGTTTCTTTTCATGTAATAGGGAGTGAGTCCACATCATCCACCCATCCACATACTCTATGGTTTTTATTGTTTTGGAAATGTGCAGTCCCTTCTTTATTAATGCAACTTTAATAAATTGGTGACTTGTGTGGTTTCTAAAATTGGGAAGGAATCAAAGATTTGGATAGGGTGTGGCTTTAAATAAATGTGATATTCTTCATGCTTTTCTTTTTTCCTATGTGCAAGAGTGTTCTCGTCAGCTTCTCACCATTTTGCATCATTTCAAAATAGGAAGTCAAATAAGTCCTTATATGGTGTGGTTCTTATGAAAAAAAAAAGGAAAAGAGATGAGGATTCAAAGCACACCCCTTGGACAAAATAAATGTGAAAAATTCATGGATCTTTGCATGGTGTGATTCCCATTCAAAAAAATGGGAATTCAAAGTACACCTCTTAGACCAAATAAAAAGGGCTACAAGCACTAGTTATGGGACTTGTCTTGTCTCCTCTAACTAAGGCCCTTTCTTAATTCCTACTTTCTCTCCAATTTGGAGTGGTGTTTGTTCTGTGGGAGCAATCTTGTGTCTCAAGGGATGGACTAGTCTTAGAATGTCGATGCAAATTCATTGAAAGCGGTTGGTTTTTGTCTAGACTGAGGATGGATCCTACCAAGTCATTTAATCAAAAACTCTACAAGGGACTTCATGTAACCATAATTAGGAACTCCATTCCATTCTCTTTGTCATCCATCTATCCTTTTCATGCCTCACCTCACTACCAGTTTCATGTTTTTATTCAATCTTCTAGTTTTATGTGTCAAGTTTCTCAGTCAATTACTTTTGAGTTTTTGTACTTAACTTTCCATAACCATTAATCATCCATGAAGCAAATGGACTCATTGGTTTAACGATATTCAAGGGCATAAAAGGCCTATGCATGCTTTAGGGAGGACCCACTTGCATATATTTTGATTTGGTTAAGTTAAGTTTTTTACCCTTAGACATTGTTATAATTAAATTCTTTTTAATTACCCCATCCATGCCATCCAATTACATGCACCTTCACAACTGTTTTTAGTAAACTCCTTATTTTTATTTGCTATGAATACCCTTTTTCTAGTATTCCTTGTATTAATCTTTTTCTAAATTTTATGGACCACTTCTCTTACTTAACCCATTCGTCAATCTTCTCACTAATACTATTAAGCAACCAATCTATCACAACCACAACTTGGCCAAATAAAATCACTGATGAGATAAGGTATTCAACTCCTATATGTTATACCTTATATACTAATCCTTGATTTTTTATGATCGCAATGAGTATGGACGAGAAGCAGGACTATCTTTGTTGCCACATTTGGCCATTCCATGGAATAGTTGAAGTATTTTATTAAAAATTAGAAGAATCTATGGTTGTAAATTTACAATTAAATTACAGCTTTAGTGTTGAGGGTGTTTTTAGAAGATTGATTCAATGGTAAAGAATTTGATGTTGAAGCCTTCTGGATATAAGATAAAGGTGCTAGATTATTCCATTATTAAAAATCAGAGGCTAGTTCTATAACAAGGAAGGAAGTATGTTATTCATGTGAAAAGCACTAAGTTGCAGATCCCGGTTGTCAAACCCGATTATACTTAAGATAACATTTGAAACACAACAAAAAAATTTAATTAAATAAAAACCAACAATGCCTCCATCATTTTGGAGATTATGCAGAGGAAAGGAAGACCAACATCCACCGTATACTATACTTGTTGATCACGGCAATAAGGTTAATAACAGTGAAGGTAAAGGAAGACTGCATTTTCCCTGGAAAATGCATGCCATAGAAAATGTTTAACACCACCTGCTACGATATTCACCCTGACATAGACGGACATCTTTGCTAAAGTAGGGATATTATTGTTAAAAAAAATTTTGAAACCCTCATTTGCAAAATACATGGAGAAAGGGGTCACACCCTGTTGAAACCCCAATTTGCTGTTAAGTTTGTAGGCCATATCAATTTCCATTGTACAGGCTACAACGTAGAAGGTTCTTGTGGATTCGTTGGATGTAGATCCACAAAACATTGGCCCATAGTTCGGCAATCAATGGCAATGGTGGAGATAAACAAAAACAAAAAATGCAGGAAGCCCTAAACCGATTTACAAGGGGGACAAAACAAAAAATCTCTGGCAAAAGAAACCCTCTATTTGGGACAGTATGTTCATCGTGTTGTTCTTCAAGAAAAATCCTTCTCTTCCAACGATTTAACATCACACCATGCGACGACAAAGCCAGATGCAGTTGCAGAGCCTTCTCCCGCGATGGTCGTCAGTTACAATTTTGCAGGGCCTTATTATGCGATGGCAGTTCAAACATACAGTTTTGGTTGATATGGCACTTTGAATCTTGATTTGAACATGTGTTGGTTCTTACAAGTTTTGTGTAGAGACAAGAGGAAGAAGAAAACGAACCAGCCGATTACATCGTTGTCCTGGAACTATGATTGAGCATCTACGTGATTTACAAGGGAGACAAGAAGAATCGTTTAAAGCCATAACTCTATCGTTTTCATCAAGATGTATATAAAATTATTTGATTACTTCCGCTCAAAGCATAGGATGGTTAAAATATTTAACAAATTAATAAACAAATTAACCAACATATATATGCATATATATATAGATAAATATATACCCATAGTGTGAAGTACCCATAGTGTGAAGCCTTGGTTTAAAAATTTGCCTTTAATTATCCCAAGTCATAAATATTATTT
>MNCI01038292.1:65963-81784 GCA_015680685.1 Gnetum montanum | reverse complement strand
TTAACTTATTGACACAACTACCGAGCATGCACTATTATCCTTTATATATGGATTTTTAGGATACAATCATATAATAATCAACCCAGAACATCAACTCAGAACATCCTTTATGATGCCTTGGGGCACATTCTGCTATACAATGATGCCATTTGGTCTTAAAAATATAGGTGCTACATATTATCATGTAATGACATATATATTTAGTAAGTACATGCTCAATTTTCTCAATGATTACATTGACAACATCATGGTTAAATCTAAAACAACCAAACAACATGCAAAAGATCTAGACCTAGTGCTTAAACGTTGTCTCAAATATGACCTTAGGCTCAACCCAAAGAAATGTGTATTTGGTATCAAAACGAGCAAAATTCGTGGCTTTGTAGTCTCTATAATAGGGATACGGGTAGAACCTGATAAGGTTAAGGCAATAATTAACATGCAACCACCAAAATATCTTACCAAACTACATGGTCTACATGGTAGGCTGCAATTTATTAGATTCTTTATTGAAAGGTTGAAGGATAAGTTGAGACCCATCCATCACCTATTACAAAAGAATGTGCATTTCCAATGGACCCAACAGTGCTAGGAAGCATTCAAGAATATAAAGTAAGAGCTAGCTCAAGTATCGATAGTTTATCTACCACAGAGCGATGAACCCTTCTACATCTACCTTGCAACTTCCGATTCTTCCATTGCATTGATGCTTTGTTACAAATGTAAAGATGGAATCAAGATTGAAACACCACAAAATTCGGAGCCTAGTACTTGTCTGACACCAAACAGGACCCTGGATCTCATCAACGATGTCGGCTGCATGATCGCAACACTTAGTTTTTGCTAAAGTATATGGGGCTTGCGTATACACTCCAGCGTGTACGCCGAGATCACAGCGTATATGCCCAGCATACAGCGTATACGCCCAGCATTCCAGCGTATACGTCCGACTCCCCGAGGTACATGCCCAGGCACTGCAGATGCGCACGCTCGACGACAGGATCTCCAATGACAGCATGAAGATAACACCGAAGAGCAAGGATTGAAGCAAGTGGCATCCATCAGCGTATACGCCCGGCGTGTACGCCCAGCATCCGGCTGCATATACGCCCGGCATGTACGCCCAACATTTACCAGCGTATACGCCCGGCGTGTACGCCCAGCGCTCAGCATCTCCACCTAGTTCACGCCCAGCATTTTCAGTGTATACGCCCAGCGTATACACCGACCTGATGCGGCATATACGCCCAGCGTATACGCCCAGTAGTTGTAACATTTTGTATATTTATAAAGTGTATGCATCGAGTCAACGCGCCATGTGTCTCCCATCCTGAGTCTAGCGTAACAACCTGTATAAAACCCCCATTGTTCCACTTCCTCCAAACGGTTGGCAAAATCCCGGAGCACACCAGAGAACATTTACGCTGCGCAAAAGAGCAGAAAACCTTCTTACACTGGGAAGCCCTGCACGCTGCGCATCTAGTCTCTTACACTCCACCACGCCGTGCAAACCGNCTATTCACGCTAGCGCTCCATTTGCATCTGTTTTGCGCTTTGTTTACGCTTGCACGCCGTTTACGCATAACCCAGCGTATAGCATTTTGCGTATGCGCGGGGAAATCCTTTTCTAATCCGTGTGCGGACCACCCAAGGTACTCTGCCTCCGTTGCATTCTAGCTCGCCCTCAGGCAAAGGCAAGGTCTTCTGTACCCATCCCGCGATCCCACGGCCTCTGTTTTCCCTTCCAGCCAGAGATCGACGATTTCAGGCGGTACAGAAATTGGCGCTAGAAGGAGCGCCTCCTTAAAACCCTTACCTGCAACTCCCAGTGTATAGGCTATTAAGCGGCGACACCCCTAATTGTATGCCGCCCTAACTTTCCTGGTGTTTACGCTGTCCTGTTCTGAAACCTACCTCATAACTGCCCAGCGTCTACGCTGTACAGCGTTCACGCTCTCAAACACCACCGCTTTGTTTACGCTCATCTGTTTCACGCTCTACTCATTACGCTGTGACTTCTTTTACAAGCCTGTCTTTTACGTTGAGCTTGTTTTCATGCTTCAAACTATTTTACGCTTTGTACCGTTTTACGCTTTGTACCATTTACGCTTTGTATTGTTTTACGCTACCTGTTTTACGCTTCCCCTGTCACCCTATTTACGCTTCCCTGTTTCACCCCGCAACCCATCTCACGCGTACGCTCCCCAGCGTCTACGCTGTATACGCTGTACATGCTGTATACGCTGACACGCTATATACGCTGACACCGTACGCTGTCCTTCAAAGCGTATACACTACACACTACATTACAGAACAACTCCACCTTTCCAAACTTACTCCTATCCGTGATATAGCATCATGAACCCTGCTAACAACACCGCTATCCCCGCTCAGACCACCGCCATGGACACCATAGCTGTCCAACAGCCCGTCGCACAACACCCAAGAATGTAGCCCACAGCAGGTCCCCGCCGATCCCTAAGGCTGCAAGGGAGGAACCCAGCCTCTAACATCATTACCCAGGATCAGTACAACTTTATATGTATTAAGATACAAGCTGACATGGTTGTTAATCAAACTGAACTAGAGGTGAAGAGGCAGTTTGAGTTGTATTACAGGGGGGGACGAGAGTTCATCCCTTCCCCGTACGACATAATTCCAGTTCCTAAACAGTATTCGGAACTCATCACACAACTCCTCCTTCAAAGGAACAATTCGTTGGACCAGCCCGCACTGGAACCCCAACCAGAGGATGAGGATGGATTTGCCGCACAATCCGAGTAAGGAGAGTCATACCATACCTTAAGCCCTCAAGCAAAGGTCAACTGCATCTTCCATCCTGGCACAGGGGAACTCATGCCCTGGAAACACATTAGATTCGTCGAGGCTCAACAGCCACCTCTGGAAACAGCGGCACTAGTCCACGTCCCTCTTCCAAGTGATCCCCAACCCAACACCTTCCCACTCGCGCTTATCCCCACAGCTACGGCAGGCCCATCCTCACAAGTGCCGCCACCTTTCGATAATCTGGGGGAAACACTCCCACCAAGGGTGATAGGGATGCCACATGTGATTCTAGCATCCACATCTGCCCACTTCATACCACACGTCCAAGCACATACGGTTCCTCAAGCAGCCGTGACCCAACAGGGAGTCCCCGCCCACAACGTGGCGGGGCAATGGCTAGCAAGGGGAGCGTCGTCGCACCAAGTTCCCCATCCCCATACACCACCCCATGCGGTTCCACCAATCAATGTTCCCCAAGCACAACCCTAGCTGCAGCAACAACAGCCACAACATTTTCCCTACCACGTGCCACCCGTAGCGCTGCCCGCTATAACCTTCCCACAAACACAAGCACCCGCACAGCTTTCAGTCCTTCAGCCTCATACGCAACAATCTAACTTGTACGGTATACTGCAACCCCAAACCGCCATATCATCGAGTGCCCAAGACTGGGCGGATGCCAAGAAAATAATGCAAGAGCTTACTGAAGAGGTGAAACGCCTCAAAACGGCCGCTGAGGGAAAGCTGAAGATAGTGGATTTCTGCAACGATGACCCTATCAGCTCCTTTGTCCCTCCTCTGACCCTAGCCAAAGGTGTCCCCCTACCAATGCTAACTAAATACAATGGGGAAATAGATCCCAACACCCATCTCATAACATTTAGATTAGAGTGCGTGCTACTCCAAGCTTGGCCCCACGCCATCCTTCGAGTATTCCCCATGTCCCTCGCGGGACGGGCACTTGACTGGTATCGAGCCTTGCCCAGGAACTCTATCCTTTCTTTGGACGATCTTTTACGCCAGTTTGTGACTCGGTTCAAGTACAACTTGAAACCCGAGGCCACGCTGGATAGCCTCATGCAGATCAAGCAAGCACAGCTTGAACCAGTGCAAAAGTTTATTCAGAGGTGGAGTGCGGCTCTCAATGAGCTACATGAACCGATCTCTCCAACTTATCTGCTTACAATACTGAAAGCAGCGGTCAATGATTTTTTCAAGTCCAAACTGTATTACCTTAACGCGCGTGACCTTAATGAGGCATTTGAACAAATCAAGAACATAGAGGAGGTGGCTCAAAATAGCCACGACCTCGCATACTTGGCCTTCAGAAACCAACACACTAAAAAGGACAAAGAGAAGGCCAAGAGAACTATAGCAGTAATAGCGGGAGCACAACAAACAAACACCACACATCAACACAAATCACCCGTGCCCCCCACTAACTACTATCAGCCCGCTCCTACAGCAGCCCCAGAGTCATCATCACAGAACCCGACGAACCGTACACATAAATTCAAGAGGAAAGAACCCTCTCAGTACACACCTTTACCGATGAAGCCATCCCAGCTCTTTGATCAACTCTTAAAGGCTGGATTGTTGCAACACAAGCAATTGTCCCCAGCGGCTATTCAAAGACATGACTGGTTCTGTCAACTCGTACAGAACCCAGGCCTGGCAACACCAGATGAGCCACCCGTGCCCAAAGGATTCAGGATGGATCGCTTCTGCAACTACCATCAACGCAATGGGCATGGAACGGATTACTGCTTTACCCTAAAGCAAGACATCCAGAGGATGATTGATGATGGCAAGATCACTTTTGGCGGGGCTAACCCCGTCCAACCGCAAAATCAGACTATGGGGATGTATAAAGACCCCCTGAACGCTGAAGGGGCACCATACGTAATTACTTCACTCTATTATGATGATGACTCCAGCACATCCCGCATTAACACCATCTACCCCAAAAATAAACAAGAAATGCTTGACAAACCGTTCGTAGTTCATATCCCTCCCGCTGAGTTGGCACCCCCCTCTCAATCATCCCATGCCTCGCAGCGGCCATACGTAGTCCGAGTGCCCTCCACCGTACCCACTCCCAACACTATGATGCGCCAAAAACCATACGTGGTGCGCATCCCTCCAGTCAATCCCACGGATGCATCAACCCCTCATGCTCGGCCTACCCCCTTCGTAGTCCGGGTACCATCTGCCGTTGCAACAACGGAGGTCCAACCTCCACCTAGACCAACCCCATACGTCATCAGGATACCTGGACAGACTTCTACCCAATCATATCCGATCGTCCACTCGCAACCCCGACCAGCTCCATACGTTGTAAAGGTCCCAGGGCAACCCCAGGCCCCCAAACCAGCTCCACCTCCACGCCGAGAATGCTTAGCCGATAAGCTTACCTGGGAACGATTGGAGAAAGAGCGCCAACGGCTAGCTTTGGGGCCACCCAAACCAACTCCGCTGAACTCCATGCCTATGTCATCATCCAGCGATCCACCAAACACAGACAGCAATGGTGAATCATCCAAAACACAAGAACCACATAACACGGCGGATCCTAACAATAACAACAAACCACGAAAACGTGAAATAAAACTGTTGGGTCCCATGGACCCAGTTACTGCTGATAAAAACGTCCATGACAGTAGAGATTTTGCAACGGCCCTGATGCAAGTCACACAAGCCTTGAAACAAAAAAACACGTCCCTAAGCTTGTATGACTTAGTACTAACGTCTCAGACTCATCGCGATGCTCTAGTACGCATGCTAACATCGATCCCGGTTAGTGAGGACTTTCCCCCAAGCGAACCGGCCATTCATGCGGTGATGTACCCCTCTCACGAGGTCAGTCCTAAGCCCTTGAGCTTCCACGATGAGAACATCAAAGTGGACAAAAAGATAGGTGAGACAACAACAGTCCCTATGTTCATAACTATACATGTAAACCAATTCAAAATACATAGGGTACATGTAGATGATGGGGCAGCTACCAACGTCGTACCCTATCCCATCATCGAACAATTGGGACTTACCGACTCAATCAAACCCACCACAACGACATGTTTAAAGTCATTTAGCGGGTCACGTGTACTGGTCAAAGGCACGATAACCTTAGACTTCATAGCAGGAGACCAGTTCCCCACGTCCGCTAATTTTCTCGTTGTCGATGAAATGCTAGGTTTCAACCTAATATTAGGAAGACCCTGGTTAGCCCAACTGAGATCCATTTCCTCTCCTATACATCAAGAGATTCACCTACCCTATGAGGGTGGTGAAATCATCATACATGGGGAAGCGGTTACTCCCATTATTTCATCTCACACGGACAACGAACAAGGCTCCGAAGTTGAACTTGACAAACCTGGTCAAAAGGACTCAAACAAAAGGTAACTGGTGGGTAGTAAACCTTCAAACACGGGACAAGAGCCCAAAACCGAAAAATTTGCATCTAACATTGTACATGCGTCGCCTCACGACGAAACTAACACGGAAACAACAATCGATATCGAAGCGCCCGAAAATACTGAAACCGAAAACACTCGAACAGACGTCTCCTGGACTAAATTGCCATTCAACGGGGTTAGCGACGGAGACGGGGAATACAAAATCGTGCCGGTCAATACACCCCCTAACATAAAAATCAGGAAAATCAAAAAATAGCTAAAATGAACCCTTTCGCCCGCAACGACGTTAAACTATAACTAGTCCGAAATGACATTAAAATACGATAAAACCCAAAAAACACAAAGAAACAATAATAAACAGGAAAAACAAAAAAAATTACAACACTCCCTGTCCGAAAAGATGTTAAACTATGATGTCTGCAATGACATAAAACTAGCCACGATCAGAAATGGTCAGTCCACTACGAAACATCCACTTTCCCTAAAAAATCACTTGTTTACAATGGGGCCCGAAATGGCCTTAAACTACGCATGGAGGCCCGAAATGGCCTCAAACTAGTGCGTACCTTATTTTCCTTTTACACACCGTTTATCTTCAATGTGTCATCCTTAAAACAGAAAAGCAAACCCAAAAAAATTTTAATGTCGTATCGTATGTGCAAACAACTTAAAATCAACAAAAAATATTTATTTATGCAATGTTGTACAAATAATGCCTGTTTTTCTCAGCATTTTTCAGTTACAATTCCCGTGTCAACTGAATCAGCAAAAACCACTACAAAAAAAAAAAAAAAAAAACAAAACTACAAAAGCACTAGGCATCCGTGACAGGAGGATCATTTCCCTTAGAACCACCAGCGTCAGGAGCCCCCGCTCCACTGGGGCCAGCCTCGTGTGTATCATCACCACCTTCATACTGAAAACACCAAAAATCAACAACCAACATAAAAATGAGTAGATGCTAAAACTTTAAACCTTATCTAATAACTTAACTTCGTAAAGGCAACAACGCTTACCATAGGGGATCCCCCTAAGCCAAACTCCAGTCGATGAAGGATTTCCTCCTCTGGGACGCTGGCCCAATCTGTCCCACCCAGGCCTAGGTCAATATTTGCCAAAGCCTTGCCTTTGTCGACCGCTGACCAGGTAGGACGTTTCAGAGGAAATTCACCTACTGACACTTCCCCAAAAGCAGTTGTGATAACCCTCTTAGGCGATTCCATTTCTACAATGGTATTTTTGGCAAAGGTATCGAAGGCAAAACACAAACCCAAACCTTCCACAAACATCTCCAGCTACCACTTTTCAATGGACACTTCTTTTAGCGACTTCTTATACTGATGTTTATGGTTCTTCTCATCCTGACCCCACTTGCGAACCTTGGAAGCGAAAGCCTTCCAATCTTGACACTTGAGGTTCAGGAGATCAACTTGAGCTTTGCATTCCGCTATTCTCTGAGTCAGTGATGCATGACGGTTCAAAAGGTTCCAATACCTCGTGTATGTGATCTATGATGTTCGCCAAGAACGATCTCCACTCAGTCTAGCAGCGGCGAACTCGTATCGAGCCTTTAAATCGTCATGCTCCTCGGATACTTCGGAGAATGCCTTTTCCTTTGCTTGTACTTGTAATCACAATTGTTCAACAGAACGCCTACAAGTCCACAACGACTTGGCATTGTGCGCAAAGCTATCTGCAACGCCTTCATAAATAGGCCTTGGCACCTGTTCCACTTCTGGGGAGAGTGTAGTCAGGATTTCCATGCTGATGCCCTCAGAGGGATCCCATCTTAGTTTAGCGCCTGCCCACGCAAAAAAAAAGAAAAATACGAACGTTAGGACTGTACAAATAAGACAGGAAGCTCCTAATCATTAAACGAACCATACCTATATCAGGATGGACTTCTTGGAGATGCTCAATAACTTCTTCCACGATTCCATCCACAAAATCCGACTTACTTGGCATCTCTGACCAAATAAGT
This sequence comes from Gnetum montanum, assembly GCA_015680685.1. NCBI lineage: Eukaryota > Viridiplantae > Streptophyta > Gnetopsida > Gnetales > Gnetaceae > Gnetum > Gnetum montanum. Next base: position 73,597 of record MNCI01038292.1, on the reverse strand, counting down.
GGTTGACGCGTACGAGAAGAACTAACCTCAGCAGTCCCCTCAGGGGGAACCGTCTTCATGGGGACATCCAACCGTACCATCCTGGTATCGCTGTCTTCATCTAATCCAAAAACATGAAAATAGATAAAAAAAAACATACCAGCCACAATTAATTCAAAAAATGATAAAAAAAAACAAGCACAGACATACCCTAATCCTTGTCACCTTCCAGGGGGTCACCCAAATCCAAGTCACCCTTGAGGAAGCTGCTAAACATCCGGTTCATAGCGTCTGGGTCATCTAAAGGTTCAGTGTCAGTAGTCCTCTCCGTTAATAGCTCCGTTTCCCCACCTTGGCTCTTCTCCAGACTCCTCGATGACGAGCAAAACAACGAGCTAAGGCTCATTGGCCTCGACTCGGTAGAAGAAGAACGTGCACGCGCACTCGATCAGATTGACTGGTACCAAAAGCAACAATGACAGCGGCATCGGCATGACATTAACAAGCGCCCAATCCACGATGGCGACCTTGTACTCAAAGCTATTCAGGAACACCCGGACAAATTCTCAGCCAACTGGGAAGGGTCGTACATGGTCATCAAGGCATTCGATAATGGTGCATTCAAGTTAGCTGACACCGAAGGGAACGAGCTCGCTAATTCGACAAATCATTTGTACCTAAAACCGTTCTATGTCTGAACACAAGCTTAGGTACGTGTAAGTCCTGGAATTACGACTATAAACTGATTCCACAGAAAATTCCTGGAATTATGACTATAAACTAATACCACAGCTCCTCCTGGAATCATGACGATAAACTGATACCACAGCTCATCCTGGAATTATGACTATAAACTGATACCATAGAAAAGTCCTGGGATCACGACTATAAACTGATACCACAGAACAGTCCTGGATTGTGACTTAAAACTAATACCACAATGTCCGCAACGACGATAAACTAGCACCCGTCCGACATGACAGTAAACTGTCACCGTCACAACCATCAGAGTCCGCCAAGACTATAAATTAGCTTACCTCTTCATAGTCCACTAAGACTAAAAACTGGCAATGTATCATCTGCCACGACGCTAAACAGGCAATGTCTAATGGGTTATGACATAAAACTAACCCATAATAGTCTGCCAAGACTATAACCTGGCAAGTTCACATCCGGCACCTCACTCCACCGCCATGCTCCTTCATTGCTCGCTTCATTGCACCACTTTCCATCAACTGCCATCTTCAGTACTACTTTCATCTGCATACAGTACGTGCCGCTCTCTAGCACCTCTGTGCCATCAGCCGCCATGTAAGTCTAAGCTCGTCTATTCGCTCACAATTTTCTTATCTCCTTGGCGTTACGTTTGCAGGATGACACCCAGAAGTTTCATACAAAGATGCACTTCGTCGTAAGTAGCAAGATAAGACAATGTTTGCAGCGCACCTGGCAGGACTAAATCAAACCATTCACTAGTACATCCCTATTCATTCCCCACTTTCCATTCAACTACACCCTTGACACACCCAGTACATTCAAAACATTGAGCACGCTGTTGCACGCTACGATACGCCACACAGTGCAACACCTGCGCACGAGTACACAAACAGAGCAAAATTCGCAAAAAAAAATGCATCCAGTCGGGAAGGCAATCGTCTCAAAACCAAGTACTTGTGCCCAAAGTGGTCCAAAAGCATCTAATCGCATGGCTTTGGCTCCCCACCAACAGGTTCCCCTGAATACCAAACATGGGTCCTGTTCTCCCAAAAAATACGACACATCCTCCTGTAGCTTTGGTCCCATCAATAAGTTCTCTTGCACACTAACCAAAAGCCTTGTTCCGCCAAAGGAAACACCTTGCATGTCTAAACTTTGAGTCTGCTAAACAATGGCTATTGACAAAGATCGGCATGCCTCACATCCGAGCCTCCCCTTTCCCCCTGATCAATCTCCGAAACCGATCATCAATCCCCGCAATCTCCCTAACCTCCCAGCTACAAAATTCCCCTTTCCCAATCTTCTGTACTACTGAACATGGTGCGATGACGTCTCATCCAAGTGGCAGCAGACAACGTTTCTATCAAGTTGCTTGTGGTGTTTTGCACTTCTTTGTCGACGCTTCTCAGCTCGATTCCTCCAAGCGTCAACAAAGAGGGGCCAATGAAACACCACAAAATTTGGAGCGTAGTACTTGTCCGACACCAAACAGGACCCTAGATCTCACGAATGACATCGGCTGCATGATCGCAACACTTAGTTTTTGCTAAAGTATATGGGGCCTGCGTATACACTCCAGCGTGTACACCGAGATCACAGCGTATACGCCCAGCATACAGCGTATATGCCCAGCATTCCAGCGTATACGCCCGGCTCCCTGGCGTACACGCCCAGGCACTGCAGATGCGCATGCTCGACAACAGGATCTCCAATGACAGCATAAAGATAACACCGAAGAGCAAGGATTGAAGCAAGTGGCATCTATCAGCGTATACGCCCGGCATGTACACCCAGCATCCGGCTGCGTATATGCCCGGCGTGTACGCCCAACATCCGGTTACGTATACGCCCGGCGTGTACGCCCAACATTCACTAGCATATACGCCCGACGTGTACGCCCAGCGCTCAGCATCTTCACCCAGTTCATGCCCAGCATTTTCAGCGTATGTGCCCAGCGTATATGCCCAGCAGTTGTAACATTTTGTATATTTGTAAAGTGTATGCACCCGGTCAACGTGCCATGTGTCTCCCATCCCGAGTCTAGCGTAACAACCTGTATAAAACCCCCATTGTTCCACTTCCTCCAGATGGTTGGCAAAATCCCAGAGCACACCAGAGAACATTTACGCTGCGCAAAAGAGCAAAAATCCTTCTTACGCTGGGAAGCCCTGCACGCTGCACATCTAGTCTCTTACGCTCCGCCACGCCCTGTAAATCGACCGAGTCACCTCTGTGTACGTCGGGGCTTTTCATCCGCCTTGTGTTCCCACAACTGCGTTAGACCGGTGCACTATACTCTGACTCTGTAATTCCATCGTTTCATTTGCTGCAAGTTCTTTTACAGTTTTACGTTAATTTGGCCCATGCCTCGTTTATGCCTATTTACGTTTACGCTCCATTTGCATCCGTCTACGCTTTACGCTGTTTTTTCTTGGTTTACGCCTGCACGCCGTTTACGCCTGCACGCCGTTTATGCATAACCCAACGTATAGCATTTTGCATATGCACGGGAAAATCCTTGTCTGATACGCGTGCAGACCACCCAAGGTACTCTGCCTCCGTTGCATTCCAGCTCGCCCTCAGGCGAAGGCAGGGTCTTCTGTACCCATCCCGCGATCCCACGCCCTCTGTTTTCCCTTCCAGCCGGAGACCGACGATTTTAGGTGGTACAAAGATCACTATCTATTACCTAAGCTATGCTCTAATTGCTTATGAACAATGATACAATGACATGGAGAAATCATGCCTTGCCCTCATCTTCTCCTTGAAGAAATGATGGCATTATCTCTTTCATAGTCAAGTCTACATCATTTGCAAGAATAATGTACTCCACATCATCACTAATAACATCTATGAGTCGAGTAGGATAGCTAGGTGGAAAGTGATGATCATAGAGTTTAACTTACACTATGTTGCTCAATCCTCCACAAAAGGTCAAGCAATAGTCACACAATTGACTATCTCACCAACACATGATCAAGTAATGATCAACCCTAAATTCCCTGATGAGAATGTTAATAGTATAGATACCATACTTGATAACTACGAGGCAATCCTTTATTTTGATGGAGCTTCAAATTCTCGAGGAGGAACTGCTATGGCCATTTTAACATATCCCTCTAGAGAAATCCAACCATTCCCCTACCGATTAACCTTTCCTTATACCAATAACGTGCTAGAATATGAAGGTCTTCTTAGAGGTCTTCAGGCAACATTGACTTTAGGAATCACACGTCTTGTAGTTTGAGGCGATTCACAGTTAGTCATTAATCAAGTCACGAAGGTTTATGCATGTAAGGCTCTCCATTTGCAACCATATTGTGATTTCAAAAAACATCTATTGAAGTAATTAGTAGACATGGATATACAACATGTCCTTAGAAGCGAAAACACCATTGCCGATGCACTTGCTACACTAGCCCTAAACATGATAATTGAAATGTTTTATGCATTGCCTAGCTCTATAAAAAATTGTGCCAAACCTATAACCAATGATCTCGATGAAATACCTATAGCATTTGTTAGCAGAACACATGCAATAGAATGGTACAATGACATAAAAGAGTAGCTTTTACAAGGCGAACCTCCACAACATTTGACAAATGCTCAAAAAGACACTGTGTGAAAATGCTCTCAGTAATATGAGTTAATAAGAGACACCTTGTGTCGCAAATCCTATGAAGGCATTCTATTGATGTGTGTTAGTAGCATCGATGGTCAAACGATTGTAGAATAGGTCCAAAAAGAACTTTGTGGAGGGCACATAGCACCCAAAGCAATGGCCATGAAGATTGGGTGCTTGGGCTACTACTGGCCACACATGGAGTACAATTGCTTTTCCAAGGTCAAGACATGTGACATTTGCCAAAGGCATGGTAACCTAATACATGTGCTACCTAATGAATTTCACATAACACAAATCACATGGCCATTCCAAAGATGGGAATTAGACTTAATTGGACTGATAACGCCATCATCCTCCACAGGACATAGCTTCATTATCACTGCAGCTAAATACTTCACAAAATGGGTAGAAGCTATTCCCCTTAGGAAGACCACTTCTAAACACGTTTACAATTTCATAATAGAAAATATCGTGATCCATTGTGGTATTTTGATGACCATTGTTATTGACAATGGACCACAANTCATAATAGAAAATATCGTGATCCATTTTGGTATTTTGATGACCATTGTTATTGACAATGGACCACAATTCAGTAGTGCAAATACTAAAAGCTTCTATAAAAGCCTAGGTATTAAACATGCATTTTCATTACCTTACTACTCACAGAGCAATGGTCGAGCAGAGGCTACAAACAAAACTATCATCATGATGCTAAAAAAGATGTTAAATCAGAGTAAGAGGTTATGGAACAAACAACTATTCTATGCATTGTGGGCATACAGAATAACACATTGAACACCTACAGGTAAAACTCCATATAGTCTTGTATATAGATCTGAAGCTATTTTACCTTAAGAGTTATAGGTTCCCTGGTTGCAGATAGCTCTCTCAAGCCTCCTCGATGAAAGCCAAAGCAATGAACTACGCATTGCTGACCTTGACTCAGTAGAGGAGGAATGTGTACAAACACTTGAATAGATCGAGTGGTACCAGAAACAATAGCGGCAAGGGCACAAACATGATCTGCATAAGTGCCTAACTAAGGGAGGAGACCTAGTCCTTAAGTTCATCCATGAACATCTAGATAAATTCTTAGCTAACTAGGAAGGACCTTACTTAATCACCAAGGCATAGAATAATGAAGCAGTCAAACTTGCTGACATGGACAAGAACAAGTTCGCTAATCCTACAAATCACCTATACCTAAAATGGTACTATGTTTGATCAACCTAAGGTATGTAATAGTCCTGGCATCATGACCTAAAAATGATACCATAGAACGGCCCTGACATCATGACCTAAAACTGATACCACAGAATAGTCCTAGCATCATGACCTAAAACTGATACCATAGATCAGTCTTGCCATCATGACCTAAAATTGATACCACAAAATGGTCCTGGAGCTATGACTTGAAACTAGCACCATAGAGTGTCCTGGAGTCATGACAGTAAATTGACACTGTAGAGCTCCATCCGATATGACACTAAACTACTGCATCTGTATGCCATGATGTAAAACTAGCATCCATAGTCCACGAAGAATATAAATTGGTTTTCCTCTTCACAGTCTTCTATGATTATAAACTAGCAATGCACCATCTACTATGACAGTAAACTGGCACCATCCAAAGGGTTATGACATGAAACTAACCCACAACAGTCCATTAAGAATATAAATTGGTGACATCATCAATGACCATGTGATACTTGAAAAGATATTTTGCTACAATTGGCTGTATGTGTTCCACAAAGACTTGCTATTCAATTTGTCTAACAGACCCTGATGAAGCTAATGCTATTCATGATTCTATTTTCTTTGAAATTGCACATGGTGGCTCCATCTCCTTGGTTTTTTTTTAAGTTTAAAGTGCTTAGTTAACCAAATCATTTGTGGCTTTACTTTTCTTCTTGGAGTTGTGTTTTCAAGAGGGACACACTTGAGGCGTTCGTCCATAGATGCACTTCATCATGACGACAAGGTATCACATTCTTCCTAACGTCCACAACTAGGTTAATCAATCCATTCATAAGTACATTCCTCATACATTCTTTATTCCCCATCATGTTTCCCTTATCCTATTCAACTACACCCCCTGGATACATTCTCCTCATCCCAAAGCTCTTGATACACTGTTGCACACTGTGATTCTCTAAGTAGTTGTAATGCAAAATGTAGTACACCATACATGATACAAATGCAAACGCATCAGCACAAGTATATCAATAAAAGCAAGCTCTTCCAAGAAACAACAAAAAAAAAAAGAAAAACAAACAAAAAATAAGAACAAATAAAAAAAAGAACTAAAAGATAAAAGAGAAAAATGCATGGAAAAGGTCGTCATGACCCCATTGACATCATAGATCAAAGATCAATGGCTCTTCTCATATAAGCGCCATGTGGGAAGGTAATTATCTTAGAAAAATAGTTACACTTGTGCACAAATGATCATCTTGCACATCATTGCATGGCTTTGGCTGTTTACTGTAGCAACCGAAAACATCAGTGGCTGGAAGAACACCGGGGGCCTACGGGCGTGACAGTTCCAACCCTGTATCTGCAAGAGCATCGTGCTGGGTGTGTGCAGACATGGGGTGTCTTGAATGGTCTGGTCGATCAGACAGGGACTTACATCAACGTCAATATTGCCTTTTGCAATGTAAATAATGTGAAATGCGAGGTAATGCTTGAAAGTAAATGAAACCGGAGAGTGTTGGCGACCGTTTGGGATGCGACCGCCAACGAGTATCCTCGAATAGGATTTAGGTGCCTGCTGGTCTCTGGAAACACCAATGCCCAGATACCTCCAAATAGACTCAGTAGTTAATGTGAGTATGTGTGTGTGCTGTTGCGACGTGCAGTTGTAAAAAATGAAACGATTGCGTTGTGTGTAAACTACAAATGACTTATCTTAAAGAGATTCAGCCAACTTTGCCAAGTACTGTGAGTTGTCAAGAGTTCCTATTTTGTTCAATTGCCTAGTCTACGTGGAACTTATAATACCTACTTGTAACAAATAAAATTTTGTAAAAACATTTGAACACAACTCCGTGAATCTACTTCTAATTTTCCCCAGAGAAAGAGATAGTTCCACAAGAAAACTAGAAATAGAGCAAGATTCGATGGAAATAGATAGAAAAGAAAGCAAATTTGTGTAGACCTCAAATATTTAAACAAGGTAAAATGACATGAGTAAACACTTCATAATAAAGCTATCCCAAATTCAATATCTACAAATTGTTCAAACTTCTAAGGCTCAAATAAGCAATTTCTTCAAGACAATCCTACTATGCTACCAAAAAATTGCTGC